>VZRL01004516.1:1402012-1467689 GCA_013397895.1 Origma solitaria
TTGATAAATCCCAGGAAAGACTTCTTTCCCCTTTAAAGCGACAGTGTTGTTATTTTACCCCTGTAATTTTTTGGTGCTCCTGTTACGATCCTATTACTGAGAGATGCCTCTGTGCAAATTAAGGTGTAGAAGAGGGGTTGGGGTGATACCAGCACTATGTGTACGAGCAGTTGCTGCTCCACAGCTTGCTTCAGTGGGAACCTTGTCTTGATGCATTACTCAGGATGTGCCAGGCCTGGAGCCAGGCCAACCTGCCACTGCCTTCTGTGCTTATCTCATGGCAAAGTCCTTCTGTGATCTTAAAATCACAGTTATCTGTCTCAAACATCATTAAAGTCCTTACAGCTCCTCAGTGGTGACCTGAAGTGTGGTGTCCAATGCAGCCTGCTTGTCAGGCACTGGTGCCCACTGCATGATGTGTGTCTGCTCTGACAGTCCATTCAAAAAGGCTTCTTTCAGTGATGTGAAAAAGAATGCTTTTTACACTTGTTTGGAAGAGCAGGTTACAGATGATTGTACTGTTTCGGTTTCTGGGTGATTGGCATGCTGGGCTATGAAAGCATGTGTCAGTCTTTGGGTAATGCAGAGAGAATAGGATGCCCAGTGTTGCACTGGAATGACAATACTTTGAAAGCTGTGGTTCCAGCTCAGCTGAAAAACCTGAGACATCAGCTGAATTGCAGTATACTCACCGCCATTACGTTTTAGAGATAACAGGTAGGAGAGGTAGAATTTGTATCCATTTCTTTAAAGCAGACACTTAGAGTAAACATAAGCAATGTGCTTGTGCTGTCAGTGGTCTACTTGTACATTCTTTTATCTATTTTGCTGGTTAGTCTTTAAGCTCTATTTAGCAACTTCAAGGGGAACTGAAAATTTCTCTTTTCTGTGTTGCCTATCACAGGGTCTTCTTGTACATCCTGTATTGCTTTTTGCACATAATAGGAAAATAAGTTATTTTGCTGTTCTCATGTCTCCTTTGAAATGGGAAGCTTTTCAGAAAATAGTAAAAGTACAGTATTTACACTTCATTTATTGTCTGCTAACTAGTTGAAACTCCTACCTGACATTGTCTTTTGTCTAGGCTACTCAAATTGGTAACTTCTTTCTGCTTGCTTTGAGGTCAAACAAAACAATAAACCAGATTGTTTGTGTTTTTCCCCTGTGTGCAGCCACTGCAAAAATGAGAATGATTTTTTAAAAAACAATTATGAGTAACAGTTGTGCAAAGGACTTACAATTGCATTGCAAAGTGAATATGGAAGAAACCTTGTATCTGATTATTGAATATGGGAGCATCATCAGTTTTCACCTTCCTTCTCAATGACTGCAACCATCACTTTATAGGAGAGATTGAGAGGAAAGCAATCTACATATGTAATTTATATATCTTAGGCAATTGTTTTCAGCCAAGGGATTAGGCAGCTCTGTATAGTTTAATTTGATAATGAGTTCCAAATGTTGAATAAGCTGTTTTTTTGAGAGCCACTAATCAACTACATTTACAGCACTTAATATTTTCAATATTTTATAGTTCACCTCCTGTCTTTTCCTGTGTGGTAGTGGAACAATGCAGGAGGCACAGGAATAATGGCAGTTGTCCTATGTAGGAAAGGTGTTCTGTAGATTTTATTTATAGCCCTGCTAAGAAAGCTTTGATCATTTGCAAGTGTAGTGATTGTTTGGAAAGTTTCCTCTTTCCTGTGAGAAGAGATCTGGTTTCTAATGCACAATCAACTAGGAGTGCTTCAGTCATTTCCCTTAAAGTATTGCTGATGTGACTGAACTCAACTTGATGAAAAGATACAGGGATGGAATGTTAAGCAAGGTTCTTAATGTGGTCACTTGGAATCAACTTTGAATCAAAATGCGGAGGATTGAGAAAACTAGGACATTTTCTAGTTGACAAAATTGTAACTTCAAAGGAAGATGAATACATTGTATCATTGTGTAGCTAGTCTTTGTTACTGAAAGAAAATTCAGGAAATAAAGATGTGTAAGGGTAGTACAAAGTTGCTGAGAAGTGATCTTTCTGAGCACCGAATATTGAAAAGATAGAACTTCTGGTCATAATAGTTACTGTAATTTGCATTGGCAGAGAGTGTGACCAAAGCTGATTTAAAACATTGAATTGCACAAAGGATGATGCATTTAGAGTAATCTGGAATACAAATTTCCTCTGCTTCAACAGCAAGTAGTGGACAACATAACTGCATCTACAAGTACAATTTCTTAACTATATCTGAAGTCATCATAAGAAAAACATTGTCATGAAATCACAGTGACATTTAGAAAACAGCTTTGCCTGAAGCAAGATCACTTTGTTCCATTCACATCTGTAAAATTGTGTACCTTTATGATACCATAATGTCATTCTAGTTTTGGCCATCACCCTGAAAAGAGTATCCTTTGGAGTAAGATTATCAATTTATTTATCAGACCTGTGAAAATTTTTTAATTTCTAAATTAAATTTAAATCTGTGTACTCCCACACATCCTTCTTTTTTATGTTCTCTGTGACTCATCACATTCTTCACTAGGCACTTCTGCAACAGAGGAAACTGTAGTTACCTGATTTGCTTGTCCTTCATGTCCACAAATTTCCCCCAAAGAAATGCATCAAGATAAGTAATTTTGCACTATTTGGTTCGAGAGCTTATTTGAAAGTATGCCATTTGTCACACACACACACACACACACACACACACTTGGTTCCAGGGTGCAGCTTTTATCCTATATGTACTGTAGTGTCTAGAAGTTTCTGCTTTATTCATGTTCCTGAGAAGTACAAATCAGACCCCCAATATCAACTTCACTCCAAAGTGGCAGTCTCACACTTGGCAACCAAGAACTCTTCTAAATGAATGGCCTTGAGTAATCATTGCAAAATATTCATTGCATGTGCGTTGTAATTACAACAATGAACCATGAGACATGGTTTTGAATTTTAATTTCGTGCTGAGATTTTTGCTGTGTGATGAAATAGAAATTATTATATATATTTATCAAAACTCCTTAACGTATGGAACAATTCTAAAAGGAGATGTAGTTGAAGTAAATGAAATCTTACCTGGTTCAATCAACCTTGAAGAGGATGGTTACTGTAGGTAGTGCAGGCAGAGATGGTTGAGACAGCCTTAGGCAATTGAAAATCAATTATTTTATCTGGAGATCTCCCTCTGAAGAGCTGCTGTTCCAAGTTGTAGCGTTAGTCACTTACAGTGTTCATTAATCCAATAAAATGACAGAGTTTTCCATTATCTTAGGTGGCAGCTGCCTAAGCCCTGAAGAGCGCACCCATTCTCTGCTGGGATGGCTGCACAAAGCCACTCAGGCACAATGCCCTTCAGAGGGAGGGCTGCAGCTGGGGATGTGGAAAATGCCTCACTAATTGATTTCAGATTGAAAAGGAAAAACAGACTTCATTTTCATCCAGCCTAAATTCATGTCCAACACAGACACTCAGAACAAGCATTGCTACTCCCTCAGTTTCATGTATTAAAGGAGATCTGCAGTTTTTATTTACCAGGTACTTACTCAAGAGGCTGTAGGCACTTGATTTTGGGGCAGCACAGAGATTTGTCAAAATAATGGCCTTACTGCCTGGACTTTTCCTTCATTTCAAAAAAGCCATTTTTGTGGGTAGTCTGAGTGTAAAGTCAGATCTTGTAGTGGTTGTTGAATTTGTATTTCAGTAATTGGTTCTTGTACCATACTGCATCCGTTGGGAAGGCAGTGTTAGATCCGGTTGTTAACCTGGATGCCTCATGTTGCCTAATGAGAATTTGCAGTTGCTGTGAAGCTTCAAAGTTGCTTTTAAAGTACAGAACCAAGAGATTTGGGAGCAAGCCTATTTAACTCAAATGGGGAGAATGAGAGAAGTGCTAGCTGTGCCCATTTTATTCCTTTTTCTTCTACATCCAAAATCTTGAAAGTGTACAGAAATTATTTTGCTGTAAAATTGGGACAAATATAGTTGTTAAGCTTCTTTAACTCAAGCATTCACTAACTTAAGTGAATGTGCTTAGTCTTAGGAACCACTCCAGAAACAGAATTATACTTTCTGGTCTGTAAAAGCATAGGCTGTTGCTAAACTGTAACTGAAGTTCTGTTTGAGACACAGCCAGTGGTTGTATTTTATAATCGCACAAGGAAATTAAGGCAGGTTTGGGTCTGTACCTTTGTGCAGCAGAAACATCAGTCTGGGATAGCATTATCTGAATGCTGAAGAGATGAGGGTGGCGTGTTGGGGGGAGGAGGGACCAAGGGATCATTTGTTTTTTAATTTAGAAGCCTGTGGTGTTTGTATTAAAGTACAGCCTCAATTCTTACAAATTAGATTTCAAAACATAATTGCAGCATCAAATATAAAAATTAATCAACTATGTTATTACTTGTGAACAACTAAAGCATCATAAAATGAAAAAATATGAAGGAAATACGCTTGTACATGTAATGCTAGGATTGCGAAGTACTTTATTTGGTTAGACAAATGTATAGTAGTTTAAAAGTAGAAAAAACAGATCAAGTACATAGCAGGAATGTATTTGTTTCACAGTGATTTAATAATATCTCTGAAGCATAGCAAAGAACAGCATTTCTTAGAAATTTCTTACCGTCATTGGAAGGTGGGGAGAGGAGGGATGTCACAAAGAAACGAGGTAGATTTGCATTTATAATTGTAGAGTGTAGCTATTGGACTATTGTGCTGTGCTGTTTTTACAGCTCATTGTATGATTCCAGTGAAAGCATTATCAGGTTTTCTTTTGAATCTGATGGGTGAAAAATAATGGTGTTGTTGTGGTGGTATTACTGGCTTATTGAGGGGTTTTCTAAAGCAGTTAATTTGCAGAACATTCCTGAAAACCATCATCCTGTGCACTGGCTATATTCGGTTAGCTTTGTTAGAAAATACACTCCTCTTGAGTCATGTCACCATGACTTTAATAGGAATACCACTGCAGCAAATGTAAGGTCAATCAGCATACTGCTTAAAATATATATGGAGTGCTTCGTGGTGCTTAAAGTTGAGAGATTACCTGCATCCTAGAGGGACATGAATTATGTGAAAAAATATCCATACCTGCATGCTATGTTTCACATACCATCAGAGGAGTTCACTTTGTATTTAGCACAGCTAAATGCAGAATGATGTTCCAGAAGGGTGCATAATCTAAATATTAGTATTTCTTAAGAGCAACGTTTGGTCTGTTTTGTAGAGTAAGGGAGAACTATTAGAGAAGGACAGAAATAATTTTAAGAACAATCTCATTATCCCCACCTCTAGATCCAGTTTATTTTGTTCTTATTTATTTTTTCCTGGAGGTAACAAAGAAATAGAGGCAATATTCCTCTTTCTCTTCCATATACATTTTTCAATGTATCTGTGAATAGCCCTGGGAGCAGTAATTTTAATAACCTATCAAAATCTATGTTTGCAGTGAGTATTGAATATGTTATTTTTACTTGTGTGGATTTACTGATAGCAGGGGTGGAAGACTACAGCTAAAAAGGGGAAGTGGTGCTATCGCTCTTTCTTTATCTCCTCTTCACCCTCCTGGCTTTTTCCAGACAATACATTGGCTGTGTTGGCCACCATATGGGATATATAAAACACACCTACAGCATAAAAAAACCAATGAAAAGCAAGATGGGAAATGGGGGGGTGGGAAGCAGAAGAAATAAAAGGGAAAAGATTGTTCATCGTCACACTAGGATGCATGCAGTGTCAGTGCAGTTGGATTAAGACATAAATTTGCAATTATATTGCAGTAAAGTTAAGCTGTAAAGACAAAATATTGTACCAAATACGAGAGAATTTAAGAGCCGAATGCTGCAAAAACTATTTGTACTCTTACAAAGAGAGTACAAATGTAAGTTCTTCCTCCTGTGTTCCAGGAACAGGATTAAGCTCTATTATACTGAGGACATCATCTGGCCCAGCTGCTTTTTGTCAGTAATAGCTGCAGTAGCCACCATCTAAAAAGATGTTTGTGAGGGAAGAATAGTTTTAGGTTTTCTTTTTCTGTGCTGAAGCCTTTAAGTATTTCATGTGTGTGCTTCCTGGTCCCTTAACTAGTTCATTGTGGATGTGGCAGGATTTCACTCCAATTGTTTTGGTTTTGGTATTTTAATCCTTTCTTTATCATTAGATAAAGGAGTAGTATTTAGCTTTTGTTGCACATCAAAAAATATTTGCTGCTGCTACATTGATTAAATGTGTAACAGCATGTATTGCAGATATATCCACCTAATATTAGTAATAATCCTGATTTAGAGCTTCCATCACAGCAACCTACATCAGCTTGTGTACAGCTTTAATAAATGTCTTCAAAATATAGAAGTGGGGAAAAAGAGGCCAATGCTTTCATCATAACTGTGAGGTGGCTTTTTCAAAAGCAAGTACATACACATCAAAATAGGGTAGGTTACGACCCCTTTTTCCTCCCAGATCAGCTGTGTTTCTATGTTCAGTGCATCTCCCTAATCCCAAGAGGATTCCTGTGATGAGCAGTACGAGTAGGAGGAGGGAGACATAGATAGGAGGTTATTAGTAGTGAGCTGTTGGGAAAAATCAAGGGAAGCAGAGGCAGGGAGAAAAGAGAGGTGGTTTTGAGGTAAACTTTCCCATGTTTTAGGCAGTCATGCTTATAAATTATACTCTTGATAAAACTCCTTATCTATCTGTTAATTTCTTTATGCAGAAAGCCTATCAGGTGTTCATCCAAAAATATGGTCATTTTTGTACTGATCTACTGCTCCGTCCCGCACCCTTTATTCAAACTTGTTAATACTGATTTTTCAGGACCATTCCAATCTCACTTCCAGTTACCTTTTTATTATGTCCTTTTGTGTAATTGACATCTTTGCATGCTATTTTAATATGTGCCCAGCTTGCTGCTGTAGAAGATATGAAGTTGAACAGGACTCATCTCTTGTGGCAGCCATAGGTGCAAAGTGACAAGTCAGAGCCACAAATCAACCTGGAATAAACATTCAGAGAACCAAGAATGAAAAACATTATTTTAAAATACATTTCTTGATGTTTTGATTGCATTGGTCTAAAAAGTCACATGCGCACACAGTTTAAAGTCAGAGCAGGAAAAACAGAATTCCTTTTTGACAGATGAACTAAATGGCAAGGTGATGCCAAGTTATTTTGTCCTACAACAGCCCCCTATTAATAGGGCTGTGTTTTGGGCTTTATTTTTGTAATTCCTTTCAAACCTAATCTAATGTTGTAAACTTATTTCTAGTCCTTATCTGGACCTGTATTAAGTACAAGTGATTGATGCTTTTGACTTGAGAAGTTTAGATGATGCATCAGAGATGCAGTCTAGATAAACATTGCTCTATTGATGATTTCTTGTCAATTCTGACAATGTGTGCTTCAGCACTCTGAAATAGGTGAATGAAAACCTCCTCCTTTTCTTGTCCAAGGAGCAGTGGACTCTATTTGGGATAATTTATGAAGGAGATAGAAAATAACAGTTATGGGTCAGTGAGAAAGCACAGGTGTTCAGAAGCAGGATTACCTATTACTTTCTAAATCATGTGCTAATTTTGTGGGTACAAATATACATAAAACTATTGTTTGATATCAGATGGACTTGGAATGGAGCAATGCAAGTAAGGTGTGTAATAGTAATAACAAATACTCTTTGCAAGTTCTCTACTCTTAAGTGTGCTGCAGATTAAAGTCAGAGAACAAATACAATGCTGATACAAATGAGATTATTTAAAAAAACCTTAGCAGGGAAATCAACATTCTCCATTTATTTTTCTAGAAATTACTTCTTTTTTTTGAAGATGTCACCTAAAACCAGGAATACATTCACAGGGCTTGGAATTCAGTCCAGAAACATAACAGGAATGAATCACAAAGCTGAGCCATAGTTTAAAAAGGAGTCATATCCCTATTCAGGTAGGGAATTTTGATATGAGCTCTAGCAAGGCTTGTTTTTCCTTATATTTAAAGTTGAAGTTACTAAAATTCACCTGTTCAAAATAATGTTTCATGCTTTCAGCTTTGTGCTATCTACATTCTTCTCCCTGAATTATTTTATTAATGTAATACTACATACTAAAATGTAGTAAATGCTTTAAATTTCAAATTATTGAAAGCAAACCTGAATTCATAATGAATGCCTGACAGACTTCAGGGAATCCATAATTTAGATGGCAACAGAACACACTGATTCTAGCTACAAAAACAGATTATATTTGAAAAGGCAACAATTAAATACAAAGAATGGTTTTGGTTACTATGGGAACAGTTAAAGAAAGATTTTTCAGCATTGCAAGCCACTGTGTGTATACAGGAGAAATGATGTTCTGAGTCAAAAAAGCTATGAAAGCTTTTCAAGGAAAAGGCTAAATAAGAAGAGATATTTAAAGCAAAAGCTTTTGAATATCTCTATATAATATGTTGGTGGTTTTATATTTTCTCTTCCTGCTTTCCCCCCATTTTTCTGCCACTAATTTTTGGAGTTAGAGGTTTTTTGAATTGTGTACCAAAAATGCTTTGCAAAGAGGATTAGTGAATGAGAGAGCGATGTGAATGAGTTATTTTATTTCTGTGTCTGTTTACAAGAGATCTAATCCTATCTCATAAGTTTACTTAGATGGAGGCATTTGTGCTATAGATTCACACTTTCTCCCGCATACTTTTCTATTTATTTTTTAAACTGGAAATAATGAATGTACAAGTCAGAGGAGGAGTAAGTGGGGAAAATTACCAAGTCTGTATTTCAGTAAAGCTTCAATGCTTTCAAATAGAGTTGCATAGTCACGTTATGTATGCTGTATTAATATTATTGCTAAGCCGGGTGTTAACCATTTTTTTAAAATTTAAACTTTAATCATTATCATAATTTCGTCAATTTTTATATTTGTTAAAATAAAAGAATGTCAGATGGGTACTAATTACAGCATCAACTTTGCAGCAGACCAAATGTCAAAAATATTTAAAGCATCTTTTAAACTTCATCTAAATCAGAGGTTTTGTTTATCTGCTTTAAAAGCTTCATCATGAGGAATGCTCAGTCCTGCATGGAAACTGGCAAAATCTGCAAGACTTGGGATCAAAATGGTAGTTGAAGTGAATGAGCACATTTATTTTCATGATATGGCAATGAATTTAAAATGGAGAAGGTTGATTTCTTTTAAAAGAAATAAACTGTCTGAGCTGCTGTGTTATCAGCTATTATTTAAATATGTATTAAACAATATTGTGCTATTTCTGTGTATCTTTCAAACTTCAGATGTGGGAATGTGCTGACATTGAACTACAATCCAGCAGTTATGTAAATTATGCTAAATTTGTCATCTAATTTTCTGTGCTTACTTATGAGGTGAGTGCCTACCTTGTGATGCTAAGTACCATACAGCTCTTTTATTTTTAATACTGAAGCAAGAGTATTACATTTTGAGAAAAACATGTTTAGGGGCACTAGGAAGATATACTGAAGTCTCAGCTCTTTTGGTTTGGATGCAATATTTTTATGAGATTGATAAGCAGCAGTTTTTGCAGCTGTATATGGGAAAAAAAAAGACTGTTGTTGCAGGAAGTCCTTCTGTATCCTCATTGAGAGACTGGGGAATGACTGACAGGCGTGAAGTCAGAAGTAAGGGAAAAGTCTTTAGATTTAGACCCGTTTTTGTTTGTTTGAGACCCTTATTGTGTCCATGTATGCAGGTCTTGTTTTCTTGCAAGTCACATTAAAAAGCAAGGGAGTGTTTCATACCTTGCAACCACATTTCATTTTTAAAATGAAGCTTTCTGGATTCTGCATTTTGGGGACAAGAAAACACAGTTCTTCATAACTGATTTTCACTTTCACCCACATTCATTTGTTTAGATCACTTAATAACCTCTAACTTTAAATAGTTGTCAGGATCAAGTGAATACAAAACTGCTAGGGTGAGAAAATGCTGGGTAGCTCAGTGGCCTTCTCAACTTCCCAGATGTTCATTGGCCTTGACATCCTCCTCCATGAGCAAGGAGGCTAAGGAGCTGTGGTACAGATGGTTTTGTGCTGCCTTCTGTCAGTAGTCCTCTGTGAAATTCCCTCTGAGCACCACTGCAGGGGGCACAGGCTCCAAATGTGTAGCTCCCACGATTTTCACGTGCTGCTCCATGACCATCCTGAGCCTTTTCAAAGCTGTATTGAAAAGCTGATGAAATTGCTTTCAGTTGGGGTTGAGCCAAACCTGTAGTGCTGTCTGCAGACCAATTGTTCCCAGGACTGAAGTGAGTTTAGCGCTCGGCATTACCTGTCTGAAGTATTCCTTGTCTGAGCCGTGTTTCCCGTGCTTTAACCTGGTGGTATTCCCGATATCTTGGGGAAAGAGCAGCAAGAACAGGCCCAGCCTGTCCATGGCTGGGAGGAATGGGCATGGATGGGTCACCTCGGGCAGGGCAATAACTTCAGGAGCTCTGACACAAGGCAAGGGCTGTTCTTCTTTGCTTGCTGACGGCTGCTCCAAAGATGACCTCGGAACGTGTCAGGAAAAGTAATAAAAGACAGACAAGAAGCCTGGCTTTAGACAAGGAGAGGTAATGAGTACATTTTTATAGATTGTTTGCCTCACCCGGACCAGAGAAAGCTAACTCAACCTGGCCATTGCTGAGGCTTCGTGAGCAGTGTATCAAGGACTCTGGTGATTTGGGGTAGTCAATACTTCATAAAATGAGAAGTTTCTTTTCGGTGAAGTAAGAGCAGCCTTGCATCCCTTCATCTTACAGGTGGCATTGGCCTGATTTGCCACATTTACCTGTTTTCTTAAATAACCTTTGCAAAGTTAGCAAAGGACAAAATGGACCATTCAGAAAACTTACTTTTGTGCCCTGTTTTTGCTAGCACTGGCTATGGAGAAGGCATAATTCTGTGGAAAGTCTGGTAGGGTCATTCTTATTGGGCCAGATAATTAATTAGTTCTTTAAAATTTTGCCTTAAAAATAGTTACTTATGATTTTCATATATGTTCTTGAGGGATAGAGTTACTTTTCTATGCTGCAATTTGCCTAAAGTTAGGTGAAGTAAGCAGTGTTTCTTAATTTCAAACTAATTTTCCCTAGGCCCTGAATATTTTCTAAAATATTTTCCAAATATAGTTTCCTAATTATATATAATGAAATAAAGTCAGTAGTAAATAGTCGAATGTAACAGCGGAGATTATAAATTCATTTCCTTAATAATACATCACACTACCCTGTGATCATCTTCAGAGCAGCAGCTTTTGAAGGCAGTAAGAATTTCGAATCTATAGGGAAGATGTATAGGCAGTAAATATTTGGTGGTCTTTAATTGACCATACGTGAGATTCATAAGGGTCAATTGAGTTGCCTACTTTTTCTTTACATCAGGGCAAAAGCAGAATAATGATACAGGTGTAGGGAACCCCTGGTTAGGCAGCAGGAATTTTATCTACTTGTTAGCTGTGATTTTGTTGGGGTGAATGGGAAGAAATACTTCACATGAAGTGCGTTACCTGTGCCATCCATACCTGGATTGAGGTGCACCTTGGCAATAAATCAGGATGTCCAAGGTACTTCCATTGCTTATCTTCAGAGGTGTCAGGGAAGCTGCACAGATATTTCTTGAATAAATATATGCAACTGTGCCTGTAGGTGTCAGTGGTTCAATACAATGCCATGACAAGAAGCCTAAAATAGGTGAGCAACCTTCCTTGGACTCCAAAACAACAGTTAACTAAAAAAATGAGCATTTTACCTTGAATGAAATGCTACCTGAAGTGATCGGGGTATGTCTGCTTATCATTGTTGGCATAATACTGGTATATTGTGAACTAGCTACCTGGAAATAATCACAGATCAGTTATTAATTATTATTATCAACTCACAGATAGAGTTGATCAGTATAGGAAATGGTATTACCAGCTATGGCTTAGATTTTTTTCTTTTTTTTTTATTGTGACTCTGTAGATTCTGTAGGAAAGAACTTGGTAGTTTCTGTTATACTAAGTAATTTATCAGATAAACATTCTTCATTGTTGGTGGTGAACAGAAGAACAAATGTTAATCTTCGTTCAATCATCATGGTTTTTTACAAGATGAATTAGCATTTGATCATTTTGATAGAGCTGTTGTGTTTTGTGAGGCATCTAATCTTGAATCTGTGTTTGCTTACATTAGGACATTCTTTTCTAACAATGCTGTGTATTATGTGATCAGGACTGCTGCTGAAAACATGCTCTCAAGCCCTGTGTATCCTCTGAATGCTGATGAGCAGAAAGCAGATTTGCTGTCTTGCTGTCTACTCCTCAGGTTTCTTGGGGTTATGAATCCCATTGTATATTGATGACACGGGGATAAACTTGTTCATTCAAGCTCACCTATGAAAAATTGATGTCTGTTCTAAAGATCTGTCACTTCGGATGCATATTGGTGGCTATGTGAGCACATCACATCATGTATTGGTCAAAGGCTGTACTTAAAAAAATTCTGTTCGGAATGGCTTTATCCATCTGCCAAAGCAGAAATGAATGAAAACCTTTGGTCAGCCAAAATTTATCGGGAAACTTTGATTGAACAAGATCATGCCTATCCTGAGGTTGCTACTTCCTCCAGATAGTGATGAATTAAGGTATTTTAAAGTAGGAACTTTAAACCATGAGTTATATAGCTAGATAAATATAAATGTGGCAGCTGCTTTACTGTCTTCAAAAGACTAATTACAATCTCCCTTTTCATATATTGAGGCACATACAGTGATAAAGCAGTTGAACAGTTGAGATTTGCTATGTAGAATTTAATTTCCTGACATTAAAAGATTTATGTATTTAATGATAAAATGCCGGATGCTGCATTATGCTGAATGTTTTTGCCCAGTAATTTGTACTGGCCAGGAGTAGTGCTGCTGCTCTGACTCCGAAACAACTAGTAGAGAACATAACCTTATATGCATGTGTGCTTGTAAAATGGGGGCTTTTAGCATGTCTGAATAGTACCTTTAGACATCAAGCAGCAATTGATTTTTTATTCTCTTTGTAAAAATAGTGGAGGTTGTTTTGTTGTTTTTTTCTTTTCTCAAATATAGTGGCTATGTGTATTACAATATTTTGAAGTCAACAAAGTTCATGAGAGCCAGTCAGATTCATAGGCATGATTTGATGCTCAAACCCCCTACTGACAAGAGAGAAGTATAGGAGAATATTTGAAATTTTTTTTTTAGTTACTCCCATGTCTGAAAGTCATAGATTCTGATGTATTGAGTTTTGCAGAACTCAAGTAACTTACCATAAATGCACTTTTATCTGAAGTCTGAAACTGTCATAATAAAGTTAATGTATGTTAAAAATTCAGCTACAGTACTATGAAGATCTGCATAGTTATTCAAATTTAAGCAAATGACTGGTCCATTGAAATTTAAGCCTGTGCATAAGTCTTTGTGGCAAGCTTGTGCTGTTTTATCCAGTGTTCTTTCATTCAGCAAAGTAGCTGGGATGATATATGTCTGTGAAATGTAAATATAAGTACATTTGCATGGCAATATTTAAAGAACTTTAGGAAAATAAGTACTGAAACATAGAAATTAAAGATAAAAGCCTTCTTTTTCCCAACAGAGCTAGTCAGAATTTTTCAGCTGGGAAAATACAAAGGACAAAGCTCTAATTCAAACAGATGAAGGTTGTGTCATTGTAAGGAGTGGACTCTCTTTTAATTTTGAATAATTTAAACTATTTCTTTCTTTTGAGATGAACATTGTAGAGCGATAAAATCTCTTGTACCGTTTTAACCATTAAAAAGAAATTTGGTGATGTCTTACCTTTTCTGTCCTTCATTACATGTACATTTAAAATTCACTTTTGATATTAATCATACTTAGAAATCCATTTGCTACCCATAGTGATTTCACTAGGGAAGACTCAAATCTTTCAGGGTAATAGAGTTCTAAGTAAGTATTAGTTATTAGGTACTTAAGATCTTACTTTTTCCAGATGGTCATGCTTAATCTAGATCTCTTACACTTCTGATGGATAAAGATTCCAAATCACGTTCTGAAAAAGCAAAGAAGTTATTCCCATGGTCCGGTTGAATCAGGTAGTAGCTCTGCACTTTGCACAAAAGCTTTCCCAGGCAAGTGTCACCTTCTGCAGGCTCCAGTTGTTGTTCATTGTGATTGGCACTGCACTGAAACCTTCCAGCACTGAGGGAAGTTTAACCTGCAGTCTTAAAACATCTTACCTGAGCATTTAGGGAAAGACCTCTACATAGCTGCACACTTTGCTTGAACCGGAAATTGAAAACTGTCAGCAGTGTTCTGAGTCCATGCAGTGTTTACTTAGGCCATTGTTATTCTCAGCTATGGATATAAAAAGGTTCATGCCTACCTTATTGCACCATGTCCTTCATCCCAGAGCCACTTTGAGATTGGATGGGGCTGGGATGACCACGTGTCTGCTTGCTTCAGCATTACTTGGGAGCAGAAACGTAAACCAGACAACTGAGGGAGAGGAGTGAATGTCTGGAGAAAATTTAGTATGTTACAGTAGATACTAGCAGAAGTGGGATTTTGTAAAAGCCCATCCCTGTCAAAGTCAGTGCCTTTGAATAACAAAACAGAATATCCAGTGGAGTCTACTGCTCTTCACATATTTTCTTTATACTTGCTGTGTAAAACTAATCCTTCTGTGACAATCATTAAAACAAATATCAACTCATTAGGAATAACCATTAAAATAAATCTTAACTATGAACAAATCTCAATACTCATTAAAATAGGTCTCAGCTCATTAGGATTTTTAGTATACAGGTTGAAAACAGAAGATGAGGTAATTTTTAAAAAGAAAAATTAGGTGTCAAGGCCTTTTCTGCTTCTTTACTTCCTCAGCAGTGAGGGGGTGGCGGTGCACATGGAGCTGGCAGGGGACACAGCCAGGACAGCTGACCCCAACTGACCAAGAGGTTATCCCAGACCATATGGCATCTGCCCAGCATATAGAGCTTGGGGAAGAAGGAGGAAGGAGGGATGTTTGGATTGTGACAGCATTTGTCTTCCCAAGTGACTGTTGCACATGATGGAGCCCTGCTTTCCTGGGAGAGGCTGAGCAGCTGCCTGCCCATGGGAAGCAGTCAATTAATTTATTGCTTTGCTTGTGTGTTCAGCTTTTGCTGTACTTATTAAAGTGTCTTTATGTGAACCCACGAGTTTTGTAGCTTTTGCTGTTCTGATTCTGTCCCTGGTCCTGCTAGCGGGGCAGTGAGTGTTACTGGACAGCTGGGGTTAAACCATGACAGTCCTGCAGGAACTGCTGATGCTCCAGCTGTCCATGACAGTGTTCCTTAGCTGATTTTTCATGATGCTGTTTGAAAGAGAGCTGAGAAACGTGAAGTCATACCAAAATCTCCATGTATGGGTTCAGGTCCATACAGTGGAAACTTTAAAAGTTGCATTTGTATTTTGCACTTATACTGGAAATGTTTGTCTTTGCTATTCAAAAAGATACTAATGCTGAAAATTCAGAGGTACATCTTTTATGACATCAAATTCTTCAGTCTAAAAAAATTCTATTACATCAAAATCCTGAAGTGCCTTTTAGTGCCTCTGGATCAAAATCTTTTCTGCAACAGAGTGTTTGTATTCACTATGTGTTGTATTCACCTCTGCCTCGTGTAGACTTGAACTTTGGTCATTGTTTTGTTCTTCAAATTGAAGGAAATTGATCAATGGAAGTTGAAATCAGTGGCTCAGCTGAACAGGAGTTACCCATGCACACCTGAGGTCTGAGTATGAAACATTTATGTTTAATTAAATGTAGTGGTCTGAGTGCAAACCAGATCTAATCTCTGTTACAGTGCAGGAATGAGCAAGTTTGGTTAAGCAAAAGAATAGCAGCACTCTGTGGGATCTAAGGGTTTGGAGGCATTGTTAGAGGTCTAACACTGGGGCTTCATCTACACCAGGAATAGATTGTATAGATGACTTTAATTAATGCTGAGTTGTAGATTCTGGTACTAATGAATTTCTAAAATTAATAGAGCACTGTTGTAGGAAAGAATAGCTCTGCTCAAAAAGTGTCAGCCAAAGGCCTTTGCATTAACTCAGTTTTAAGATAAGTATTTAAAACTATGCCAAATATTTCTTAACATTTTAAAAGCTGGATATCATCCTTTTAATATTTATCATACTCTGTGGTGAGATTTTCTTGGAAACTCACTGATTGTGAGCACACTTTTAAAATTTCTATGCATTTACATGCACTGTCTTTCTAAGGCATGCAGCAGGGAATGTAATGCCATCTTCTTCTCTAAAAATTACGGTGGTGCTTTTAACTCAAATAATACAGTCTTTTTCAGGTGGTTAAGGCTGATTTTTTTTTTTCTAGAATAAAATCCAGATTTTATTCTGAAATCTCATAATCTGCATTTGGCATAGCCTAAGAACAGAACCTGAGGGAGTGTTTATTCCTACTGAGCTCAGAGGGTATGGAAGGTAATCTGTACCCTTAATGTTAGGGATAATCCTTCCACATTTCCTGTAAAGACTCTTCTATGGAATCCTGTTAGGCAGATAATAAAAGATCAAGTTTTTATCAGTCAAAACTACTTTGGCAGTATTAAATATGCTTTTAAAAAAAAAAAAAAACCAACAAAAGTTGCTAAGAAGCCACATTCTGTGGTTTCAGAATTCATAAATCTTCGTCTGTCTGTGGTATATTCAACAATATAGAGACAAAAGCAGAAAGGAATCCCAGTAGAGATGATTTGTTATTAGGGCAGACACATTCCCCCCACCCCTTTAGTTATTAGGCCATTGGTCACTTTCATTTACTGTTTTCCATAGTGTATTTGATTTACACAAATACTTGCAGAAAAATCAGTGTACTAGAATCTTGGGGCTTTGCAAGGGTGAGGTATGGCTGCCTTTTTCTCAACCTCCTATGGAATGTATTTCATGCCTGTCTGTATTTCCACTTCTAAAGTACCACTGGTTACAGGAGCCGTAGCTGTTACATTGTCTTTGCTTTGTGAAGGGTAGACTTATCACTCTTACTAATTTTTTTCTATATGGGTTCATTTGTGCCAACCTAGTCAAAGCTCCCGTTGATGGCCAGTGTTCTTGGCAGTAACTGCACATCAGAATTTCCTGAAATATCACTGCACAAGGAAATAGCAATGTATAATTCTATTTCTAGAATTGAAACGTGGTCGGGAAAAAGAAAAATACAAGAACATTGATTGTATAGGTTGTTTATTTTATTTAATAATCTGCTTACTTAAATTTGGTTTTGTAGTTTTAGCTCTTTTTCCCCTTTGAAACTCATTGTGATTGCCAGCTAAAAATGAATGTGGGATTTTGGGTTTGTTTGTTTGTTTGTTTTTTAAACCAGAACTCATGAGGTGCTTGCTGAAGCAAAGTGATTAGGTTAAGATATTTTTTCTGCTTGTTCCAGTGAACTCATGCTGTTTGAAGCCCAACAATATTGCTTTAAATCTCAATTTTCTCTCTGTTGCAAGCATTTTATTATAAACACATTGAAAAAAAAGAATCTTACTTGAATTATATCAGCATGCAAGAAAAGAGAAGTGTTAAAACATTCCTTTGAAAGATTTTAGTGTTTTTAGTACTGTGGAAGATCTGAGGAGCAGAGAAGTCATTTGCCAAATGTAGCAAAATATAACAACTTCATTAGTTTTGCACAAGATTTTTAGATGGTGTATGACACATATAATAATGATGTATTGGGAAAAACTGCTTTCAGATGCCTTTTTGTGCCCTGTGTCCAGCCAGTGGAAGTTGGTTCTTACAATGAAATATCTTTAGCTTGCTTACCTGCTCGCATGAGGATTTTGTGCATTTGCTGTAGGGTTCAGTAATTTGAAATGATCAACTGTGTAATCTAATTTAGCTCCAGAGAAAAATCTTGTCCTTTCTCAAGAATTCTTTGCTTTTGTTCTGAGCAGGGCTGTGTATGTTTAGGATGTTGAAAGCCAACGTGATGACAAATAGTGTAAGCAGATGGAATCTCCGGAAAACTGAAAATGCTTTCTTTTAATTTGCAACTAACATTTAATGAGAAATTAATTTTTTCAAGTCTGTGTATCTTGAATTCAGAAGTTGTGGATGTATGATGAGAAGATGCATCATGTGAAGAATAGCCTCTGCCTTTTTAGAGGTCAGGCATGCATAAACCTACACAGATAAATCTCCTTGGTGTAAATTCTGCCTTTGTTTGGGTAGGTGCAATGCCTTGGAAACTGCTGGAGATTCACTTGAGTGACTGAGAATTTGAAATGGGCCTCTTTTTTTCTTCCTTATGAATATAATGTAAAAGATCATCTCCTGCGCAATATTATAGTTTCATATAAAAACATAAGCTTGCGTGGATATATTTGACCTTAGGGAGTATCAGCAAAGATTAACATCAGACAAGATAAATAAACCATTACTTTTTTTGCTGTCAAATCTGTGATTGGGCAAGAAGTTTCATTTTGTTACTGAAGCATTTTATTGCTCTTAAATTTGTATTTGTATCATATGTTATGCTGCATTCTTATCTTGCCTCAGTATTTCAGTAGTACTGCAAAGTTCTGTAAATAAAAAAACATGATATTGCCAGGCAATTTCATATTACTTTAATGAATTGTAGTGCAAATTGCCATGCGTAATTGATAATACTTGCTACAGTCAAGCTAAAATGAATGAAAAATCCCAAACTTTATCATAAAATATATCCCTGAGCCCTCGATATCCATCTAATATCCATGGCTAATTACAAGCTGTCTTCTCACTGCAAATATATAGCTGGATTTTTACCTCCAGATGGTAAAACCTTACTGAAGATGAGAATTAGCTTCATTTCATAATGACTAGTTTTTCCTGTCTCTCATGATTACTTTGGCCCCAGTTTCTGTCCACAGCCCTCTTTCTTGAAGATTCAGCCAGTTGTCGAAGCAAGCTCTGTGTTTTTCCCCTTATGGCTGTCCTAAACCAGAGCTTTGCCACCAGATCGCATTACCCATCACAAATGTAGCTTGTGTAAACTCCTTGCTCACACCTCTGCCTACTCACATTCAGAGTAAACAAACCTATTGCTGCCGCCCACCAGCTCTGTACATTTACACCCCAGGTTTAGAAGCCTGGCACTCTCAGGTGCTGAGAAACCTTACACAGTTACTGGGGTGCTGCCCAGCCCTGCCTCTCAGCTTCTCCCTGTCTGGCCAGGTCATATTGCTGAAATTTAGGATTGTGTGAAATTAATTTATTCCCAGAAGGGAATGAAGAAGACTTAGCTTGTACAGGTCATCTTGATTTTGCTGGGCATAAAAAACGTTATGGTGTGTGTCTGGAGCATGAGGGTGAAAGTGAAACCCACTCATAGAACCTGTGCTTTTGTGCTGGTAGAATCCCCCTTGGGACAGCAGCACCTTACCAGACCTTCTGCTCTGGTGGGTGTGTGAAGGAGCCTGGTGCTGTGAAATTGCACCAGCTGTTGCTATGTTTTCAGTCAGGACCATGGTTGCTGAAAGGATTATGACTGTAGAATTTTTACCATTGAATTGATATTTATTATGCACTGATATTTGTAATTTGTAATGGCAATTGAATTCTGCTTTACAGATGTGTATTTTCCCAACTTAGAAAAACACCAACAATAGTGTTTTGCTTGAGAATCAACATACTGGCTTT
This sequence comes from Origma solitaria, assembly GCA_013397895.1. NCBI lineage: Eukaryota > Metazoa > Chordata > Aves > Passeriformes > Acanthizidae > Origma > Origma solitaria. The sequence continues at coordinate 1,421,668 of VZRL01004516.1, forward strand.
CATATTTCAAATTATTCTGTATGAAAGCATGAACTCTATTCCCTGCACTGTAATCTTGAGTCATGCTAGGAGTCAGATGGAAAGCTGCATTCCTTGCCAAATGACAGGATGGTTTCCCCGAGAAGCCTAGGAAATTAATTATACTGGGCAGCAACCATCCGTATGGTGCATGGAAGCTAAATGTGTAGCAAATGTTGAAGGGTGGGTGCTGTGGACAAGGAGATGAGAGCAGTTGCAGCAGCTCTTTGTGATGATGTGGGAGATGTGTGGGGCAGCACAGCTGGGTGTGGTGGCACAGGAGGCACACGGGCAGGCCTGTGGGAGTGGTCTTGATACTCTGAAAATCCTAAATCTGCTGACTTGAACATAATGGGTTAGGGGTTTTTTTCAGTAATAATTTCTGTTGTAGTTTAAAATAGAAAAACCCTACATTTTACAGGTGGAGTGGCGTTTCAGGAAATAGAAGGTACTTTTGAAGTCAAACATTGACGCCACCCCTTTCCCTCATACAAAATAAAGTATTTTGTCTATACCTTTATGGAATATGTTTTTGTAGGCTTTGCCAGAGGGAATTAATGCTCTGCATCTGCAGTAATGTCAGATTTCCATGGTTTATTAATCTCACAGTAGGCTGGAATTTAAACAGTTTTCTTATGGTTCTCTCCTTCATGTTGCCATGTAGTTCTTAATAGTAGGGAAGAAAGCTACAGTCTTTTATGCTGGAAAAGAAAAGAATATTGAAGGCCTCTGTCATTTTTTTTAAGCACACTCTTCGTCTGCATGAGCCTGACGGAAGAGAGTAACAGAAATTACCTCAAAGCTGGAGAAGACCCGCAGCTCAGCACTGCTTTCATCACTATTATTCATTTGAACTGATTAAAATACATTTGTAAATTATGTTTAGTCTATCAACAACTGGAGGGCAAATCTGGAGTGAAATCTGCTTAGTTTAGCTTTTATAAATCCCAGTGTCCTATCTCTTCACTTGACACTATGTTGTTTTATTCAGCACTTTGCATGGTGAAACACCAGTTTCCTGTCTGAGTTGCTGTCTGTGGTTCTTCTTGCTCCTGTCCACATGTCATTCAGGCACTGGCTGTACACCAGCAATATAGTTCTATTTTTTCTTGCCTCTACATCTAAAATACACCCATGGAATACAACGGAGAATGCAGAAAAACCCCAAACAGCCCAAACAAACCACAACACGGGCAAAGAAAGGGAAAAATTTTGTTAACAGAGTTGTTTAAAAATATGTGTCTTGGAGAATGAGAGTGTAGACTAGATAACTTTGTTTTCTGCATGAATTAATGAGCAGGGGCTACACCAGCTGAGGTTCTACAGAAAATATTGACACTTTTTAACTGTATTCTCAAGTGCATTTGTATATATTGCTTTAAAGTACTTAGTGTTCACATTCAAATTTCTGTGGCACAGAAATGATGTGCTGAGTATAAAGAGAGTTTGGAATGCCAGTTCATCAGTTAATGTGCCTTCAGCTGGCTTGTCAGGAGAAATGTGATACTTAAATTCTGCAAAAAGAGGGTTCTAGTCTACTCCAGGGCTGTTTTTGAAGGCCCTGCTTCTGGGGTATACAGTGATCATGCAGAAAGTATTTTGTCTTTATTAATGATGAGACAACAAATTAAGATTTAGGAATCTGTCTCTCCTGGGAAATTGCCTCATACCATCCTTTCAGAACAGGCTGGAGCTTCAGAACATTGGAGCTTCATGACCTGCATCCAAGATTCACGCTCCAGTGATGGCCTGTCAAAGAATCTTACTATACTTCAGAGGAGGAGGGAGGAAAAAAATCCCACAAATTACAATAGTGAGGATCCTGTTTTCTTGATTTCTTTGTTTTATTTTTAATTTTAAATTTTTAAAAAATTTGTAATTTAAAAAAAGTTTTAATTTATTTATTTTTTTAAAAATCAAATGACTAATGTTTGGACCGATATGCTGCATTCATTTAATTGCAAAGAGAAGAGTCAAAGTTTGTGGTCAGATTGCAAGTTGAGAGGTAAAAAATTAAGTCAGTTTCTGTTTTCCAGTTCCCTGAATGAAATACATTTTCACCATACTTACAGGAAATAATGGACACTTCATGCCTGTCATGTCCGACTTCTCTTATTGGCTCTTTTGATAGGAAGGGTTAGGAAAGCTTTTGGGGTTTTCTGAGAATTCACACAGAATGCAAATAAAACAGTGGTATTACTTCTTTTCTTGCCTTTTCTCCACAGAAATAAGTGTGATGGGTTTTTTTTAATAGTCCATAGATATTGCTCAGTGCAAAGGCTAATGCATTCTTGAATATGTCTTCGTGGTGTAAGTGAGAGACTCATTAAACCTATCTATTTGCAGTTGCACACAAAACCCGGTCCTTAATTGCCTCCCTGGATATGGACAAGAGCTTAAAAAGAAGCAAAATATAAAAGATTAAAAGAGCATAACGACATCTTCAAAAGATGAAAGATATGATCTAAACGTTGGAAAAAAAAGAGGAGAAAAGCTTGAAATCTCTTTGTGTTTCCCCAAGTTAAGTAGGAAAACTTTGAAGATGACAGTAATTTTCCATTGTGTTTCATCTTTTTCATAATAACATATTTTGAAATCTTGAATGAGTGTATCACCTAATAATGTTTTTTAGGACTACAGAATTGTGGGAAAATGGCTCGAAAAGCAGGGCCGCGGGATGCTAGAAGCTCTGCCTCTGCAGAATTTGCAGAGCACAGAAAGAGCATTGTGCGAGCAGATGGCAGAACCTTGAAGATAAACTGGAAGGACAATGTCCTGGGAGGTCCGGAAAGTACCGAGGTTTATGAAAGAAGGATTGTGGTAAAAGGATACAGAAAATCAGTTAGTGGACCCACGAGGGGACCACGAGCAGGCAGGAATAAAATGATGTAGCTGTATGCAACTAACCAATAATAGTGTGGCAAGTAGTTTTACTAACCAATGACATTATGACATGTAGACATGCTAGGTGCTGGAAAAAATGTACTTAAGGCTGAGAAACTGTGAAATAAACGGATTGAAGCTTATCAATCATATTGATTGTGACTGCTTTTTTCCCCTCGTCGTCGATTGCGGGGTTTAGTCATGGTCCGGGCTTCTTTGATATAAGTTTTCTCTTAAATGAGTTTCTTTTCTATAAGTTTTTTCTCTCCCCGCAACATGTGGTGACAGGTTTAAGGATCCTGTGATTTTTGGTGACTGCAGGGACCTTTACAACGTCCCGCGACACAGAAGTTGTTGTATAAAGCACAATATAAGCAAGATTTTTCCTCTGCTTTTTGCCATAATGACTAAAGATACTATGCTGTTTGGTTTTAAATAATTCTGATTGGACGCGTACTTAGGTAAGGGCATTCCTAAGAAAAAGGAGGTTGATGGTGGCGATTTATCAGGTGTCCTTTTACGACTTAGTTGCAAACTCAGATTTTAAGGGCTCTGAGTCATAAGGTGCCTGATTTGTAATTAAGTGTAAAAACATGGTTCTGACCATTTGTGGCCATGATAGATCCTATGGTGCTTTTGATGATAAACCTTCCTGTCCTGGCCACATTCAGATTTGGTTAGTTCCATGGTGATTACTTCATTCTCCCTACAGTTTTGGTTAGATGTGACATTCCTTGCTCCCCATCCTGAATCCTTGGTATGAGTTGCTTTGATGTTGCTTAGCCCATAGGTTTCGGCCTGAAGGCGCTTGCTGTTCAGCACAAAGTGGTTTCCTATTTAGGTAAGAAGTTTCTGGATTTGTTTGGAAAAAATGCTTTTGCTAGGTAGAGATTATAATTTCAACACCAGCACAGGCAGTGTGAATTTACATATGGGGGACAAATGTCTGACCTGTTCTAATGAATGCTAATGATGTATGTAATAATATGATGATAATGTCTGGTGATGTATGTAATAATCTCAGCCAAGGAGATGAAAAGAGGTTGTATTTTCCAAATGCCAGAATTTGCTGGAAAATTCTTGACTAATGGTTCAAAACCAGAATTCAGGTTTTTTATCTGAACACAGAAGTGCAGATTTCCTGTGTAAGAAATGCCAGTGCATACCCTGGGATTTTACAAATGTTGGTGTGCTATGTGGATAGTAAATGGAATTACTACTTCTGTTTAGGTTATAACAAGAGCTCCCCTGATTTTAGAACACCATGGAATCTGAAGTTTTTCATTGATTTTCACACTGTCTCTTTGTAACAATGTAGTTTGTTTAATTTTCCTGTGCGTTATTTGAAAGGGATGAATATGACTAGCATACTGATTATCAAGATTCTCAACTCATTTCCTGCAAATTTCTTTCTTGCTGCGTAAATGCCAAATTATTCAACAGTGGAGTGAAACATTTCCCTTATATCAGAGTCACAGTTTGTGTCGGATGGACTTCGATGGCACTGAGCAGAGAGAGAGATTCTGTACTGCTGCTTTGTATTTTCAAGAATGTTTTCTCTGTACCTCTTACAGGAAAAATCTTTCCAGTCATGAGTATCTTTGGGGTGAATGGCTTTTGGTATGGAGTGGAAACCCTTTTTGTTGATACAGCATTGATATGAAGAGCTTCAATTAAGAGCCCTGTATTTACAGGTTGTTTAGAAGGTCCCAAGAAACCATCAGTCAATAACCTTTCCTAGTCATTAGGTGTGCTTTTATAATGCATGCTGATGTGTGTGTGTGTGCACACAGGAATGCCTGCTTTAATACTGCATGCTGAATTTTTTTGTGGACTGATTTATACTTGATTTTTTGTCTGTCCTGGTAAACAGGCAGGCAATGATGGATCTGCTTGCTTTCAAGGAGTTTGGTGACCTCGCTAATTCGGCCTTGTCAGGAAGAGCCTGAGCTCCAACTCACAGCCTGGGTCCAGGCACTGGGGTGGAAGAAAGTGTAATCCCTTGGCCATCGTGACTGAAAACAGAAGGCTGGAATCTATCCTAGCAGGTTCCAGCCATTGCCTTGCTTTGCTTGCCATGGAGACCAGGGTACAGCAGGTACATGGGATAGTACCTGGCATGAACTCTGGCACACAACGCTTGCCCCAAAGGTGGCTTTACCAAATATGTTTCATTCCAACAGAAGACAAAATCTTCTTTACCCTTCTGTTGTTGAGCCAGGTGGGTTTAAAAATGGGGAGAAGTAATTTGATAACTTGGGAGTGCCGAATTCATCTGACTTAGGGTCAAGTCAAATGGTTGACTGAGCATTAGGAGTAAGAGTTTGTCTAATTGTGAGATTTTTGAGGATTTAAGGATTCTCCCTAAGTTATGACATCTTAGGACTTCCAATAAGATGTTCAGAATCGCCTTCTTGTAGATGGCATCTCTTCCTGTATGAGCAGATAGCGAGCACAGGCCTTGGACAGTCTTGGACCACCTGAACTGTGCCCATGTGAGATCTCCCAAACAGATGAGTTTCCCAGCCCTGAGTCTCTGGCTTGTGGGAGGAGGCTGTAAGAGTGCAGCCTGAGCTGAGATTTCCATTTTAAGGATGCACATTAAACATGAGGTTGTTGGGGGTGGCCTTTAAATTGCTTGCAATGGATAAGGTGCGGTGTGCCTCATTCTCTGCATGTCCTGTGATTTACCTCAGGCTTCAGCTGAGCTTCCTGCAAGTTGGGTGTGTGACATTGCACTGGCCATCCCAGTCCTTTCTGAATTCCTCATGGTCTCCAGCTGGACCCCAATAAGATGAAGTCTGTCTTTCTGGCTAGGAGGAATTTTGTGCATAAAAAAATTCAGGGTTTAAATGAGGAGTGAGCTTAAATCTTTTCTTTGCCCAATGCACTTATCTTTGACCATCATGCTACAGAAGAGGAGCAAAGGCTTTGTGTCTCTAACGATAATTCTGGCATGAGTTTCTTTTATCAATTTAATTAGCGTCTTGATAGAGCGCTACCTTTACAGACACTATGCTTTACTTAAAAAAATTATAGCAAAACAGCAGATGAAAAATCTCACATTTAATTGTATTGTTCTGTGGAACTCTTCAGCTTTTTTTGGCTATCACATGGATCTTTCACCTCTGTCTTAAGGAAAAATAATTGCAGGTCTTCTGAAATGAGTTACGTGAAGAAGTCATTATTATTTCATTTCGATGTTTAGAAGCCAAATTTTAGATGTTGTTCGAGGTGCTGACATGAGCACTTTCAGTGAGCTACAGCAGCTGTTGTGCAGTTACTGCTCCTTAGCTAATGCTCTGAGACCAGCAGATTATTTATATTTCATTAACATTTAATTAGCCCACTGTACCTATGCTTGAATAATGACAGACGGATACAGTGAACTTGAGGACTATCCGGCTTTCTAAAATTTATAATTTTAAACCTGTTTTTCTGTCTTTCTTCTTGCCTTCCTTTTACCAATCAATCTGACATTCTGATAGATTTTATTTTATTTTATTTCAATCAACCTTTGGCTATCTAAGATTGAAGAGGGAAGAAAGCCTCATCATAGGATTAGCAATCACAGAATGCTGTAAGAGTGTGGCAATTTCATGTTCCTTAGCAGAATGTCTCAAAATGACCTTTCCCGACAGATGATGGTATGGATACACATGGAATCATTTGAAGGGCAGGAAATGCAAAAACAGAGTCAGCCATTTCAAAGGGATTTCTCCAAACATCAGGTTATCCTTGAACTACCGGAAAGAAAATCTGACCAAAGTATTTGCTTCAAGGAGTATTTTAGTTATGTCTATAGTCCTTTAATGGCAAGAGAAACCTTTATGTTTTTGTGAGAATGAATTTTTTTTTTCTAAATAACATTCAGTTGAAGCTGTAGAAAATTTATGTAGACTTTTTGAGTCTTTATATGGACATTGTGCTGGAATATTAAAATGCAGAAAATGGCTACAGAAAATGGCTGCAGCATCATATTCAGAGATATTAAAGTATTTTCTAGCATTAAGAGGGAAGTAGTGTAAAGGAAACGCTGCAAAATAAGGAAAAACTGGTTGTTGTTCTGAAATGCAATGAGTTTGATGTGAGACTCTTCATTGATTTTAGTATGGAAAAGTAACAGGGCACTTTCTTATAATTCTCAGGAATTTAGTGAATATCCAGAAAACTGAAAGAAGAAAAGCAACAAACAATATTATTGACATCTATCCACTTTTGGTTCTTTCCCTTATGTCCTTTGTTCTCTGATGAAAGTCGGGTTTAAATCTGCTTAGAAAAATATTTGTTGTGACTCTTTGATAGAAGCAACTAGAAATAGTAGACTTTGCTTACAGAGTCTAGAATAGAGTTGAAAACACTGTTCCTAAGAATTCTTGGAAAATCTTTGATAAATGTGCATTATATCCACACATATTCTGTTCACTTACTGTTCAGGTCTGTGAAGTCAGTTAAGTCCAATGGGAATCATACTCATTACCACAAATGCCTAAATACTAAACCTGATTTGATTTACAAGGACAATGAAAAAGAAGAGGTGTCGTAACATTTGATTTTTATTTTCATGGTCTAGCTCAAGTTTATATTGGTGACATCAATAAAAACCACTAAATTTAACACTAAAAGATTACCTCTTCAGATATGCTCGGTGGTATCTGCTTGGTTAAAGTGATGACTCCTTTGTGGTGAAAACATATCTAGAAGTCAGGTCAATATATCTTTCTTGGCATCATATGGGCAACAAGAACACTGACCCCATCTCAGGAAGGAAGAAAATTTGTCAAAGGAAGAAATTTTTAAGAGCTCTCTGTCCTGTAAAGCTGAGGGATGCTGGAAGGACAAAAAACAGTTTGAGCAAGTAAAGGTTGGAAGACATATGTTGCCCTTACCTCTGCCTGTTGGGATCTGTCAGTCAGTTCATTTAATGTTCTTCTTTCATGACTGAAATGGTTCACCTGGGAAGTCAGTAGGGAAAATGTCCTCATAAACCCAGAGTCTGCCTGGCTGCCCTCTGCCATACATCACCTCCTGGCTCTAAGAAGGGAGAGTTTGTCTGAACTGAAGGAAGACATTGCAAGAAAAGCTGGTTTATGGACCTGCATCAGATATAATGAATTACTGACAATGAAGGTTTATACCAAAACCAGTTGTCTGTCATTTCCAAACGCAGGTGTGAAAACCAGGTGGTAAAGGTGCTTCGTATATCATATGTGAGATTCGGCAAATGATATTTGAAAAGAAACTCGTATAAAATAGATACTTCAACCACCCCAGAATTCCCACCTGGAATAGCACAGGGCATCACTGGTGTTTTTGTCTGCCATAGTAGCATTGAACTATTTTAATTTCTAAGTACGATGCCAGACACAAAAAGTTGTGTTCTGGAAAGATGAATATTTTCATTCTCCACAGCAGACCATTTTATTTGTTGAAAAATTTAAATTAACATTTGTGGTTGAAAATTTCTATTTTCAACCCTCAAAAAAGAGAGGAAATGACGATTAATACATTCTGGATTAATTTTTTTGTTTTCTTTTGTGTGCATTTTTAAAAGGATGAGCTGTATTTCTTTGTAGGACTCTTAAAGCTATCCTTCTATCTTCTAAAATATCATTATGCAAACTGATGACTGCATACCCCTGGGGATATTGCCATATAAAAATTCTGGTTTTGTGAAACTAATCTCTGTAAAATTGGATAGAAAACATAAGCAGCAAAACTCTTGAAGAAAATCTGTTGAGTTTAGCAATAACATATGCCATTTCAATGCTGCCAAAGGATGATCACAATTCAAAGGTATTATTTACATGTAGAAATATATCATTTCCTCTGCTTAAAACTCTTGATCAACACAATACTTGTGTATATTTGTGTTTGCTAAACACAGTTTGAAGTGTTTTCTCTTTCTGTTTGCAATTTTCAGTTCATACTGTAATGAATTTTTCACAGTTTTACTTTGCAGAGTATTTTTAAATTTAAAAACTGTATTATTTGGGGGGCTGAAAAAAATACCAGGTTCTATCCTTCCAGTTCCTGCCATCCTGCATGATGGCATGGGAGAATGTAGAAGTGGAATGGTAGCATGCTGAGCAGAACTTAATTTCTTACATTCAAATCTTGCGTAGTCTATCTAATTTTTACCCCCCAAATTTGCCATTCACACAATGGCCTTGTAGAGTTATTAGTATTGTGATATTAGATGTGAATACATGAATTCTTGAGGCTCTGACAGAATTTTTGTTTTCAGGTACTCAGAGTAAAATACATTAAGTTGATCTCTGTGACATTAAAATGATGGGAAAGGACATCCAATTTTGAATGCTAATTTCAATAAAATTATAAGAGACCGATTTTTTGATTCTACCTTAAAAAATCCAAAAGCATCCTGATAATAGACATTATTCCCAAACTTTTTTTTTTTGTGCTAAGTAAGAGTGGGGAAAAGAAACTATATCAAGTTATTTGCATCAAAATTTGCAAAGAGAGTATCATATGTCATAACAAATTGATGTCATTGTTTGGACATGAACTAAAAAATGAGAGCACAATGCTTTTGAAACAAATACACAAAATTATATAACTCCTCTAAAAAGTAAATCACACTTGTTTTCATGTATTTCTTTTGCACCATAATAAATCTCCTTTCTGACAGCTAAAAGGAAATTACTGTGATTTAGGGAGTGAATCTTTATCAGTACCTGACAGGTAGAAAAAAAAGTTAAGTCCATATAAACAGTTATTTATAACAGCATTTAGCTGGAAAATGACAATCACTGAGCATTTGATTTATGTAATTTTCCAGGACAGTAGAAATACCTTCTGCAGTCCACCGGGCACTTCTTACGAACCTGTTCTGAAGCATGGAAGTCTGCCTGCTCACTCCAGAGGGAACAAGATAAATGCAGAACTGGATGCCATTGTGTAGCAGATAATGAGTTTACAGGTTCTTGTCCTGCCTAGAAATAATAATTCCTTTTAAAAGTCAAGTTAATATTTGCAATGTTGACCTTTTTTTCCCTTTTAAAAAGAAATCCTGAAGTGCACACGGTGGCCAAACTGCCTGCAGAGTTTAGTCTGCTGCAATAAATGGGAACTTGGCAGAACCATTGAGGATTTGCGGGGTAGAGACTGACTAGTGGCATTGACTTCACTCTCTTTTCCATCTTTTTTGTGTTTCTGCTGTCCCAGAGGAGGAGTTCTTTGCTCTGTCACTAGATGCTTAGCTGGTGTTCAGGGTGGAGGGATGAGTCCCCTATCTGTGTAAATGTAACTGAGAAACATTGGTAAAACTGATGATTTGAAAACTTTAAAAGTGCTCAGTGCTATGTTATGTTGCTTGCTAGGATGGGATGGCAATTACAAAAGCTAAAATGTGGTGAGGCTGTCTTTTCTTTTGCTGATGTTCCTGGCAAATACTGAGGCAGCACCAGTGTGAATCTTAACGAAAAATTCATCTTACGTCAGAGTTTTGCGGTTTTGAAAAGATAGGACTAAGCCGCTACATTTTTTGAGGTTCAGCTGAAGAAGCTGTGATGCTTTGGGATCACCTCAGCTCTCCTTACTTTCTCTCAGTTTGCAGGTGGCTGTACAAAACTAATATTTTGCTCATGCCATGCTTTTTCCAGCTGTTGAACAAAGCTGCTTCATTTTGCAGACATCCAGTCAAAAGTGGGTGGAGCAGGCAAATCTCTGGGGAGCTGGAGAGTGGCCAGAGTTAGTCCAGGATCACAGCAAACACATCCCCGGAGCATTCTTTAGAGGGGAAAATGTTTCAGTATTGATAGAATACAGTTTCAAATCCCATGATGGTATGAATACACACAAGTCAGAGAGAGGATATTGAGCTAATTTGTGGAGGAGCTGTCCTGAGCAGGATTAAATTCCTAGGAAAGAACTGATGCAAGTTGAAAACAAAAATTAATCAGTCAGTAATCATAGCCAAAGATGACTCATTATGAATTAGTTTTTCTGTCAACAAACCTGTGTTTTCCATTTTTTTCTGAGAGTTTGCACCCGCCACCTACTGCTTTTGTCCCTGAACAGTGCCTTATAAAGTAGTGGTGAATTAATGTTGCCTAAAAAGACTCATTGAAGAAGACAACCTCTATTACAAGAATGGCACACTTTAAATGAGGCCTTAGGACAGACTTATTGTGCCCTACAAAAAACAATAGCATCCTAAAAACCAATTGTTATTGTTGTGTGAAGGGTACAGGAGAAAATTGTATTTGACCTTTGCCTTTGCATGCAGATCTCAACTAAATGTGGTTGCTCTCACTGGAGATTCTTTTATCTGTTTGTAAAAGCCTTCCTCTGCTGTACTATTGCAGTTGATGATTTTGCTTTCCCTAGCAAGCACCAGTTAATCATAAGGTGCTTAGATTTTTTCCTTAAGTCTCAGTACAGAAATTTAATAGAGGTTTCAGTGCTTCAAGGAAGAAAAGTTAAGTAGTCTGCTAGCTGAGCTTCCTCATTATATTACCTTATGCTTAGCTGCTCAGATGAAATGAATAATAATTTTTTTCCTTGGCAGGATTAGCTCTACAGAAGCACCATAAGCATCCAGTCAGGCAATTCTGCGTGTTGAACTGTTTTTAATACATCCATTTGAATACCAGTTTAATGTGGTTTACTATGATTCTGCCATCACACATAAAATGGCATATCTTTTATCAATTTCTTCAAAATTAATTTGGAGCTCACTATGTGTTAGGGTGTATATATGTGTAACTAATGATTCGTGGAGGTGTACATCTCTGTTGCACAATATGCATCAGTTGTTTGAGTAATTAGATAGAGGCACTGAATGTGGACTATGAAATAGAAATATTCAAGCGGAAATCCTAATTTGCCACAATAATTTAATGAAAAGGTTTGTCATTGCTTCTTGTAAATCTTGAACAGACTGTTATCTTGCAAAGCCACAACAGCATAAAATTCAGCTTAGTGAAATAGAGGTGCTTTTCCTAATATCCTGGGGTTTATCTGCTATGGAAATAAGCTTTTTAGAAATAATATATAAAAAAGTGCTGGAATTTTAATAATGGAGATGAATTTCTTCTGAAATATGTGGTGTTTTAAGTAGAGGTTTAAAGAGATCTAGGAACTAGGTAATAAGGTGGGAAAGCTCTAACTGCTTTGTCATTGGCAGTGCAGAATACGTTAATATATATAAAAATAATGAGGGGAAAAAAAGTAATTGCGCCTCTTATTCCTTGCATCTGTCACAATATATTTTCTACCTGCCAGTTACATGGCTTTTCTGAGGGTAAATTTTTCAAGGTTTTTCTAGATATTTTTCTGTAATGGTTCTGTCTCACATTTTGGCAGCCATAGCTCAGAAGACAGAGCGATCTGGACTGGTGGAACAAACTCACCCCATTGGATCCAAACTCTAGAACTTTGTCATTTAAGTTATTTTTGATCCCAGTGCAGAGTTGTACTTCCATGTGGTGCCCAGCCCTGGTGCTGGAGGAAATGGCCCTGTCTTTGTCATCAGTATGAGCTAACTCTGTAGCTTTATTCTATTTTCCTTTTTAATAGATTACATCTTGTGCATGATCACGATAGAGTTCCTTTGGACTTGAGACAGAGGGAAGTGTTTGTCATTTCTTCTGAGCATATGATTGTGGGCTCATGTTGTCTCCTGGCATCCTGTGATGGGATGATGAGGATCAAACATTGCTTGTCAGAGCCAAATGACAAACCAGTGGTGAATTATTGAGGCTCTGTTGACAGCAGTTAGTGGTGGAGGAGGTCTTTGAGTTGTCAATTTGAAAACCTAAGGGTGTTAAAAGAAGGCATTCCTTGCCAGGGAAAACTGAAATAAATCATTTTGTCGACTCTGCTGGCTTTTGTGACATGTTGATTTCCTTTTTCTGCATTTCCCCCTTCCCCTCTCCCCCTCCCCCTGTATCATGATTTATTTAATTTGTCAGTATTTTACCATTCTCAGATGAGCATAAGTAAATTATCATGATAACAGCATGACTGCTTTCCAAGATTCTAATGGCTGCAATCTCTGGTTATGTTTTCTGTGATCAAGAGTCATGATGGAAGGAGCTAAGTTAATAAATTACAGGATTTATAGGTGCTAGGAAGAATCTAGGTTTGTCTCTCTTGAATGTTTTTGTGAGCTAGGTAGGGTTTCCAGGTCTGTTGGAGAATGGCAAGGGATATACATTTTTGGATGTGGAGTTTATATGGTGTGTTTTGGAGTTGTTCTTCTGCTACTTTTAGCTGTGTTAAGGCAGTACTATTTTGCTTTCTGTGAACTTCACCAAATATTTACTGGTTTTGCTGAGTATTCTTCCCATTAAATTCATTTGGAAGGAGATTTGGGAGAAATGACTATGTGAAGTATGCAGGGAAAAGCAAAGGGAGTTAGAGTTTTATTTTATGTTTGTTTCTTGCTATTTCTGTGTATGTGAAAGAATTTAAGATATTCCCTTGGGCTGGGAAAGCATTTTGCTTCTCTGAATGGGAGCAGTTGCTTGGAATCAATGAGGGCTCTGTCATTGATACCAGCTGGAGCATTAGTCAACTTGTTGCAAGATTTGCCAACAAAACCTGGCCATGTTAAAATTTATATCTCCAAATATTTCAGGTCTAAGACTTGTCACATATATTTTTCAGTTCATACTGTTCATTTTTTGCTACTATTTGAGAACTACAGATTCACTTGCAATTTTTTTCCAAAATGCTGTAGCTTGATTATTTATCTCTTTTTCCTAATGATATATTAAACTAATTTCTGCAAAAGCCTAAGCATTTTTTTTAAATTAGTATTTTATCATGTTTGTGAAACACTGTAGATAAATAATTCTATTTTTCACATTGGAGGTAATACTGCTTTACTGTATCTCTCTTAAACACATCCAGTATTTATCTGGAAGTTAGTTTTTTTCTAAGATAGGAATGAAATTGTCTTCACACCTAGAATTTTAAACTTGTAAAACAAATTACATATTACCTTATATATTTTATTACTTGTTTTGTTTTAGAAAGGATTCAGGTAATTGCAGATTTAAAAACTACAAACTAGAAAGTTTAATTCAGTTAGGTTTTTATGTCTTTGCTTTATTATATTTTTGTTTTTCTTGTAAGAGAGAGAAGAGGAGTATTTTTGCGACCTAGCAGTATTTCAATGATGCATAACTTACTATTTTTTTTTTGACAATCTCAACTTACTTTGAGTATCTTATTTTAGCAATTGTCTGGGATTCTTACCATGGTTAGATATGGTGTATGTGTTCCTATTAACCAGGAGGCCAATTAAAATGCTTGAATTAATATTCACTGTTAGCAACTCAGTACCAAATACAAACTATTGAGTGGTTATCCCTTAATTTTTATCTGCTTTTATGTACTCACATAGTAGAAATCATTAGGGACACAAGGAAATAAGGAAGACACACTCTGACCACTCTTCACTTGTCCACCAGGAGCCTGAAGTCCTTTTGTGCAAAGCTGCTTTCTGTCTTTTCAGGGCCTGCTCTCTGTTAGTGCATGGTGTATCTTGAGGGGAGGAAAACAGCTCCATTCTTGCTTCTTCCCTCTGCCTTGTACTCTTTTGGCAAAATAAAGGTGGAGCATGTTCTCATGGCTTAGATGCCTAAACACAATAAACAAATCTGAATGTCAGTCTGACAGTCGTAATCTGTAACAGAGCAGGTGTTGGACAATGCAGTTTGTAATTTTCCAGTTTGGGATGGCTCTGACATCCAATTTAGTCATCTTAAATGGAAAAGATTCAAGCAGGTCTTCTCCTGCGAATTTTTCTTGTGGATTGTTTAAGTGTTTCTGTTCTGAGCCTGTTCTACTTTTAGGCAACTTCTCTACCCACTTTACAGCAACTTCAGGTGCCCAAGTTAGGGCTGTGCTTTCTGCTCCAAGGAGCTGGGTTCTCAGCATCTGTTGCCTTGTTCAATGTCACAACCTTTAAGTGTCTTTTGTATCTTGTCACAAGTGACTGGATCACTCTGCATAATTTACTTGACATATTTAGCTTGTTTTTTTCTGGTTTAATGTTTGTGAAAAGAGTACATGTTAAATGAGTTATCTGAATAGCCCCAAAGAATGGCTTTGTCAAGTACTGTTAAAATCATAGTCTTAATTGCATGAAATTCATACCTCAGGTTCAAAATGTGTGCTATTTTGTCACTTTGTTCTTACACCTTTTGTCATGCCTTTTATTCCTTTTCCTGCCTTGAAGTACTTCCCATGATTGCAATCTGAAGATCACAATCCAGTGTAGTATATTTCCTGTGAGATTTGACTGATTCTTCATGAGAGTAAATGAGTCTTTCTCTCTAGTAGGACAAGCTGGTGTCCATTATTCCTCACAAAAATATGTCACGTATCCGTTTAAACATATAGCTGGATATTTTTTGTTCTTTACAGTTATGTCCGTGTGCAAATGCATGTGTAGAGCAATCAGAGGAAAACAAATATATTTAAAATCCAGTTGTTGCCATTGCTACTGGAAAATAAGATACAGCTGACTGGCAAACTAATAACCTGATGTGAAAAGAATTATTGTGCTTTTTAGATACTGACAGGCTATATTGGATCGCTATTTATGTGAATAAACTTTGACTACCTTAGATGAGGTTTGTTGGTGTGTTTGTTTTCTGTTTAGAGTTATGGTGTCTTATATAATCTGTGTGTGTAAGTGCCAAGGTTATAGTTACAAAGTGAAAATAGAAAACAGATTTTGTAGGCACCTTGTTAGACCCTTCTGTTGCTGGGCATACTGAAATGTTGTGCTTTGCATTTTAAAATCTTTCAGATCATTTTTCTGTTGGACTCTTCAAGTTGTTTATTTTTTGTTTTGAATGTAAGGAAGGTGTAAGAATAGATCCAAAATGGGAGCCATTAATTGCCCTCATTTTCTAATCCTAGAATGGGCTGAAGTATAAGAGGATCTCTAAGATTCATTTGGGTTAGGGAGTGGAGGGATAAGCAGAAACCTTACTTTGTATAAAGAGAAAGGGAAGCTTGAGAAGAGTGTAAAGATAGTTTCTTAAGGAAGAAATAATAAATCCAGAAGAGGAGTTTGCTCTATGCAAAAGCCATCCCATATTTTTGTGCTGTAGTTTTTCTAAAAAAAGTTAGACTAATGCTGTTACATAATGCTATCTATCAGGTCTTTTAGGAGCAACAGAATTTGTGAAGTTAGTATGTTTTGTTGTGACAGATCTTAGCAGGGTTGGCATTAATTGAAATACATCTTTGGAACAGGAATGTTCAAATCTGGTAACCACAAGAAAATGTTTTGATGAACAAGTAACCTAAGACTGATTGTGCCAGTTAATTGTTACATGATATTACTGAAAATGGTGTTTAATTTGTAGATCTCTTCCTGGTCTTCATAGTCTGGCTTTAGACACACATTATGTGCAAGTATTATATGCAAACTCCTTTAGTATCAACCACCTTTGCATCATCTATATTACTAGCATTTTCTCCAGAGAGTTGTTGAGATTGCAAAATCAATTGCAGAAAGGTTTGATGTGAAAATCCCCCTAATTCTCTTAAATTCTGCTAAAATCATATATTGAAATAAAAGGATAAAATGTATATTATATTTGCTAGAGGTAATGTTTTCCAAAGTGCCTGGAAGTACAAAACCACAATAAATGTTTCTGCTTCCAATACTTGAGCTGTTAGGTTTCACTGCACCCAATGAAGTATACAGTGGACACATAGCCTTCTTGACAGCTGACTGCAGTTCTTCAAGTAAGAAATTCTCGAGTGCATGAATATTGTTGTAGCTGAATGGAAGCATACAAATGAATCCAAGCTTCTAGGTCTCTGTAAATTCTGCTTACTACCCTGCGTACCTTTGGAAATAGAAAGTCGATTTTTAAAGTTTGGGCAGTCAGTCTCATTGAAACTTTGTGGAATTTTGATCCATAAAAAAGGCAAACTTTTAAAGAAAGAATAGTATTTTAAAAATGCTCTCTTTTGCTACTTTTATTGCGGGCAAGGAGTTTGAATAATTTCTAGATTTTTACCTGAGACCTCTCTTCTTTTAGTTATCAAATTATATATAAGATTGTCCTAAGCTAGAGCAGACTTAGTGTCTCAGTCACTTGACCTTTGCTCCTGAGCTGTTCATGTTTATGGCTACGGTGTTCAAGAGGAGCAATGTCTGTCACTGTACTCCACAGTCCTTGAAGGGCTTTTTTCTCGATTCTGAAGACAAAAGCCTGTACAATTGAAGCCAGGATGTATTCAGTAGAGCTTTTTGGTTTATGAGTGGATTGATGCCCCAGGTGGTTCAGGGGGAAGTGACTCCAGCATGCCATGGGGCACATTGCTTAGAGACATTTTGGCATCTTGCTCAATGCTTTGAGTGGTCTCTCCATGCGACAGTGGGGTTACTGTCTGTAAATGTCCTCTTAAGTGTGAGAAGGGGGCCTGATGATTCCCCATTGCACCAGAAATACAAGTTGTTAGGAAAGGATGGATCTCAAGAAAAATAATGTTTCTCTGTAGAATATATAACTCCAGAATATATCCAGCAGTCTTTTCAGTGAATGCTTACATTACATGTTAGATTTGAAAACAGTGGTTTTAGGTTGGAAGGGACCTTAAAGGTCATCTAGTTCCAGCCCCCCTGCTGCAGGCTTGGACACCTTCCACTAGACCAGAGCCCCATCCAACCTGGTTTTGAACATTTCCAGGGGTGGGACAGCCACAGCTTTTCTGGGCAATCTGTTCGAGTGTCTCACCAGTCTCACAGTGATGATTTTCTTCCTAATATCTAACCTAAACCTACTCTCTTTTAGTTGAAGCTATTACCCTTTGTCCTGTGACTACCTGGCCTTTTAAAAAATCTCTTTCTGCTTTCTTGTAGTTCCCTTTAACTACTAGAAGGCTGCAGTTAGGTCTGCCTGGAGCCTTCTCTTCTGCACATTGAATAACCCCAGCTCTCTCAGCCTGTCTTTGTAGGAGAGTTGCTCCAGCCCTGTACAACTTCCTCAATGTATGATAGATAATACAGTGTCTGTGCACTTTTTTTGTTCCCCTCTTTTATATAGTGACACAGTTTAAGATTAGCTGTCAGATCACATCCAATTCTCTGAAATATTCTGTAGTTTAGATGAATACAAGTCTTCACAGAAGAAAGTGAGAAGAGCATTTGTGCCAGTCGAGCTTATAGACATTGTTCTTTCACAAATTTTCTTCCCCCTTTTCTCTCCCTATTGCTGGTAACAATTGCATCAATCATAGGAAAGCTATCAAGTTAAGCTTCATGCACCCCAGTGAAGTTGTTTTTATGCAAATATGGTTCAGCTTTAGTTTCTCGTTTGAGAGAATTTTTAGTAGCAAACCTGATAAATCAAAACTGGAAAGCAAGTGGGTAACGCAAGATAAAAAACCAGAGTTCCTTCTTGAATAATGCCCTTGGGAATTATTTTTTTTTTCATTTAAAGGACATTGATTAAGTCTAGACTAACGTAATTTTGTAACCATAGCTGAAACGAAATCTGAAATGCTTTAGGATCACCAGCTATAGTGGCATGCTTTGACTGATGCACAGGCAACTGGACAGACTCCCCCCATAGCTCCTCCTGTGCATTTCTTTGAAGCCAACCAGTGCCCTCAGGGTTACCCCTGATGAATTTGGAACATTGCGTTTGTTCAGCAGGGGGGAGTGTTCATTTGCATCTCTCTGCTTACTGGAGAGATTTGCGTGCTCTGTAAAAGCATTTGTCTTAACAGCACGGCGGCAAACAGCTTCTGTCTCTGCAGAGAGAAACCAAATTGTGGTTTCAGCAAACAGAGCAGTGGGGCCACAGGGATACACTCTGAGATTGTGGGGAAATGACCTGCTAGCTGGCACCATCAGATCTTTTACAAATTGTTTAAGTCTGTCTTTATCCAGAAATTTTTATGTGCCTGTGGGATTACGCTTTCTGACAAGTTTTAGCAACATGTAGAATGACAATAAATTTCAACGTATTTTGGAAGATCACCACCACTTGGTGCAGTTCTAACAAGGAGCTTCCAGTGGTTTCTTCTCCAGCTTCACACCCATTTAAAGCCAAGCTTTCATTTTTCATAGTTGTGTTTGTGAAATGTTTCATTTCTGCCCGGGAGACTGTAATGGGCTCAGGCATGTCATTCTGCACTTTTGAAGAATACAAATGTTAACTCTTACATATGTGCGTCAACAGTGCTTATTTAATGCTGAATTGATGGGTGACTTCTTATTGTTATAAGTTTCAGGTAGAGAAAAGGTACAGAAAATCCAGTTATCAGTGAAAATAAACTTTTCAAGCCCTTAGTGGGTGGTATTTCTCAATTAGGTTGAAAAAAGAGACCGAAAATCACGTAATAAATAGTCTGTCACTTTTTAAATTGCCAGTCACACAATGTTAGTCTATGCCAGCAACATTATGGACCTTCACATCACTAAATGGGCTTGTCTGTTGAGCATGGAAGGAATTGTTTCTGTGCATGCCAGTGGTGTTCAGATTTGACCTCTGCACCTGGGGAAGCTTCAGTCAAGATGGTATTGAAATAGGCTCTGGCTGGCCTAACACTCGGACCTGTCTTCCAGTAAAAGCCTTTGTAAGGCTCTGGAGATGGAGAAATCCCTTTTCCTTGTATCTTTGTCCCTATTTAAATCCAGAATGTTAGTGTTTTGCATTCTTCCTGACAAAAATAATGTCACTCATTGTTATTTTGTGCCTGTCAGTTTTAAAAGCAGAAACAGCAGGGTGGACAGCACTCAGGTGAAGACAGATGAGGAGAGGCTAACATTTTATTAAGACTGGGCACTCTCAATTTTAACCAGTAGACATGCAGGCTGTTTAGTTGGTTTTTTTCTTTTTTTTTTTTAGTTCTGTTCTGCATTAAAAGTTAGCATAAATTTAAATTTGCCTTTATTTACCCTCATTGCATATACTTAGACTGACAGCTCATAAAGTGACATTTTTGTGTAACTAATAAAATTTTGTAACTTCCATATGATGAGCTGATATGTAGCTTGATTTGTACAGTGATGTCAAATTTATTTTCTCTTTAAGACCTCCACTTTAAATACTCAAGTTACCTAAATCTCATTCTTTTCTACAACATTCAATGTTCCTCGCAGTCAACTTACAGTGTTTGAATAAACAGTTCAGAAAGCCTGAGTACAATGCAATTGCATTATTACGCTTTGGTTACTTGGCAGTTTAAAACTATTTTCTTCCAATTTGGAATTAAAGCCTTTATTGGCAGATGTGGAACTAAGAAGCTGGATATCCTCAAAACATTTTGCTTCTGTTTCAAACTTTTAATGGCTTCTCTCAGCCTTTTAAAAAATAAAATGCTATTTTAGTAACAAGATTTCCTTCCAAACAAAAATTGTGGGTTTTTTTTTTTGTTTTTTGTTTTTTGTTTTTTTTAAAAAATTATAAGACTAGCTATTTCTATTTTTTTCAAAGGATTTCCAATAAAATTTGCTTGGAGCTGTAACTCTTTTTCTGTTTGATTGAATAGATTTTGCATTGAAGTAAAATTAGAGCAGTTTCTTTGCCTTTTCGTTTTTTCTTCTTAATGAAGGCTGATGAGGTAAATTGAGTAGTCAGAGAATGTTTTCTTTGCAGTGGCTTTACAGTCTGCAGCAAAGAGCCAAATTTTTGGCTCCTCTCTATGTTTAAAATGGCTAGATTTCATGTTTCACCTTGGAACGTGTATGTATGTAGGCTCATCCGTCTCTGTCCATTTATTTGGTTGTATTATCCCTTTCTGGGCTGGCTGCAGGAGTTTTTCCTTGAATCCCTGGCCCCAGAGCAATTCCCTTTCTCTGCATGCACTAACCTGCTTGGTTATTCATGGCTACCTGCAATGGCAATGGAAGAAATCATCGCATGCTGCTGTGGTGCTGCTGGAGCTGCAGCAGCTCCCTTGATACCACACCTTTTTATCAAGGCAGTTGTGGACAGCTCTTACAGAAATGGAGAAATTTTAAGTTTTGCACAACTTCTTAATTTACTGGACTTTCCTTTAGCCTGTGAATGTGGGAAGTGATTGCGCAGTAACCGGGGAGGGACCTTCTAGGATGAACCCCATGATGTATTTCTAGATAATTTCAAGTTCCTAGAGGAAGAACTGGCATGTCTCACTGGAGACACAAACACCCTTTTTTTTTTTTTATTTGTGATCAGGTGTCATCTCCTGAAGTTGCAATATCTGTTAATAACTCTTTGACTCAACAAAGTAAAAAATCCTCCATTCCCTGTTTCTGGATGACTCAGTGTTTCCACTTTATTAATAAAATCCGCTCCTTGAACATTTTATTCTATATTGTCCCACAAAATGAACAACTCTACATAACACAAACATCTATATTGGATTAATTTGTGAAGCCTGTTAAGAGCTCTGAACTGAGAGCAGAACAGTAGTAATCAATTGCTTTGGGATAATACTAAGTTTGTGACTGACTCTAAATCACATCACGTGGTGTTTCAACTGCTGGAGCAAATGAAATATTGAATGTAACAATCTTTACAGCAAAGAAAGTGTGAGGCTTCTTTTGATGAATTCAGCATTCTGTGATAACATATCTGCCCTAGTCAAGAGACAGTTTTCTTTTTAAGATTTTTTATTTTAATTTTTAAACAAAAATTTAAATGGATTAATACTCAGCACTCTCAGTTTCTTACTACTATATCTTCTCTCCCAATATAATTTTTCTCAGACAGACTAGTTTGTAAGATCTTGTGGGGTTTATTAGCAGTGGGAGCTGCTGACAAATAGACTTCACTTGAACGTGGGCTTGACACATTGATTACATTTAAAATTTTATATTTTCTTTGCAGAAGAAAAATATTGAATATTTTGGGGTTATTTTATTTCTACTTAGTACTTCAGCTTTCAGAGTGATAATAAATAAAGTTACAGAATTTCATGCATATAAAGGAGATAATTGTTGAAATTATTTTTCACGACTAAAAACCTAGTTGCACTGAACCTTTGTTTCTCATACTAGAACTTCCCTTGCTCTTACTTGCCTTTTGCATTTCACATGGAAGATTTCACAGCTTTGCCCAAAGACTGCAGCTGCCAAAACTCACTTTGTAAAGGTCCTCCTTGTCTGCCCCCAAATTTTGGTGACTGGCGTAGGAGGATATTGTCCTTAAGTACTGTGGGTCTTCTGTGTGCTGAAAGTGTTGGAAGTCCACATAGACTGATTTATTTTGGTCAGTAGTCCAGCAATCCTGGCCGTATTACCTTCTTCACCCAAACATCTCTACCACCCGGAAATGCAGTTTTCAGTAGGAAAAAAGGAGTGTGTGCATTTGGTCAAGGTGGACTGATGTACAAGTTGGGAAACAGAACAAAAAGCCCTTCTTGCTGAAGGATTTTTCCCACTCTTTCCCATAGAAACCAGCAGAAGTTGTGCAGAGTTTTTGTACAGAGAAAGAAAATCCTTGAAAATTATGACTAAAGTCTTAAATAGAGGGAAGTATTATGAAATTTATAAAATATCTGTCAAGTGAATCTCTAATTCAGTAGAAATAATGTCAAAGTCTTACTGTATTCAGTGGAGTTAGACTTCTGAACACTTAATAACAACTTTTGAATGAAATTTTGGCTTGTATTCAAAGAAATTGATTTAATATATATATGCTTGAGTTTGTGTACGTATTTAAAATACATTTTAAAACTGAATTACAAATGCCAAGTACATATGAATTTCTTCTATAATATACAGTTAGTGATACCACAGAAATGCATTTTTTATCCTTTTTCTGAATCTGTTTTCTGGATTTCCTCCCTGTTCCTGGAATCAAGTCATAGTACCAGGCTGGGAAAAGTCTTAGGAGAATTATTCCCACAGAAGAGCTGCTGCTGCTTAATCCACCTGGCACAGCCCACTGTCAGAAAATACCTTCATCTGTTGGGTTGGTTTTTTTTTTGGTTTTTTTTGGGTTGGTGTTTTGTTTGTTTATTTTTTGTTTTGGGTTTTTTTTTCCTTTTTTTTGTTTGTTTGTTTTGGTTTTTGGTTTTTTTTGGTGTGTTTTTGTTAAGGTACAAAAATAATGAAGGTACAAGAAAAATAATGAAGGTACAGAAAAAGATGAAGTTAGCAACCTCTTTTTTTTTTTCCTTAAGGCTTCAGTAATTGTTATTGTTACAGAAGTTGTTCTGTATACAATTGTAATTGTATACAGAAGATTCTGTAATTTCTTGAAGCATGGATTGTCTTCATGTGTGCTGAGATCAGCCACAGCAGTCTTTTAGTTGACACACCACCAGCAGTAGCAGTAATCATTACCTAGTTAAGTAATAATTAATTAATATGTTCAATGCAGTGCTTGTACTATTCAGTGCCATTGCACACATGCACATTACTGTCCAAATTTATTAAGAAGCAAATTTGAGGGGGGAAAAAGGGAACACATTAATGTTCTATGAATTTTGGATCTAGAAGAAACTTAAGCAACATCACTGAGAGAATATTTCACTAAAAATTTAGATGTAATATCGCCTGGTGAGAATTAGTTGGCAAATATGACTTTGGATCTCCCTAAGACCTTTGCCCTGTGTCTTCAGTAAGCTATTGTTAAATTTAGATTTAAAGAATTTGCAGTTTGCTAAAAAATGGTAGTATTTGTCTTTGTCAACTGGTAGACATAGACAAACTTATTTCATAAGGGAATTATTTATTAAATTTATGTGAAGGGCTAAAGTTCAATTAAATTCGTTGGAAGGTCTTTTCACTGAACTAGGTCATGTGATAGAAATAAGAATTGTGAGATGTAAGATGCATTATGCTACAGCAACATAAAGTAAAATAGTGCCTTTTTATTTTTCTTAGTGGCTTCTTTTGGGCATGGTGGTTCACAGGTTAATGTTGAACAAAAAAGATGATATCTGGGTGATAAAGCACAAGAGAATGAGTATGACTTCAGTACTACTATAAAGGTGGGAGGAAATAATTCTCTTGGAATACTGAAGTTACCTACACAGAAATAAAAGTAAAAATTAATACAAAAATCAGACACAAGCAAGAAAACCCATTATGACTGACTATTAAAAGAGATGGGAAACATATTTGAAAGTAATGGCATGCAGAATAGAACTTATTCTGACATACCATATTAAACATTGTGCTTAGCCTAAACTAGAAATGATACATCACCCACTATTTGTGAAATAATAGTAGACATGCTTGAAATAGTCAGGAATGGTAGGATGTTTATATAGGCAATATACTGTTTGAAATGAGGAGAAGTCAATGCTGTAATGGGATATGTAAATAAAGAAATATGGATAGTATTTGAACATAGAGGGGGACTAAATCAGCCTAATGATTGTAAAATGTCATTAATTTTCTTTACAAAAAGACAAGTTTGCAAAGTAATTCTTCTTTGTTTGCTAAATGTGGTGGCTCTTGAGGTGAGATAGTTGGGTGGATTGTTCTTATATCAACTGAGGTGCAATGAAGCATTAAAATTTATACCCCCATTTTTATTTTTAGTGGTGTTCATAAGGGCATGGCTACTTTAGTCCTTATATAACAAACTCTTTCATAAATGCAAGGGTGGAGGAAACGATTGTTCATTAACAAAGTGAGACTGATTACCTCATCAAAGTTACTTACTTTTGTCAAACTAGTTTTCACTTAAAAGCTGTCATGAGAAGAAGTGATGTTATCCATTTCTGCTCTCTGACCAGTCAACTTTTCTTCATGGTTTCTCTCCTGTAATGCTGAACTTCTTGAAGATTTTGGAATCCCATATCAATACCGACAGTACTCTTCTCAAAAATTTGATACAGAACTTGGGTTTTGGTGTCAGGTTGGTGGTCACTGTAAAATTGATGGTTAATGGGTTATGCTGGAGTACGACTGTGCACGTGTGTATCCATAGTGCGGGGAAGCCGCGGCTCTCTCTGGAATGGTTGCACCTGTGTACCTTCTTGCCATGGATTTGTACCTGTCTGAGACTCATACCTGGGACGGGGATTCCTGGCAGGCTCACACACACTATTGCACTCCAGCAGTCCCCGAGTCATATGAGGCCTTCTAGGTTCATATTTGGTTGTCGCAGTTTACAAAAAGCCATTTATAACCCTCTGCTGCTGAGAGCTTAATGATCCCCTTCTACTTGTAATATTAGAAACTTTCAGCCAGATTAATTTGCAGCTTCCAGTTCTTTTTGCTGAGGAGTAAACCCTTGAGGCTTTAGTTGCACTGCAAGAAATTAAAGCTATACTTATGTTTTTGTGCTGTTGGTTTGCTTTCTTTTATCTAAATAGTGAAAGACAGGCTTTGAGTACAGACTAAAATTCCCAATGCACCAGAGTGAGACCAAATACAAATGTGAGTCATTGGCTTGAGGGGAATTTGTCAAAATTGCAAATAGGATCTGCTAGAAATGAAGTATTTCCTGTTGAAAAGATGTGTAACTTTTTGCAGATGTCAGTGACGGCTGCAAGCACTGAATGTACTGGGATTCAATCAAAATATCTTAATAAATATGTCTTAGAGCAAAGGAAATTGTGAGAAGAATTAACTTCCCTTACAATTTTAGTTCTCATAAAACTGTCTGTCTAACTACGTATCAATAAGAAGGCACACTTCCTGTGTATATTTCCGCATCTTATCTAGAACTCAGAAGTTAGTTTTATGAAGCATGATAGGGATTTAATTGTATAAATAAGTCAATACACATAATTTTCAGTCAAACGTTTTGGTTAGATCTTGTAGTTTAAGAGGCAGCTGTTCTATTTTTTTTCTAATGCAATCCTATCTCTCCTCTTTCAGAAAAAAACAAATAGAAAAATCATGACTAGATCAAGCCTTTTTGGAGATTTCTCATACATGCCTCATACCCTTCATGTGCATACACAAGATTACTGAATATTGATGAGATTTTATGTTACAGGTTATGATCTCAAATTACAGCAGAATTTAATTCCTGATCAGAAACCTGGCATCTGACCTGTTTTTCTTCCAATTTATAGATTTTTGTTTTATTTTGTTACTGCTCGTGCCAATATAAACGCTTGATACTGTGAGTTTCATTCTTATGTGTTTGGCATAAATAAGCCAAGGCCAGCAGCACAACTTGTGAAAAATATGAATTTTGATCATACAGTAAATAATAGTAAATAATTCATAGATTCTCCCAGCTAGTTGGGATCAGCAGGTCATCATGTCTGACCTCTTTCTTAAAATAAACACAATTTCATTCAAGTGCTCTTTTACTAACAATATTATGGCAAGGTATCCTTATAACCAACTTTAATGTATTTGCTGCTCCAAAGTGGATCTGGTCGCCTTTCCTTATGTAAGGAAGTTATATGTGAGACAGGTAGGTGTTTATTTCAACCATGAAGAAATTTAAATGGGATAAAATGTACACTTTAAAGGGCCTGAGGAAGGCAAGATAACTAGCAGTATGGTTAGGGCAGAAAGTGTTGGTGGAGGTCGTAGATCGGTAGTAACAGCATCAAGGGTCATAATTTCTGAACCACTTAGAATTAAAAATCCTGGTTGCAGATGTAGCTTGTGCATTTCATATTTTAGAAGCAACGATTCATATTTTAGAAGCAATCATTAATGAAATTTCAGATAAGCATCTAATTGACTTAAATTATAGAACATAGGAAACTTGTTTACTTCAAATAACTTCTAAATTTTCCCCCTGGTTTCTTTCAGCCTCTGCTCTGGGAATCTTGAGGATCACATCCTATTTTGTGTGCTTCAAAATGAAAAGGATAGAGAGTAAAAACATTTTAGAATTTTATTACAGTGGTTTTGGCTCAGGGGATTCTGCCTCTCAGCCCCCCAACACTTTTCCACCATTTCATTTTTCTGTATTTCTGTCATTCATTTATATAAACTACAAGAGAAAACAGAAAGTCCAGAGTGATTTTTTCTTTTTAAATACTGTGAATAGCACAGCCTCAATTACTACTTATTTTGCGTCTTGAGCTCTGTGTGTTTAGCAAATGTGCCCTAATGCAATGTTTTCATCCTGCTTTCCACTCATGCCTCCCTTCATCCCATTTCCTGCCTATTCCAAAAAAAGGCTGGAGAACACACCTTTTGGAGTCTGATGGCAAAATGGCTTGATGGCTTGGTTTCTCTGTTAACGTCATTGGAACAGCAATGGCATTTTCAAACTCTTTTGATAGGAAGGAACGTTAGCAGCTTAAGGATATTAAAAGCGTACAAGGTTATCTCTTCATAGGTGATTAAATCCAAAGAAAACTTTTGTCTTGTGGAAAGCAAAAAATAAACAAAGGAGATATATGGAGAAAACCTCATAGAAAAACTGCTTCTCCAGCTTCTCTATTTCTGTATTTACTTCCCAGACTGAATTACTCCGTGAGTGTAGTTCTGACTCAGGTGACCAGGCTTGGGCTGCCCATCTATGTCAGTGCCATTTAGAATATCCTTGACTACTCCCAGTATCTCTCTCTTTTCTGTACAGATCCAAGGGTAAGAGCTTCACAGCATAAATTCATTCCCTCGTGTGTCAATGATTTAATTTTGAAGCACAAATCTTTCATCCTCCTTTTTTTTCCAAATGCTGCTATTGGCTAGAACGTACTTACTGTGCCAACAGATGCTTCAGAGATAAGGGAAATAGCAAGAACTGTTCTGATCCTTAGTTCTGGTATGCATCCATTTAAATTTGAAATTTCTTTTTCCTCTATATGGTCACTGATTCATATTATTGGAGGCAATAAGAGGACTAGGCATCTGAGTCCAAAGGAAAACACCACAAGTTGGATGTAGAATCCTAGAAAATTAGAGCCCATGCAAATGATACTTTATTACTCGATTTCAAGTTGATATTGTCAGTCAGTCTTTTAACTTTTTCCTATCCTTTCTCTTAAAAATTTTTTTCAATTATTTGTGAAATTGTTATTTTAATGTCTCACTGATATTTTTCAATATCCTGTATTTCCTTTTTTTTTTTAATTTATTTTATGCTGCAGTTAATTCCTACATCTTCTGGCCTCTATTTCCAACAAATTATCCATTTGATTTTCATTACTATGTACATATGGTTTAAGAGGGTGTACTTATTGATATCATAAAGCAGGGGCTAAGCCTTTTCATACCAGAAATGATGTCTGAAGTAGTCATCACTTTTTTGATGGGTATTATGTTTCATTTGGGATATCATTACATGAATGAGTGTAGATAACCAATTTTTTTTGTATATATGCAAACCTTCCCTCTGTGTGGGAAACCTATTTTTTGTGATTTTTTCCTGTGAAGAACTAGATTACATAAGATAGCAGTGATGTATTCATATATCTTAGTCCTTACCCTCTCTACCCTCAACCTTATTTTCCTTGTTGTTATTCCTCTGTGGTGTACATGCATTGAGTCCATAATCCTATTGATTCAACAACTGTTCTTTATTCACCTGTATGGTTCTATCTACATTTATATGTATGAAGAGCCATATATGCCTAAAAATACAACAATAATATCATCTGTACTGCCACACAGGTTAGAAAGGATAACATTGCATTGCCTGTTGCTTGTCACCTTTGTAAAATATTGTTCTGCCAGTAGCCATTGATTTTGTGAATCATTCAGGGTTTATGGAGAGTAGTGATTTGGGAAATGTCAAGACACCAATCACAAGGTGTTATGGAGTAGTTCTGTTCACAACTAGTAATCATTTTCACCAGTAAAACATTTTTATTGTGTAGTCCTATACTCCTGTCAGCTGTTGAAAAGTGTGACTGTGGAACACAGGTCTGAACGTAACCTAGGCACCCTGTGTCAATGATTCTACGCCTGCCTTCAACTAACACCTGCCACCAAATGGATTACTGGGATTTTCATGTGAAAGGACTTACACTGTACATTATGCTTTTAAAAATGCTGATGAAAATCTGGGAGCAGGTGAAAAAAATATAAAAAGGTAATGCTGACATTTCAGTGGTAATCCAAATTTGAATTGTGGTGATATTGTCTGCATCCCAACAATGTGAGTTTTAAGAATGGAGTGCTAAAGCATTATTAGTCCAGGAAAAAAAAGAAACTAAAATCATCATAGGAGTGTGATGCTACTTTATAAGGAGAAAGAATGGAATGTGGTTTGAGAGTGTATGATTCTTATTATACATTTGTCCTTTGCATTTTCTTTCTTTATTTGCTTGTTATCTCCATTTTGTAAACAGTGATATTAAAGCAGAGTTCTAGGTGTTTGAGGCCACTCTGCAGCACCTCTGCTCTGCAAATGCTGTTGCCAGTATAAAGTTACTATTCAAGCCCTGAAAGGAGACAGGGTTTATGTGGAAAAATCCCTGTGGCGAAAGTGGATCACACCCAATCCTAGCAGACTCGCCACCTTGCATAGAGCTATGAAAGAAATTAGCTCAGTTTGTCTTTGTGATTCTCTAGACACTATTAAATGGCTGATTGTTATTTTTAAGTGAGTACTGTGGTTCAGAGAGGCTCAGTTAGTGATTTCCCTAAAACCGTGGGTGGGTTCTTTAAGAAGAACCTGCTTTTTTGAGTCTTAATATTGTGTATAGGGTCGTACTGTGTATTTGAGAGGAAATGCTACTATTAGTTCCTCTGTTACTATTTCCAGGAGACAAAGAACTTAGAAGAGTAGACAGGGAATAAAATTAACTTCACAGTTTGTATGTGTCCAGGAAAACACAGAAATCAATGGTGGAAATTAAAATCAGGATATCACTTGTTATTTATGACTATTAATGTTGTAGAGGTGTTTTTAAAGCCCCGTGTTATCAGTAGGTGGCTGGGGAAGACATGCAGTTTCATCTCTGAGAACAAGAACTTGGTGTCTAAAGGTACCAAAAGTCTGAATGTGATAAGAGGAAGAAGTACGTGGCAATTAAATCAAAAGTGAGATGGAATACATTTGCAGTGGAATGAATTAGTTGTTGCTAAGGGTTTTCTGAATGCTGGAAACAACTCTTTTACAAGCACAGTATTTTCTGAATGTCTTTGAAAATCTCTTTTGGAACCTGACAACTCATTTGGTAGATGTCAGCTTCAAGGTTCAAAAAGCTTGGCATAAAAAATTCTGCTTGGAATGGAAAATCTAGAGCAGCTTTCCTGGCAGATGCTCCCAGCAGCATCACAGAAAACTTCCACACTATAGGTGAT
Organism: Origma solitaria; assembly: GCA_013397895.1. NCBI lineage: Eukaryota > Metazoa > Chordata > Aves > Passeriformes > Acanthizidae > Origma > Origma solitaria. The sequence goes on from VZRL01004516.1 coordinate 1,451,690, forward strand.
GAGGTTTTAACACAGTTGTCTTAGTGCTAGATTAATTTGTAGACAGTGTTCCATAGTTACTTGGCATTAGGGCAAGTTAATAAAGAAGGAATCAAGTTCACATGAAGAGGTGTGTAAATTTTGACAAAAGCAGCTAAGATAGAGCAGACGCAGCATGAACTTACTCGTGCAGTAGCAATCTGGGCTGTTTTCTTGAAAGAATATAGAGCTCTATTGATTTTTAGCAGATAACCTTTTTTTCCTGTTGGTGAAGTGAAAGCTGTGGGAAAAGACTGTGTATGTCATTAAAGCAGTGATAATTTTCAGAGAGAGGTAAAAATGTTCAATTTGTCTGGTTATTCTCATGGAGTGTTCCAGCCATTAGTGGAAGCAGAAGGCAAAGATTATGTGCTTTGTTCTCAATCCGGATTTCTCTGAGGCAGTTAATTATTCTGTATATATCACTTCTTAAATGTTACAGAGAACAAAAATACCTGATGGTTGTTTAAATGTAAATGTGTATGTTTTTTTCTTAACTTCTCCCACTGATTTTCAGTGTTCTTTATATGCTGACAGACCATTTGTCTCAGTGCTGCTGTCTATGATATGTTATATTACAAAAGGGAGGCCCTTTTTTTGCCTAGGACATAAGTTATTGAGTTTAAGGTTTGACTTCTTGACTCCTATGCTCCTGGAAGGAAGATACAAGATCTCTGCTGCTGCTCTCACTTGCAAATCATGATTTATAATTCTTTTGGTCTGTCTGAGGACAATTTTTGTTTTCCTTGTACCGTAACAGGTCACACAGAGAACTCCTTATCAGAGATTAAGATCTAGCTGTGCTGGTATGAAGAAAGCATACAAGATTCAGATAAGGCACATCACCTAAAGAGTTCAGTGGGTGTATGTGTGTGCCTGTATTGTGTGACTGGGATAACTTCAGACCACTGAAGTTGGTGGCTGTGGGAATATCTACCCACTGTATTACCTGCATCTGGTGTTACCTGCATGGGCCATTTTCTTTTCAACACTGTTGCCTCCAGTTCGTTCCTTGTTAAAGATTTCCTGCTCAGCTTTTGTGTCTTGCAGCCCATGCTGAGGTCTAGATAATGCCATGTTTAACCAGCAGGATAAATACATCGTGTCGTGGGTGAGCAGTTGGCTCATGGGTCAGGCACAAAGGGTCACAGTGAATGGGGTGACATCACACTGATGACCTGTCACCAGTGGGGCTACACAGGGATCCATCCTTGGCTCTGTGCTCTTCAACATCCTCATGAATTACTTGGATACAGGACTAGAAGGAATACTAAGTAAATTTGCTGATGGACAAAACTGGGAGGAGCTGTTGGCTCCCTCGAAGGCAGGGAGGCCCTGCAGAGAGACTTTGACAAATCCGAGGGCTGGGCAATCACCAACCATGTGAAGTTTAGCAAAGACAAGCACTGGATTCTGCACCTGGGTGGGACAACCCTGGATGTTTGGGCAGACTGGGGACTGAGATGCTGGAAGGCAGTGCCACAGAAAGGGACCTGGGGTCCTGGTCAATGGCGAGATGAACATGGGTCAGCAGTGCCCTGGCAGCCAGGAGGGACATCCCTGTCCTGGGGGGCATCAGGCACAGCATCGCCAGCCGGGCAAGGGAGGGGATTGTCCTGCTCTGCTCTGACCTGGGGCAGCCTCACCTCCAGTGCTGGGGGCAGATCTGGGTGCCATAATATAAGAAAGATACAAAGCTGTTAGAGAGCATCCAAAGGAGAGCAATGAAGGTGGTGAAAGGCCTGAAGGGGAAGCCTTACAAGAAGTGGCTGAGGTCACTTTGTCTGCTCAGCCTGGAGGTGATTGAGGGGAGACCTCACTGCAGTTACAACTCCCTTGTGAGGGGAAGAGGAGGGGCAGGCGCTGATTTCTGATCTGTGGTGACAGTGACAGGACCTGAGGGAATGGCCTGAAGCTGTGTCGGGGGGGGTTTAGGTTGGATATTAGGAAAAGGTTCTTCACCCAGAGGGTGGCTGGGCACTGGAACAGCTCCCCAGGGCAGTGGTCACAACACCAAGACTGAGAGAGCTCAAGAAGCCTTTGGACAACACTCTTCATTCATATGGTGTGACTTTATGTGCACAGCCAGCCAGGAGTTGGACTCCAGTGATCCTTTCCGATTCCTTCCAACTCAGGATGTTCTATGTTTCTATGATTTTGCGCAGCTATGTCATTATGCATTTATGTAAAATAATTTCCCATTGAAAAGTATTTGTTAGTTGAATAGGTATGTGATGTGTTCATGCCATGCTGCTTCTAAGACAAGTGATTTTTTGAACCTAGTGCCAAAGGATTGGATCTCTTCTAAATTGGCCTGCGTGGCAATGGAGGCAACATGCATTGCAGTCTTCTCAGACTTTGAACTGAGAAGCCAGTAGGTATTTGTGCAATTTTTGATAAATAATTTAGTAAAAATATTGTGAAGTCTGTTACATATCTACTGATAATATTTTTGAGGTTTTAAAGAATGTTTAACATCTTGTATATTTGGGCACATAATTCTGCAGAATTCAGAAGAGAACTATGACTTTTCTACAGAACTAAAAAAACACCCACAGAACTAAATAAGGTTTTTTGCAATACCAGAGTCAGAAAAAAAATGTATTGAAAGAAATCCACTTGAGACAGTGACTAGGGAGATGTAGGTAATTGAATAGCTGTAAAAATGTAAATAAGGACTTCCAAGCATTTTCACTAGTCACAAAATCTTTATCTAATTTGTGGTTCCCAAGTTTATGCCTCTAGGCATGCTCAAAGTCAGTTAATTTTGACATATGGCTCCTTTTTTCAGCTCCTTTGGGACTCACAGAATAGGCATTGCCCTGACTTCTTCACCTGTGGAACCAGATGTTAGAAGGATGCTAACAGTGTTCTTTCAAAAACTGAAAACACATTAAGGAGCAGTTTCAGGTTTTATCAACTCTCTCACATAAACCTCTTTCAACTTGACAGAAGTATTTCTACCAGTTTCTCAATGACTTGATTCTCGTGGTATTTCTCCACTTGAACACTGTTTTTCTGCTGGAAAAGAAGGACCTACCTGGCGTGACAGGAAATTTTGGAACAGGTGAATCACAGACTTTCTGCTTTATCTGTTAGGTCAATGTCTTGAAAACTGGATTATATTTGGAAAGCCTCCATTTCAGTCTTTCTAGCATAGAGGATACGAAGCCCTAGAACCAAGCAGAGCTCCTGAATTAAGTTAGTATTCTGGGGATATTTCTATCAGTTTTGTTGGAACTCTTCTGTTTAAATTGGTCAGAAAATCAGTGGAGCGTTCAACACTTTCTGAAAAACTCCCTGTAGTTTTGTGGTTGAATCATGAGGAGGGGTAGGAACATGCAGGTCAAAAGTTCCTGAGGCAGATGTGGGATTTTGAGTCCAGGACATCTAAATGTTCTCTCAGATTCTTATTATCAGGCTGTGGAATAGAGGGGCTTAGCAGCTCATAGATTTCTTTTTCCGCTAATGTGTAAAAGTAGTTACCCTAATGTTTCTCTAATGCTTTTTAGTGCTTTCTACCTTACTGTGCTTTTCACTTAAGAAGCCATTGAAATGAGTGTTTTCCCAATAGAAGGAGGTGATTTTTGCTGTTGCTGTGATATGTGCAACTTAGGATCACCATCTGCACTCCACTTCTACTTCACATAAATTACTGGTTGTTTAATTTAGCTTTTCTCTTGTGTCATTTATTTTCACATACGGAGGTAGCAGCTTTACCAGGAGATAATAGGAAGTTATTAACTTGTTTCACCTTACATTCCCACAACCACATGCTGCTATTTCTTATAATAACCTTGGCTTCAGTAATGTGGCCCTTTGTGGGATCTTTTGAGTGTGCTGTGTAATTATATTGTGACTACAGAATGCATGTAGACTGTCATTCCATTACCCTACTAATCTAATATGGTGATAGAGGTGTTGTTTGTGTGATACTTTCCCACTTGTCTCATCTGATAAAACTCTGTTTGAAATTAACTGTTTCCTTTTTCTGCAACACCGGTGGATTCTGCTCCAAGTTCAGCAAGTGAAGGTGTATGGAAATCTCTGTGAAACTGCTAAAACTGAATTGGTAAAATTGATAGAAATAATACTGATTTCCATGTTTTGAAGAAGCACTGCCAGCAGTAGACTGAGCAAAATTCTAAAGTGTTTCTGGGAATTTTTTCTGTGGTTTTAATGTGGAAGGTTAAAATACTTTTTTTCTGAGATGTTTTAACCTGAAACAATTATGAACAATACTTTTATTTTCTTTTTAGTTATGTATTACTTGCTGTATTCTTATCATTGCAGTTTTTCTTTGTAAATTCCTAAGTAAAATAAATAGGGCATAAATAATTTAAAAGTATGAGGGGGAGAGAGGCTGAGGCTGTAAAACTAGGGAACATATTCACCATGGGCATTTAAATTGTTCTTTGTTATCGTTTAGTGCTGGGTTTGGTTCCTTTTGGAAATATTCCCCTAATTGGCAGTTTATGGGACTCTCTGGAAGGAGATGGCAGTAAATGCAATTTGCCATCTGTGGGCATGGTTTTTTGTGGCAGCATACCTGTATCAAAAATGGTTGTTTATCATCATGCTGTGTTTTGAAGTAAATGTCCAAATTTTCTAGTACTGCAGACCAGCCTCTTCAAATGAAAATTAATGGAGTTTAGCTTATTAAGCCATGTGAGGTCTGACCCTGTCTTTCCAGATGTTCATAAAATGACACACTGGTAATGGTTAAGAAGGACATATCAGTGATTGTTAAAAATGAATGAGTTTCAGGAAGGTGGGAAGTTGAAAAAGTAAGGTCTAGTATCATTAATAGATAGAGGTCTCTAAGCAGATATTAATTTTCTGATAATTGCAGTGGATCACAGGTAATAGATGCCCTCGCTCTGGTTTCCAATATTTGACTGTAGTGGTTACAAAATCTTTGGAATGTGTTAGAAAAGGTCATCGTGTGGCTTTCCTCCTGCTGCAATGAGACACACATTTCATACCATGAAAAAACTCCTTGATCTGCCCTCTCCTATGTTGCTCTTCAATAAAATGAACATTGTTTCTGTTAGAGATGAAGGGGATAATTTTGTGGATCATTGTAATCGCTTAATTGGTTTATGAACCCAAAGTTCTTTAGAGGATGCCACAAATATTTATGATGTCCTTGAGTTTTACGCCAGATCTGTAAATTAGTTGAAAGACGTGTAAAAATTCATACAGTCAGACAGCTCCCTCCTGGCTACGCACATAAAGTGGCTCAGAAGCATAAATTATTCCTGCTGAGGTCAATCATAATTTATGCTATTTTGCTTCTGCATCTGCTATTCTGAGAAAGAAGAATATAAAGAACATCTGTATTTGAAGAATGATTTCCCTCTTTGCATCAAACTTAATTCACTTTGGAAAATCTTTTGGTACAAATGATAAGCTGAAGAGCTGCAATTGGAATTGGCGGTGACAAAGGAAAAGTGCTTCAGATTGTATTTTTGAAAAAGCTGAAAAAATTACCACAGCCTGGACAGTTGAACCTCAGAGATCTGCAGAGATGTTGTCACTGAGGATGTATTCTGTGCATTTCACTGTGTAAAAGTATGAAGTAAAAATATGTGATAGTAAAAGACAGTCACAAAATGCCCAAATTAACCTTTGTTCTTCCAGTGTCACATTAAAAGCACAAATACAAACCAGTGAAGAAATTCCAAATTACAGTGCCTAGAGCAACTTGAGTGCAGTCATCCTGCATGACCTATTTCCCACTGATGGCTACGTGGAGGTGAGACTTGCTTATGACTTTGGAAGTCTTACACGAGCTTGAGGCCCTCCTCTATTTGCCTTTGAGAGTGACTAAACAGGATGCTGCCCTTTGAAAAAGTTAGCTGTTGACAGAGTAGTGATCTAATTATCTCCTGGTTCTGTAGGTTTTTTTCTGTTTTCCTGGGCTTTAATAGTCCACATTTAGTGAAGGCCCATGCAGTTTGCAAACACCACCTCCTTCGTGGTTTTTGTTGAACTGAAAACATCTTGTTTTCATGATGCACCACAAAGTGTGAGGGCAAAATTGCTGGAGATTTTGCTGAGTATGTGATAAATTTGTTTGAAGGCATGGGGTGGAGACAGTGAGGGAGTGAGAGAATCTGTCCTTGTCCTGTTGAAAGCCCTCGGGATGCCCTGCTGGGTACCTGCTGCTGAATCCTCTGTCACTCTATGATGCTGTAATTGGGAAGTTCTGAAGTGCTTTTTGTTTGCATTACTGAAAATCCATCCTGTCAGGTATTTTTGTCTGATAGGTTTAGATTTACTACCGTTCTTGACAATATCAGGGCTTCTAAGCAGCTAGATAGGCGATAGGGTATAGTCTTACGTAGTTAGAAAATTCTGACTTAAAGCAGCTAAAAGTGGAAAACAGTGATTTAAATTAACTAAAATGCTGGCAGTAAGTTGCCAGGAAAGGGAAACATGCACAAAAATCTTAGTTTCGTATTATTTTGTATATTGAGGAATGAATTATAGTGTAATTAATCTCATGGGAATTTCATTTTTTCAGTATATGTCATGTGAATGAAAGCAGAATAATCCTTTTAAAAAATTTAAGTCAGACCAACTTGAATTTCTATTCTAGAGCATGTAGGTGAAACCTGGATTTCATGTCATCAAAGTTGTATTTTGGTGCCAGGAATTGATTCTGTCTTTTTGATGACAGTGGGCACATTTAAAACTTGTCTGTCTCTTTTGTTTTCACATTTTATGTGTTCTTAGCTTCTTAAAGGAAATTTTTGTAATATACCTGAAGTATACATGAAGTATATTTCCTAGAGAATATCTAAAAATACTTGAAGTATTTTTAGTATGAATGTTGATGATACCTTGAACAGATTAATGGCTTTGATGGGGTAATCATTTCAGTAGCTCATTGCCTGTAATTCTTTGGCTAATTGTCCTTACTTTATTTGGGTGAGTAATATTTTGGTTTTTCGATGTCTAAAATTACTAAAACTAGCAGATAAGAGCTGGAATAATGCAGGTAGAAGTCAACAAAGTGAAGTAAGTAAGACAATTCCTACTAAATAGTATTTCCTGTCTTTGTCTTTTGCATTTTTATGACAATGTTGTCTGAAATTCTGTGCATTGCATGCTGCATAGCTCAAACTGTAAATTCACTTAAGCATTTTTCTTAATTTCTTAATTTCTCTGATATGTATCAGTAAATAAAAGTTGCGTGTACAGCCATTATGAGGAAAAGAATCCAGTTTTTCTTTATGCCACTTCCAAACAAAAGATATGTCTGTGAACAAAGTGGTCAGTTTAGGCAAGTATGAACAGGTTATTTATAAGACCTACTGGTTGTCTTACCGCTAGGTAAGACATCCACGAACAGGATGGAAAAATAATATATCAGCTTGCATTATTAAAGTTCACCTTGTTGAGAGATAGTAATGCTGATGCTTTGTATTAGAAATGGGTGTTGCAAGTTTGAATTCAACAAATGAGATATTTTTGTTTTATATTGCCATTTTAATATCTAGCTCTAAAAGCATATTTAATTTCATTCTAAGAAGGGAAAAAAACAGACTTTAGCTTTCTTTTCCCCCCTCACTTATGTTCAGTTCATTTTTTCCAGTCCAGTTAGCTCTCACAGGCAGCATATACCATATTTCATTTTCAAGACTGTATTTTAACATGCTTCCTCTAGATTAGCAAAATTGTTTGGAAGCAAAACGAATAACAGTGATTTTTGTGGTATTCATTTTGCTGGGCAGATATGCTATCTCAGGGTAAGGACAGCTAGTGGTAGAGAACACAAACTGTTGGAAAGGCATCAGGATGCCAATTATTTCATGTTTAATGAACAGGAATGAATGAGTCAGTCTATATTTTTAATTTTCTATTTATAAATTGTTCTGTATTAATACCTATTAGAGTCTCCTCTGCATACAGGCTGAGTGAGCTGGCATTATTCAGCCTGGAGAAGATAAGGCTCCAGGGAGGCCTTAGAGCAGCATTTCAGTACCTAACAGGGGCTTACAAGAAAGCCAGAGAGGGATTTCACAAGGGCATGTAGGGATTAAAGGGGGAATCGCTTTAACTGACACAGGGTAGGTTTAGGTTAGAGATTAGGAAGAAAGTCTTTGCTGTGAGGGTGGTGAAGCACTGAACATGTTGCCCAGAGAAGCTGTGGATGCCCGTCCCTGGAAGTGTGCAAGGCCAGGTTGAATGGGGCTCTGAGCAACCTGGTCTGGTGAAAGGTGTCCCTGCCCACGACAGGGGTTTGATATTAGGTGATCTTGAAGGTCCCTCCCAACCCAAACCATTCTCTGATATTCTGTGATAATACTTAGAATGAGACACTGCCTAGTGCTTAATCTCCTTTTACGAAAAGTTAGGCAGCCTGACATCAATGCTGTGAAGTGCTAAGAAACTCCAAGAAATTCTGAACTCCTTAAGCTGCAGAAACAAGCAACTCGGTGGTATAATTATAATTTCTAATGCCAGTACCATCTAATGAAGGATGTTTTTGTGCTGAGATGTAAAAAATTTGCATTTAAAATTCTCCTCTGTTTTATTTTTAAAAGGCAGTTTATGTCTGAAGAAGTGTCATTTACTGCAGAATGCCAAAACAAAAACATGCAAATTACACTAGAGTTTACCATTTTCATCATGAATGTTGTTACTGCTTGTAGAATGAAGATTTTGCTCCTATTTGCACTCTTTGTTATGTATATTTGTCATGTTCAGTGTGTTTGATCCTGGTTTTCTTCCAAATTTCATTTTCTTTTGCCATAAATAATAAACAGTGATAATGAAGCAAAGTCCCTTTCTGTTCTTTACTCTTAATTGATTACAGTATATAATAGCATATCTTGCAATACATTATAGGAATTGCTTCAGATCATGTATACTATATTCCACTGTTTTAAGAGATGTTTTAAGGAACAAAAATTGTGTATCCTACTAGCTTTAGGCTCTTCTTTTTTATTTTAAATAAAAAGTACCAGTATTCATTTGGATATTACTGCCTGGAATAAGTTTTGCATTTTTCTTGCTACTTAGAGAATTTAATTCAAAAACATAAACCCTTGCTACCTTTTTATTATGCTGCCTTAATTATAAATGTAAGTTCTGATTCTGTTCTTGAGGGTTTCAGCTCTTAGTATTCAGTCTCTATTTGTATCATATTGGTGCTTTTCCTATTTTGAAGCTCAACAAAAGTAAAATTCTAAGGACAAATGTATTTAATGATCTTTTATTGACAAGATTACTTACACACCAAATACCAAAACCAAGTAGATTTTACTTTGCAATTGCCTTTTTCTGTTAAAATGCTCTAATACTTGTAGAAATTTAACAAAAGGCAACAGAAAAATCTGTGAGGTTTTAGAAGACTGTTTCAGAGTAACTGTGGCATGTGACAACTTCTGTTATTTTTAAACATTTTCAGTCATGTAGACCTAAATTTTTACAATAAGAAAAAACCCCTCCGTCTGTCTTTTTAACGATTCATAGTCGATATTTTAATTTTTTTTTTTTTTTTTAACTAGGGAATGCCAAAATCCATATGGTGCTTTCCAGGCTGTTAATACTTCAAACTTGGAATGTGAAATGTGTTCTCTTTTAATTCACCCCAGGACAGATGGAGCAGAGCGATTCCAGCTTTGCAAAGCCATCATTTTTTTATCATTTCTTTGAATGGTTGTTTCTTAGGTACTTTCCTAAAGCAATAATTTTACTAATAGCAACTGAAAATTACTGTATAATTTTAGCATTACATTTTCTGACCTTTTTAGTTGATCACTCAGGAATTGTAGTACAGTGTCTTCTGCACAGTAGATTATCGCATTACTGCCTGTGGTATTGGTCTCTTCCAATACCATTCCTCTTAGGATCAATTCTATCCAAGTCTCATTTACCCCACGGCTTGTCATCTCTGCAAGTTACTGTTGGAATGGTAGGGGGCTGAGATATTCCCCAATAGCTCTGAAGGCTTTCCTGAAGTGCTGGTTCAAAGGCTGCGCCGTACATCCTGTAACTTTGGATCCAGTGAAACCTCTTTCATCCATAAAGTTGGGCTGGGAGCGGAAAGACAGGGCTTTACCAGAGGTCTAGCAGAAATCTCTCTTGGCAGATTGAGGGAGAAAGAGTAAAAAATTGACTTCTGATGAGTGCTTGTGTGGCCAGGAGTAGAGCTTGGGGTGTAGGGCACTCGGTGGAACTGATGGTGCCCTCACCCTTCCCACTGCACAGCGAAAGAAAGAAAGCATTGGCTCTGGGTGTGGAGTGCCAAGTTTCAAGTCGCTTGAGCAATATGAGCTCTTGTCTTTGCTGTGCCACGTTCATTTGAGACACTTATGCTGTTCAGTTTTACTAAACCATCTTTTGGCCCTCATTACATCTTAGTGATGGCACACAAACGAGGTGTGAAGGCACAGAAGTGAACACTAAGATGGGGAAATAAATAGTCTCCATAACCCTTCAAGTGCTACACTCTTAACTTCTGCTGAACGTTTTATGGCTGGCCCCACATGTCGGGGAGAAAGGAAGTATATCAAAGTTTTTGAGCTACAGGAAGTTAGTGGTTGTTCAAAAGCCAGCAAAAGACTGGTTTGCATGGTTCTCAATAGCGGAGAATGGACATTAAAAGGCAAATTGACACTTTATACACAGAGATGTTAATGTGGCTGTAGCCCTTTACTGTGCCAATAAAATCATACGCAGCCCTAAATTTCTAACTGTGAAACATTTGGCTTTATATCATCATTTACATGAAGATTTTTTTAAAACAAAAGTGAACTATGCTTCAGCATTTGGTTTCATTTGTATGGTTTGATGAAGACTATGAAAAAAAATCACTCTAAATTAGATGGGCACTAAGCTTACTTTTTAAAGAGTTTCGGTTGTCACAGAGGCATGAGCCTGAAATAGTGTTAGGCAATGCAATTCAAATTTTTGTTGCTTCCTGATAAGCAGCTAAACAACTGAAACTGCTTCTGTAAGATTGATTCTCAAGTTACTTCCCAATGCTGTTTTCTCACAAACTGCTGATACAACTCACTCTATGCCTCTTGCTGTTCAATTTCTTTTCATTGTAGAAAGGCACATTTAAGAAACTAGCAGAGAAATCTGCCAAAAAAGAAAAGCAGTTGCTGCACTATGAGGCACTTCACATCAAAGCTGAGCTCCATAATGAGTACAAGACCCTTCCTGGGTTAATTGATTTCCCCTGTGAAGTGTAGTGTAATGAATTGTCTGTAGCTGAATTCTAATCTCAGAATAGAATGCTAGTGGCTAGTAAACCTTTTCTATTTTCTATAAATAGGTTGGTAAGTAGACAATCAATGTTTGAACCTACTTTTTCTCCTGTTCATAGAAAGCAATTCCTCCCTGCTGTCACCAGTATTAAAAAACATGAAATACATGAATAAATAAATAGTCTTTTCTAAACCCTGGTAAAATTACATACCTTACCTAGGTGTGCTGAATGAATGGCAATTCATACAATGTTTAATTTGCTCTTGGAAGCATTCTCTAGCTTCACAAGGGTACACAACCATATTAGCTGAGGTAAGTGCTTCACAGAAAATAAATATATGGCCTACATCCTGGGGCCTAGACTTTGATAAGCCACTTTACATAGACAAAACAAATTGTCTGCCTGTCTGAAACCCCTGTCTCTTGACTGGGGACAGATAGGGAACAGATTGTGCTGATAATCCATAATTGAAGAGATTTCTGGGCACACATTTTGAGCTGTGCCTCTTAACCAAAGCACAAGACATAATGTTAAGATAATGCAGCATGCCATGTCAGTAATTATGGAGCCTGATACAATAACTGTGGAACCCAGCACAGCAAGGTGTTAATTGCACCACAGTCCAGTGGTCTGGTACATTAAAGCTGTCATCAGAAAGAAGCATAGCATTTGGATCTTAAAGGAGCTGCATGTTTTCTTTCCCAGTGTTTCTGCTGTCCCCTTCTCCGTGCAAGAAATTTCAAGACAGGAGGTAGCTCTCAGCAGAGTTGCTTTGCCAAACACTATGTGAGATGGCATCATTCCCTCAACCTCTTACAGTGCTGTGACAAGATCTTTCTAGTACTTGTTGTGCCCAGTCAATTTGAAGTTTATGGGACTGATTTACTGCTAGTTTACAGAATGCATCCAGAAAATCTATGCAGTGCTCTCATATTGCTTGAGGTGCTTCTTTCTGAATGGTAGAGCTCTGTAGTGCTGAATTGCAAGGCTGTCGTCTTGGAAAGTAAAAATCTTTATGGAAGTCTTTGGTAAGGAGAATTTGGTAGGAGGAAAGGTGCAGGTTATCTCTGCAGGTAATTAGGAGGCAGAAGGAAGGTGTTGGTCAGCTATTCCACTGCCATATCTGGGGCTTTATCAGGCATAGAGGAGCCTTTTCCCCCCTACGTTGATAATTATGTACATGCCATGTATATTAGGAGGAAAAGGCAGTGTAGTAAATGGCGTACACAGCCATCAAAATATATTTAAATAATGTAGATTTATTGTAAAATTTGGAGTAGCAAAGCATGTGCAGAAGCTAAAGCAAGGAAACTAAATTAGAAGGTATAGATATGCAACCAGCGCATATTAAGATATAGAGCAGGAGGTTGTGATAGAGTCTGGAATGGACGCAGTGATGAAAGAAGAGGGTTCAAGTTCAGATGGAAAGGTACCTGTAGATTTTGAAGGAGAAAGCTTGAGGTAGGAGAAGAACAGCAGCAGCAGGTGAAACAAAAGGCTGCAAAATCACTATTCAGTCAGACCTAGGAAAATGTCAGAGACCTGACAGCAAGTATGTAACAAGGTAACAAATTTCTAATACCCCGTCGGTGGTGGTGGTGTGTTTCTCCTGAAAGGTACCAGGTGGTGCAAGATTGGCAAGGCAAGAGAAAATGCTGTGTTTTGTGAGGTGGAGATGAGGAAAGAAAATGAAGGAAGAAATCAAATGGATATTGATGAAAATAGACAATGTAGATTTGGTAGAAGAAGAGGGAACTAAGGTAAAAGAAATGAAACCACAAAAAATACTCTAAAGCAGAGGTGATTAATCCAAAACTAAGGAACTAACCCTAGAAATGGATTTTAAACTTGGAAAGATAAGGCTAAGGATTAACCTCTTCCCTGGCACAAATTCATCTTATTTAATTTCTTCTTCAGAAACCTCAAAATGGTAAATAGGATGCGACTGATTTGCTACCTCTCACTGGGCATTGTTCAGCTACATTCTGCCATGTTCTCTTTCAAACCACTGTCTAATACCTCCTGTGAAGAAAAAAAATTTCCTTGAATTTAATTGACAGGAAAAAAAAGAAGATGTAATAATTTTGAATCTGTTGTTATAGCTTGTTTGTTAAAAGCACTGTAGTCCTGAAAGGAGCTGCTATAAAAATGGCATGGACTTAATAGACTAGCCCTGGCTTTCTGGTTTTCTTTCTATACGTTTCCCTGCATGGAATCAAATTTTTCAAATTCTCTCTCATTAAAACAAGATTTTGCACTGCAGAGTTTACATGCACTGTGTTCTTCCATTTACATAAGCTCCTATATAGGAAGAATAGTTCAAACACCTGCAGTCAGAGTAAGTCATACCTGTCTCTTTTCTCTTGGATTTATTGTTGTATTATCTGTCATTTTGTCAGTGTTTGAGTAAATGTTCAATTTCTTACTTTTCCATTGTTACAAATCTGAGAAAATTACCCTTCCTGATATGTAATATAAATGGATCCTTACTACTTTTATTCTTGGAGCATCACTCATTGTTTCACACCAAACCAGCTGTATGGAAATAGTGGGGGAAGTTTAAAAAAAAGAAAAAAAAAAAAGTATAAAGAAATTTCTAATTAGATGGTTCATTTCTTGAAATGATGATGTTTCTCAGAGATGATGCCAATTACAGGTGTGTCTATTTCTCAGTCTCAAAGGGGCAGAAGGATCATACAAGAGTTTACAGGGCTCACTGAAATAGATTGAAACTAGATTTGAAGGGGGAAGGGGATAAAACCAGGCTTGGTTTTTAAGGGGTTAGCCATGGGATGCATGTCAGAGATCAAGGGGTAGAATGTATTAATTCTGAATGTTCTTGAGAGTCATGAAATCAAGAGCAGCAGAATTCACACTGCTAGGGCTGTACTCTTGTCTGGCTGTGAGTGTGTTTCTGATAGGACTTAGATGCTATGAAAGCATGGCCCATGCCATTGACTAAAATTTAGACTTTGTAAGAGTACACAACCTCTAAAAATGTACGATTAAGGAGAAACCTTTCAATTTAGAATATACTGACAGTTTTTTTGAGGAAAGAAAACATACTCTCATTTTCTGCAAAAATCAGAAAACAAAGCTATGCAAAGAGTTTCAAACTCTGAAGTGGGTTCCTTACTTTGGCTTTACGGTAATGGCTTTACATTAGCCCAAAGCAGAAACTTAGATCACAAATTTAAATTGCTCTTTCTGTATGACCAGAGCAATGATGATGACAGGACATAGCAGACTCCAGTCAGGGGTTGCCTAGAACTTTTCAGTGTATGTTTATTCTGGTTACTGAAAACTTTGTTTTTAGCATTTCCAATGAAAAATAGGCTCCAAAAAGATAGCTCCAAGTGTTTGTTTGCAACACAAACTGGAACAATTGCTTTTACAGTGAAAAATGAGCTCATTGAAGTAGAATTAAACAGTTGCTGTAACAACTGAGGAATAAAAGGAAGTCTGGAGTTTAATTTTTCTATTTCTGGTGTTCTATATTTAATAATGGTTCATCTCTTCTATAAGAGAGCATACAAAGATAATATTGACCTGACTGATAAAAGTGACGCAGCGCTGAACTTTATTGAAAGATGACCCTTTTATATCAGCCTTTTAAGTGCAACCAGCCTTGTCGATTTGGGAGGATGCAAGTCTCAGAAAGTGTTCTGGTGAAAATAGTTCATACAAAGGTGTCTGTTCATGGAGTGTTGCTGAAGGAGGCAAGGAGATCACGGTGAGGAAGGCATTTCTTGTATTCTGCCAGCAGGTCAGCCTGGCCATTGTCCCATCAACCTCACTTGGGAAAAATTGCAGCAGTTTCAGAGGTACCTGCCACATCTGGTAACTGCAGCAGTAGCTTACCTTGTTCTTTGTCTTACTGATTTTTGTATTTTAAATGTATTCTATACATCTTAGAGTAACACCAAATTCACATCTGACTTCCTGCTGTTTCCTTTTCCTCCTGACTGCTTTCCTGTTGGCATAACAAGCCCTTCTGGCACACAATACTGAGAAGGCAATTTAAATGCAGGAGAACAAAGGTTTCACAGTTTGAATTTTTCAGCTGTGTACTTTATACAGAAGAGCATGTTTGGCACATTTTCCATAGGGAGTGAACCAAAGCCTGCTGTCTGCTGTACATTATTATAATGGGAAGTGTCCCTTTATGCGATCTTTAATATTTATTTTATAAGCTAACATTATGAAGGCTGAAACTCTGTCATTGCTATTTATACAGTATTTGTGCTTTGGGATAAAAAAGAAAAGCATCTGCATAGAAAAGGCTTATGGGAACGTTCATACACGAATATTTTTCATCCTGGGGTATGAAATGCATTATATAAAAAGCATCAAGAAATCTTAATCCTGTTTATGCTTCAGAACTTCCCTCCAGGCTCTAAATTTTTCTGACAATGGAGACTGAACTCTTTATGAAAACATTAATGGTTAGAAAGGATTTTAAGTGAAATAAATCGTTGGATTTTATTCTGAATGAGATTGCACAGAGTGACTTGATTCATCTATTGCTTTTATGCACTTTTGCTAGAAGGATATAAACAGATAGGTGTAAATGTCAGGTCTGCAAAGGAACACTCTGTGGCATCTGGTTAAAATATTTTACTGATCATAAAATTAGAATTGCAACAGCAATTAGATAATACTTGAAATTTCTAAGATTATTGTTGGGGATGGTTGTTGCCATGGGGGGGTAACCCGTCCAGGGAACCTTACGACGACAACCAGTTCTTGTCC
>VZRL01004526.1:3690-62876 GCA_013397895.1 Origma solitaria
GCACGGCCGCTGCCCGGGGCACCGCGAGCCGCGGGCGGGAGGCGGGGGCCGAGCAGCTCCCCGGGGTGGCCCGGGGAGGGCGGGGCGGCCCTCGGGAGCCGCTCGGGGTCACCCCGCCCCGGAGCTGGGAAAGCGCCGCGCTCTCTGGCGGTGATGGAGGGTGGGCGCCTGGCGTCCCTGTTGGTCGCGGCTGCCGGCGCGGGGCCGGCTGGCGAAGCGGGGAGGGGACGGGAGCGCTGGAATACCGGTGGCTCAGGTAAGGACCCGCAAGCGCAGTGGGTGTTTGAAAGCGCAGAGGCGGCGGTGCAGCCTGGCGCAGCCGCTGCCGGCCCAGGAGCTGGGAGATCTGCGTGAGGAGGAGGGCAAACCCCACAGGCACCTGGGTTTGTGAGTCACCCAGAGAGAGCGGCTCGCTCTGAATCGGAGACTGAGTGGATCCTCGCCTGTAGAACCGCCTGTCTCTCCTGGCGTTTGTGACACTCGAGACGTAAAGGGATGCGAGGTGAGGTGGCCTGCGGCACCCCTTGAGGGCTCCCTGGGTTTCCGCCGTCCCCTCGGCTTTCAGTGCAGCCGCAGCCGTCGGCTCGGAGCCCCTCGGTGTGGGGCGTCTGCCCGGCTGCGCGTCCCTGGGCCGGGGGTGCCGGCACACACAGCGCCCGAGCCTGGCCCCTCGCTGCACGGAGGGGTAGCCCGACCTGTCCCCGGCGGAGCGGAATAAATGGGGAACGTCTCAGGGGATTTCTGTGTATCTGGATAAATCCCGTGGTGCTGCAAGACTGTGTGAGAAACTCTGTTCTGCATCCCGTCAGCAGAGCAAACTCAGGAGTGACAAGATACCACCAGTTCATTCTTTGTCTAAAACATCTTCTGGTCTAAGTAGGCAGGAAAGACAGACAGTTGTGAGATGCAGTGGCTGACCCAGGCTAGTAGTGCTAAATAATGAACAGATTGCTTCAGGCTAAAAAACATGCTCAGTTTTCCCTGTTCTTTCACACTTAATGGTTAATTATATATTGCAGTTTTCTGAATGAGGATGTGTTTTGCTGGGGAAAGATCTGTTAACAAAAGTCTGCCACCAAAGATTTCACATCCACATTTGTCACCCTTAGTTCATCAGTACACAAATTGAAGAATGGATTTTTGCATAGTGTGTGTGGGAAAAATAAGCTCTAAGAGGTTTGTAAATTTCAGTATATTTACCGGAGAAGTAACAAAGTAGATGAAGACCCAAAGGCGAAGATGCTGGAGTGGCATACCCTGGGATGATTCCAGAACAACTTCTGTGCTGTTTAGTCTTGTCAGAGGAAAGCAGGTTAAAGTAATCTCTAAAATACAGCTTTTAAAATTGACTCTAGGGAAAGGTCTGCCCTTTTTGTACCCCTGTTCTTATCTGTGCCTATTGTTTCAGTATGTTATTTTTGTGTTTATTGTTTGAACAATAGTTCAGGTTAGCTCAGCAACATCCCTTACTAGTCACTAAAAATCTCATCATAATTTGTTTTAGAGAATGCTGTTAAAGTGCAGGTAAATAAGAAAATGTAGAGAGATAGTTTGTGACGAAGCATGCTTTATTTTAAAGTGTTCTTAGATATCATAAAGCTTTTTAGATCTAGTTAGCTTTTACCATGAAATAAATAGAACTTTCTGCAATATGTGGTGTAAGTTTGGTTGAACCTTGGGAAATCTATTTGTATTTTAAGTTAGATAGTATATATGGAATATATAGCACTTGAATGTAGACTGGCTTCTTTATTCTGTGGGGACCCGTACTTGCATAATAGTCTGAGAAGTGTTTGCAGCGTGCAGTGCTACCTTGCTGTGAATTTTACTTTGTGGTAGGTCTTGTGTCTTACTGTTTAGGTTTTTGATTCTATGAGGTTGTTCTAATGACAATTTAAAATTATTTCCCGCCTTTGTGATTGCATAGCAACGACTATGGAGGGAATAAGCAATAAGCAACTGCAGGAGGTTGTAATGTGTGTTACAACACACATTCACTATTGTAAATTGTTGTATTTGGGAAACAAATAGCCTTGTAGAGACCCTACAGATCAGCATTACAGCCTTGTTTGGCACTTGTCACACTGATAGCACAGCTTGCTTTAACCACTGGCAGATGTTACTGCGTGGATGTACTACCTCAGTCAGTTCAAAGTAAAGAGGGGGTGAATGGGACTGAACTGTGGTTTGGTTTACTTTCTATAGGGGAATCTTCTACAGGTGGTTGATGGTGACTGATCGTTGTTATTTAACCCCAGCTGGCAACTAAATGCTGCACAGCTGCTTACTCACTCCCCCAGCATCAGGATGAGGGAGACAATCAGAAGGGTAAAAGTGAGAAAACTTGTGGGCTGAGCTAACGGCAGTTCAGTAGGTAAAGGAAAAGCTGTGCACACAAGCAAAGCCAAACAAGGCATTCATCCACCTCTTCCCATGGGCAGGCAGGTGTTCAGCCATCTCCAGGACAGCCGGGGCTCCACCACACGTGACGGTGACTTGGGAAGTTAAACACCATCCCTCCAAACATCCCCCCTTTTCCCCTTCTTCCCCAGGTTTAGATGCAGAGCAGGACACCATATGCTGTGGGATTCCCCTGTGGTCAGCTGGGGGCAGATGTCCTGGCTGTGTCCCCTGCCAACTCCTTCTGCACCCCCACTCTCCTTGCTGGTGAGGCAACCTGAAGAGCAGAAAAGGCCTTGACTGTGTGTGAGCTCTGCTCAGCGATAACAAAAACATCCAGGAATTACCAACACTGTTTCCAACACAAATCCAAAACACAGCACCGTACCAGCTGCTGTGAAGAACATTAACTCTCTCCCTGCCAAACCCAGCATGCTAATTTAGAAACAGTGAGCCAGAGGCTAAGAGGGTTTGGATGCTGTAAAGGCCCCCAGCAACTTGCTTGATGAGACACTTAAAAGGGCTTACGGTTGTTTATGTACTCGAAGTTAGACGCACAGGAGAAATACTGACAAGGTATTCTCAATAGGTCAAAACAGCAAAAAGAACTTTATTGGCAACTTCAGAAAATCAAAGATATTTTGACAAAGGGTTTAATGCAGCATTCAATCCACATAAAACACTTCACAAGGCATTAACTCAGCCCATTCAGCTTAGCAAACTCTATGCCAGTTCAATTTTAAGTTACTTAAAAATTCCAAGAAGAGGGAATTAGAAGAAAAAAAGACAGAAAAGATACAGAAAAGGACACATACAGGTACCACCTGCTGGGTTCCAGTGGCATTCAGATAAAAATTCCAAGAGGAGGTAGTGTCAAGACATCTGATTGCGTTGTGTTGGGACTTAAATAACCCTTGGCCTTCATGGGCCCTTCTGCCAGGTGGGACTTCCAGTCGTTTGGCCTCTTAGGAGCTGGGCTAGGTGCTCCAGAGGTGGGGTGTGGAGCATTGCCTCCCCTGTGCCAGGGATTGGCAGCCACTGCAGGGCTGGGATACTGGCTCTAGGGGTGGGGGGTGCAGAGCAGGCCTGACCTGCCTCTGCCCCCAAACACATGCAGCACCCCAAAATGTCTCTAGACGTCAGTCTTTTCAGTCTCTCACAGATGTCTCTGGAAATGAAGACATCTTCCTAATGTATGTATGAATCTGAGAACAAAGCATTTTTATTACTGGAAAAATGATTCATCAAATAGATGCAGTGTTAAATGAAGGACTGATTCATGTATGTAAAATGATATAGAAGATTGAATATTTTCCTTTGTTTTTGCTGTTTCTCGTATGCATCGTTGTACTGTATTAGTTACTTTCTTACCCCACAACCCATTTAAGGAAGCTTATATTTTAGCTGATTCTAAAAACTTGTCAAATGAATACTGCCACAGTATTCTGAAAGTAAAATTTTACCTTTAAATGTTTTTCATACTTAACTGTTCCACTTTGTTGTAAGTTGCTTGACTTCTTAAGCAAACCTTAAAAAGATGCAGGTATCTGTGCTCCCCTCCCCATCATCCTGTTTGCTGTATGGCTTTGACAGGTAAAAAAGAAAAGCCTATTGCATTTCCCATTTCCCATCCAAGTGCCCTGTCTATTGGGAATGCCTTCCATTGCTCTGAATATCCTCAGTTACTTGATGACTTGAACAAGTATTTTGCAAGACCTGTGCTGTTCTGTGCCAGACTGCAGACTAGGTCAAAAAGGAGAGGGCATGGCCAAACCGGAGGTAGCTGCTCTTATCTGCACTCCAGGGAGGGGGATGAAATGAAGGTAATCCAAACTAATTGGTTTCAGTGATAATACATTCTGTATAATGTGCTGTCTGATAAGCAAGTGTTGTTAGAACAGATAAAAAAGAATGTATTTACTAATTAATGGTTTCGCAAAGCAATATGGAGCCATGAGCCAGTCTGCAGATAAGACTTGTACCTCGTTTCCTAGGATTCTTTTTGAATTAGTTTGCCATAGTCTGACACTTAAGTAGTTATAATGTTAAAAGGTATTTAAAACATATATGACACTGCTTTGACATAAAAAAGCAATTTTTGCAGGTAACAGTTCTGCAAAACAGTTTTCTTCAGGGTTCTCCCCAACTTCATTGTTGTGTCTCAAATCCGCATATGTGACCTAGAGGTCACATCATTTCACTGCAGTACTTGTCGTGCGGTGTTCTGTAGGCATTTTGTATCATGCACATATTTGACAGGAAAATAAATCTAGTGTCTTGATAAGATTATAATGGGGTGCTGAAAGGGTTATGTTTGAAAGTATGAATTCCATGTTATTACATGGATCCTTTGATCAGCCTGTTGGGTTTTTTTATTCACACTTCTGCGAACTGTTTGCGTTCAAGTGGGAATTGCATGACTCTGGGTTTGACACTGCTTTTTCACTTCGCTTTGAAGTGCCAACAGCCTTCTCAAAAGGCATGATATTCTATTTTAGTAGTCAAGCACTATTTTTTGTTACCTGGTGAGAGCACAGATATGAAGGGCAACTTGCATGTATAACCTTGAAATATCATTTTAAACAATTATATTAGAAGTCTTGCTTAAATAGTTTCTTATGCAATATTTCTTGTGTGTGTATGCTTTAGTTTTTTGTCTCTTGTTTTTTCGAGCTCTGTTTGCTCAGTCCCTTTACACAAAGTACAGTAACGCAAATCACTAATGTACAGTTTGTACCAAATATATCTGGAAGAGACACATATGGAAGTTGGTATTTTTGCACTGGATGTAGGAGATCTGAAATGCAAATTTCTCTCACTTTGTATACACAATATCTATATATATGATCAGTTTTTAGTGAAAATTTGCAAAATTTTTGTGGAAGGAGGATTTAAGATTTGTTCTCAGGTTGAAAATGCTCAAGCATTTTTTATACAAAAGCCTGTTGGTCCTTTCACAGCAGACTTGTTTCTGTTATAGCCTTGCTATGTCACAACTGGCTTCTTTTGCAGTTCCCATGGCAACAAGAATTTTTGAGCTGCAAAGCAGGATACTGGTTTGAGGGGGTATAAATATTCTTTATTACAGAAGAAATTTTGATCCTTGAAAGCTGATCAGGCATTCTGCTGTTCCCCCTCATGTCCCTCCCCTTAATCATCTGTGTTTTGCCCATACATTTATACCTAAATGTGAATACCTATTTGACAAGAATGCCGTTACCTGTTCCAGTTTTTAACAGAGTATAAGAGATGATGGAAATATTGTCAAGCCTTACTGTAGTGATAGCATAGAAAAGCATGTTGTTTTCCAGATACAGTGTCAACAAACAGGAGACCACTGTATATTTGTAAAATGTGTATGTTTATGTAGTTGTGAACATTGTTTATGCTTATAAAAATAATGAGAATTAAAGTTGCTCAGGATTTTCATTGGCTTCTGCTAATGTTTACTGTGGCTTGAACTTGTTTCCAAGATGCATTCATAAAATATTTACTTCTTAAACAGACTTACATTAGACTTTTTAGGTGAAGGATCTCCAAATACTGCACCTGATTCACAAGCTAAAATTTATTAACCATGGCAATAATTTTGTGTGTTTTTCAGTGTCTATCCTTCACCATCTCAGATGAGCATAAATGGTATGGGATGTTTGGGATGTATCCTGAACCAAATTGTTAGAGGATAACCCTTGATAGAGGTAACTCTGCTTGGGTAATTTTTCTGAGTTAGGTTTTCTGTGTTGTTGTTTTTCCTTCTGAGCACTCATTCCAAAATAAGAAGCCAGTTACTCAGATTTGTCAAATTCCTTCCATAACCCCACAGTTTAGTTTGAGTTATTTTGTTTTGTAACTGGTAAAAAAGAAAATGGGAATTACACAGTTGCTGAAGAAAACAGCACAGGTAAACTTGATAATTTTATGTTGTAAAAGCCTCTGAATAGTGCATCTAAGAAATTTATCCTCATGACATGTGAAAGGTAATTTAGAGATGCATTAAAAACAAATTTGGAAAGTAAAGGCAGCTGCCAGTGGCCTGCTGGTATGCATTGTTTGGGCTGGGAGACCTCTGTTTCTCCCTGCCCCTGTTACCACACACAGATGTGGGATTATTATGGAATCATGAAAAGGAAAAAACACCACTTTGATTTCTACAACTGAAACTACTCATCCAAAGACAAGCAGTTCTGCTGGACAGGATCATACAGAAGTATGGCAACCTAGTGTTTAGGTAGTAACTTCATCCAGATACACATTTATAAAAGACTTTTCACTACTGCTGTCACTTGTGTATGTTATAGCTGTAACAAAATAACTTGCACATACATGAGAGAGAAATTGAGCTTAGCACTGAAAGCCAGGCATGAATACCCTGGATGCACATAATTTTTTTTCAAGTGAAGCTGGAAGTTCTGGAATGACTAATTTTAACTTTTTCTTCCAACTGACTTCCACCAAAGTCGACTCAATGCTAACATGGGAAAAATGTTTACAGGCTGCAGTAGTATATATTTCATAATGCTGTATGTGATTCTGGAACATTCTGTTTGGAAATTCAAGAAAATCAAGCTATGAAAACTGGAATTTTGAACATGGGTCTGAAAAGATTTATGGTGATGGACGGCATCTGGCAGTGTATTGCATTACCCCTCCTCCCCTGCCTCCCAACACAACCTCAACCCACTTGCAAGAGCTTGATGGCTTATTTTGGCATTTGTTTTTCTGGCTTTGCTTGTAATACTAGGCAATGCAGTTTTTCACTGAATAATTTGTCCAGGGCTCCCTGAGAATTCAAGAGAACAGATAACTGATACCTTGGGTTTTAGGCTGATGAAATGTGAAAAGTTTAGGAAAAGGGATCCCTTAAATGCAATTAAAGAATAAGAGGAGTTGAGTAACAGTGTCAGGTACTTTCTGTTGTTTCTGGTGAGGATGTGAGGCTGGTGATTCTGCATGAAGCTCGATGAATGGGTCGAACAGCTAGCTTCTGCATCTCTGTTGAGACGCATTAGGAGTGACAATGTGATGACATAATCACTGACCCCAGATTGTTCTCAGCTATAAATCCTCTGGTTGCAGTCTCCACTGTTTCTCTGCATGTGCCGTTCACGTTTTAGGGCTTTTCAGATCATCTCCAGCACCATCTGCTGCATAATGGAAAGAAAACAATTGTGCTGTGTATGGAGCCAGCTGACTCCCTGAGTGGAGTTGGGGGTTTGCAAAATCCATCTCGTCTCAAAGAACTTGTCTGTCTGCTTGTTCTCACTGCCATACTGTGCACCAGTCTCTAGGCTGCCATTATGCATGAAAAATAAAATAAAGTAGTGACTCATTTACAGGGAAATACACGTTTTTGAGCAGGTTACATACTGTGTTTGTCTTCTCATGCTGGTGTACAAGAAATACCGCATATCCTAATGTCTCCCTAATTGGAAGAAGGGAAACTGTATTTGAAGCATCTAGTCAGTCTGGGTGTATTGGTAACGCATGTCGTGCACTGGCAATGAGGAGTTAATCAACAGGATTTCTTAACTACAAGTATTCACTAGGTGTCAGTGCGTGATAGCACCGCACCAATGTTCTTGCTGAGTTCTTTGATTGTGGTACCTCCCTTAGGAATAGGGGTTTTAAAGAAAATTCACACTTTTGTTTCCAGAATGCAGTGTGGATTAAATTTAAGAATAACTAATGATTAAAGGTAATTATTTCTTTCATTTTTTTAAGAGCAGTATGATAAAAATGTTGATATTAAAATTTTACTAACGTGTTTTGTGCTTAATGAAGATAATTTAAACACTTAGAATAGCTCCTGAATTGTCACTATTGGGCTTTCTTGCCAGTACTGATGAAACAGTGCCCACACTGCTGCTGATCCTGGGTGTGGCTAAAATTCCTATTAAGATGTGGAAAACAAAGTAGTTTTAATAGTGATATGTTATCTGTAAAATGAATGCATTCACTTAATTGTTTTCCTTTAAACTATTGTTTTCCTTAAGAGATGTTAAAGATCAAGTCTGTAAATGTCAGTCAAGGAGAAGGAAAGCTCCATGAACATAACTAGAATTGCCTGGTTTTCTGTTCTCTTACCGTATTGTGTCCCTAGAATGAAATATAATGTTTATTAGAATATTTTGAATTGCTTGCATTTCACTATTAGATTTTAAAAAATATTTTTAAAACAGTTTAAAATTAGTATTAATCTATTTTTAGTAATAAATTATTAGGGAACTCATCTTTTCAATCTGTATAGACAGATCAGCATTCATCTAGGAGTATAAATTGTTCCAAAATGGATATTTTTTGTGTTGCTTGTGAAAGTGTTTGGTGAGAACTGTACATTAGTAGGTAAAAATAGCAAAAAGAGTCATTAATGTGATAAATGAAAATATTTGAAATGGCTTTCCTGTAACTTCCAGTTTATATTGAACTTTCCCTATTGTATTTTAAAACATAACATTTAGTGAATGATACCCTTTACCCTTTTATACTTAATCTGTTTCCCAGTGAAGCCTTTTTAGAACTGTCCCTTTTAACCCTAAGGGCAGTGCTAATAGTCATGATAAGTTAGCTTGGTTATAAAGGCAGGTTTCTGACTTTGCTGTACTCTGTATTTCTACATATTCAACATGTAGCAGAAATACTGAAGGGATTGTCTGACGGCCAACCTATTTCCCCTATTTGTTGTAGCTGTATAAGGGTGCCATCTTTGTTTCATCATACCACCTACCTGCCAGATAGGAACCATCTGATCATCAGGCAAAGGCAGATTTCTTCCACCCCAGAGTCCCTCCAGTTACATTTAAGTGCTGTGTCTCTCATCATGGCACACAGCTACCTAACTGGACAGATTGTTCAGACAGGTTTTGATTGAGTTTGTATAAGAAAATCTGTAAGGGATACCATAGGAAGACTATGGAGACCATTGTCTGCACCTCTCCCTTACAGACATACTGAATATAAGCACTTGTTCTAATGGAGACCTTGAAGACTTCTCATTGCATATGACTTTCTGATTTTGTGTGTCTGAACACTGAAGGAAAGCCTGTTCTCCAGCTTCTGTTGCTCATTAGCTTCACGAAAAATTATTATCTATTCACAGTGATGCAAAATAAAGCAGACTGTCACTGCTTTGAAAATCGTTCCTAGCCTAAGGCTTAACAGTTTGTGTAAGAAGTGAGGATTTTTGGTTTTAATGACAACTTTGGGATTCTTCCAGAAGCTCTCTTCAGAAACTGATCTGTCTGAAAAGAGAGCTCTCTGCCCAGTGACAATTTTTTTTTGTATTTCCTTGTTTGACATCTCTTGAGAAAGCTGTTTAAATTAATTCCTGGTTTTTGCTTTGACTATGCTGCTTTTCATTGTCAACCCTGACATTCTGTTGGTATAGCTCTTCAAAGTTCATGATTCTGCTAAGCGTTTTCTTGCAGGCCTGCTGCTGCAGTGAAGGTGATTAAAAAGATATTTGCAAGTCAGGAAATCCATTTGATGTCTCTCTGCAGCTACAACTTCTAAAGTAATGCTTGCTGTGTTTTTAACATAGCCAGTAGAGCTTGTGCCTGCAAAACATGCAAAGAGAAATTCACTTATCCTGAATTTCACTGGGGTTTCCACCTTGCTGAAATGGACACTGTAGGATGTCTGAATTTATGAGCTTTAGAGTACAGTCAGCTCTGTGCACTGGGAATCCAAGCACAGATTTCTTTTCTACGGGTAAACTCTTAATGTAATAGGATTTTCTCTTCTACCAGTGATAGAATTGTGCTTGTTTATTGTAGTTGAAAGCAGTTCCTAAGAAAATGCGAGACTTGGTTACTGTTTTTTTCTTGGCCTGAAAGTGTTGAAATTGACACCTGCATCTTTCAGAAATACAACATAATGGACAAGCTATAAAATCATGTTAAGAAGATAGTGCTAAGCAAGGGCCTGCCTTTTCTCTTGGTTGATATTGGATGAAATGGGGCATAACACTCTAATATTGAGCCACTCAGTTGTGTGGAGGGACAGCTGGACTTTCTTGTTCACGAGATAGACTTGGAAATAGGGACTAGACTCCTGTTCCCTCCCAAGTGAGCACTCTCTTCTCGAATGCTACTGCAAATCTGTATGTGAAAACACAGGTTGTTCTTTGCAGAACACTGCTTTCTTTGGTTGAGCTGAAGTTCATGTCAGTTGGGGAATGAGGACATTTTAATTTATCAGCAAAACTATATGCATTTTGAATTCCACCTTAGCTAGGAGGGACCAAAAAGGTAAATAATGACCTTTCATGTTACAAGGAACAACAAGACAAATTAGGCACTCTGAATTCCTGAAAAAGCAGCTGGTCTTTCATAATTTTTTTCCTTCTTTTTTTTAACAGCTCTGCCATTTACAAGCTTAATATTTGCTTACTATTCAATCAATAGCTTAATTTAGTGCCATACTCAACATCTTTTGTGATTAAAGATCTTTAATCTTTATTTGGTACATAACCTCTTACATTTGTTTCATGTACAATGGTGATTTTTCTTTAAAGAGCCGATTATGTTATTAAAACAAAACCAAACACACTAGGAAAAAGCCATGCATGGAAAAGGTATGAGAATGGTCCCAAGGAAGTGGTTGTACTGAAAGGCTGGTTGTACTGGTTAGTCACGTGTCCTTATGAACTGGACATGATTTCCTTGGGTGCTGTTTCCTTGTGTGTTTTGGTGAGCTGTGCATCAGCAGCACTGGGGAGAAACAGTGAGTACTGTCAATAGCAGCCATGCATGACCTTTCTTAAAAGTGTGCATGGGGTAAAGGAGGAACTCCTTCAGTGACTTCTGGAATTAAATTTTGCGCAAGCATATTTAAAAATGTAGTACTCTTAGTGGTAGAAATGTAAAACAATAGTTTTTTTTACACCAGAAATTATTATGAAAAGAAGAAGTTTTATGTCTGTATAATGTACTTGAGGACCTGATTCACTATTTAATAACTCTTTGATCACTGGTTGGCATATGGATATATGCAGCATATGGCACAAAATCCAAAATCTAATACAGAAGAAGGGTGACTTTTAGATATCAGTATAGCCTTGTGACCTCTCTGGCAGTCTATGTGAACTGATTGTGGGCAGTCCCTTGATAAAAGTGAAAGGCTAAAGGCTGCTTTTAGTGACCAATGTGAATGAATATGAATATGACCAATAGGTGAGGCTGAAGATAGGATAGCTGTAGAGTCATGAATGAAGCTGGGCTGGGTAGAGAGAGCAGAAACTTGTCAGGAGAAACCAAATTAGGAGAATTAGGACACAGTGCATATGGTTGAAACCAGGATGATAGTACTTAGGGCAAAAATTTTCTAAATCTAGTTGATTTTTAATTTTACTCTTGAAAAAATGAGAGATGCCCACAGTTGGGGTAGGCATCAAATGTTTGGAGGAAATTTATTTAGATATTATTCCTGTTCTTCATGTTTTTCCACCTTTCCTGTTTGAATTAGATGTTTGTAACCAACTGTGGTATAGCTGCTTAAGCTCATAATATTTGGCTTCATGCATTTATGGTTTTGTACGTTTTATTAAGCTTGAAGGCTTCATCAAGTCAGTGCATTAGCAGAGGAAGAGGAATATAAATAAAAGAAGAAACCCTTGCAGAAAAAAAGCCCCTTATTAATCTTTCAGGTACTCAGCTGTGGTGACTAAGTAAAATCTTTTAGGTTCCCTGTGTCAGGGGAGTGAAAAGCGTTCCTCCCTGACCTAGCTGTCAGTCTGTGTCTGTTCCTTTCAAAAGGGGTAGTACCTCTTTTCTCTCACTGTGCTGTGCCACCATCACTGAAGCAGATATGGCTGAAAACCAAGATTTTTTATTTATAACTAATAAAAACAGAGTTAGTAAACTTTTTCAGGTTTGTTTCATTTCACCTTTCAGTCATGAAGCATAGATTATGGTTCAAGAGAAGCTTGTTTTGATGTTTTAGGCTTTTGTACTGTTATGTAGTAATGACAAGTCAATTTTGGGAAGACCTTACCTGACTTAGTTGGTATGCAAATAAGCAAAATTGGAAATAATTTCCATGGTAGAAAGTTGCTTTTTAAGATAGTCACAGATGAGTTAATGGAAATCCATGTATACTGTTGTGCAAAAGTTCTTTGCTTACCTTTTATCTCCTTTTGTGCCTTTTATTATATGACTTTTGCTTTGACTGAAGGCAGATGACTGTACTTTTGAGTTGATTGAAAGAATATAAATTGGATGTTGGTAAGTGGGTGGGAGTCTGAGAAACTTGAAATTTATGTAACTTGCATTTCTAAGAGGTTAAAATTAGTCTGCCTTGAATATGTTTTCCAATTTTGCCTTGAGATTTGTTCTCACCTGGCACTATTTTCATGGAGGTTTCTGTGGTGTGGGGTTTTGTTTTTTTGTTTGGTTGTGGTTTTACTTGATTTCACAGAAGCGACATCTATTGCATATATTTTAAGAGGAAAGGAACGTTTGGTTTGGTTCTCCTTGGTTTGCTTTATCAAGGAGTAAAGAAATTTACAACAGGTGCTGCAGTACTGTTTGTCTTTAAGCTAAAATTGTTTTTGGACTTTAGCAGAGCAATAAGTAGTGTAGTCCTTCCACACTCGCCCCATTGATGAAACTTCCCGGGCTGTCCCTTCCCAAGGCTCTGGCAGTCGCAATCCCAAGGCCATACTTCCACAGCTGGGACTGGAGCCCATTCCCGGTGGGCAGCTCCAGTGATCCAGTGGGTCCTGCTGGAGCCCAGGCACAGCCCACCTCACATGGGCAGACCAGGTTTCCTCACCAGTTCCACCCTGGGTTTCCCGTAGCAGAGCCTCTTGTGTCCATAATGCCATTTATTCCCGGCGCAGTAACACAGGAACAGCTCAAGCTGGTGCCTCCGAGGAGGGACCCCTAGCAAAGGAATCCCTGGGCTTTGTACCTTCACAGTCCCAGCACGGGAAGGTCTTGGTTCTCCTTTCGAGTCTTTGGCTCCTGCTGCCCTGTCCCTGTCCATCCCCCTCGCTGGTGTCACCCGACTTCATCTCCTTTGTTACTGTAAGTTCCTGCTGTGTCTCTCAGCGTCCATTCACCTGGCTGGCCTCACGAGTCTTTGTGCCCTTTATTATCCCAAAGCTGGCAGTTCACAGCTTCTTGTGTCTTTGGCCTCCCATCCAGAGCTCAATCTGCATCTCAGTCTGCATCTCGCTCTGCAAACCGAACATCTCAGTATAGTTTTTACAGCTCCTTGATAGCTAATTCCTCCTAGGAGGAATGTATTCAAGTGCCAGATCCGCTGACCAGTGTCATGTGCCTTATAAGAAGGGGTTTGGTTTGTTGCTGTTCTGAACTGGAGCAAACACTGTTCAGCTGCTTCAGACACAGTAGTCTTCTAGGTTCTATTAAAGAGTAAAAATGTATGGATGCTGTCGTTAATTAATCCTATTCTTTCCTGAAGCACTTTTGATTTTCAAAATATAGGGTGATGTGTTTTCACTGTGTATTGCCCATAATTATCCACCACCTCCTCCAGTCTGAGCTGTCATCCCTTCAGGCTTCATTGAATGCAGTCAGTAGGGCATTGAAGCTGATACAGCTTGTTGTATGGCTTCTGCATTTTTACTTTGCTGTTTGACTGTGGAGTTGGTTTTTTCAAAGACTCATGGAAACTGTATCACACACATCCTGTTTGATAGCTTCAAACTACTTAAACCTCAGAATACTTGAATTCTGCAGGCTTTTCTTAAGACTAATAGATGATGGCATTTGTCTACCATTTGTGAGAAAGAAACATCCATTTTCCATTTGTTTTCAGTCATAAATAATAAGTCATTTTCGGGCAATGCCAGTAGCTTCAAAGTAAGGAAACCTTGGCCTGAGTTTCATAATCAAACATCAGTGGGTTCCAGATTTTTGACCATGCAGGATTTTTCTAGGTAGATTAGTACATACCAATACATAGTTCATTCATCACTTTCTTTCTTTTTTTTCCCCCCTTTACTTCTTTTGATGTTTATTCTGCTTGGGGACCAGAGTGGTACATTTTGTAACAACACTGGATATACTGAGCTGTCACATGGAATTGGCATTGGCTGTGAAATTCAGATAGTCTTGTTGCTGCCTTACAAGCCAGGTTCCTCTGCCTTCGAGTATCTTTGTGCAGACGTGTAGGATGCTGAGAAACAAGGTGTTACAATATCTGTCTCCATTCTAGAGATCTAATAGATCTAATGTGTGGAACATGATGTGCCTTCCTGGGATCCTGCTAGCAGAACTGTGAATAAGGTTCTTATTTCTAGACCTGTGTGAGAAATGTGTTTCGATGTCCAAGAAACAATCTTCCAGAAGAGTGATTTTGCTGTGGGAGACCTGACCTCTTACAACATTAACAGATCAGGTGATAGCTCTTCTCCTGAGCTGGCCAGTAGCCACTGCTTGTCTTAGGCAAATGCCTGAGCCTGCAGTCAGTAGCCTGGTGAGCAGACTGGTGACTGTCTCAATAGTCTGCCTGCAATATTCTCTAAACATCAAGCTCCACCCATATCTTTATGATGTATGTTAGAGCTGATCTCATGTTTGACAGAAGAGATCTACAGTAATTGGTTTTTAGTGAAGGACTGTGTGATAAGCTATCATAAAGTTACATAACCTGAAGATAGCTTCTGGGATCCAAGGGCTGTGTGAGTGCCTCTTCAGTGTAACAAGTGGAGATCAAGAGATATTAGTTACCAGTAATCAGAGTTCTTTGAGATATGTACATCTCTAAGACCATTTTGCCCCCAGCCATTGTTTACCTTCTCTCCCACTTGGAAAGATTTGCATTTCAGGAGAAACAAGGATGGTGCAGAAGGTGCTATCTAGTACCCTAACCTGAAGGTTTATTCAGGAAGGAGGTGATTCTGTTGAACTATTCCATACAGGGATTACCAAAAGAAAAGTCATTCTTTGTAGAGTCAGAGAAAACAGAAATTAATATTTTGGTAGCAACAGACAAAATCAGGGAAAGGAGAAGTGAAGGAAGTTGTTGCAGTAATCTGCTTTCTGCTGGAGTTTTCCTTTTTTCCAATGTATTAGCTCTGGAGAAGAAAGATAAGTGTGTGTTGTGTGGAATATCAAGTATAGGTAAGTTAAAAAAAAAAAAAGAGAAATAGCCAGACAATTACACGTACAAAGAGTAATTCCTTGAATCACAGCAGGGGCTGGGTACAAACCTGGATTCAGTTTCCTTTTTTCCATCTCTCTGTATATGTGGTTAATTAGTCCAATAATGGCACTTTGGAGCTGGAAAGCATTGCTAAGATTTAGCAGGTGCTGGCTCTGGAAAGGGACAGTCAGGTCCAGGTGCTCTGCCGGGGAGCAGCCAATGCAGCAGGTGGCTTGGAAAGAGCAGGTAAGACAGAAGCTGAGGGCAGCTCAGCGGTACGGAGCAGGTCGGGCCTGGGGCTGGCTGCCAGGCTGGACTGGGAGCCTGGTGGAGAGGCACGTCCGGGATCCCTTGGAGGCAGGTTGCCAGGTGGGTGGTCAGTGCTCCGGGTCTGGGTCAGATGGGTGCCTGGCTGGGTCTCAGCAGGGCTGCAGAGTTGGGAGCACAGCTCCAGCAGAGGGCGAGGGCAAGAGGCTGAAGTTGAAGGAAGGGTCCTGGCAAAGGGTGGGCAGGGGCTGCTGCTGCCTTCCTCTCTCAAGGCCATGAGCTGCACTGTTTGTAGGTTGGCCTCGTGCCCAGGCAGCCAAACCCCCCTGCCTGCACAGAAGAATGTCCTCAGCACCCTGTGGTACTAGCAGAAGTGAATTTCATGTATTTAAAATGTATTTATCATATAAATGACTTTAGTCAATTCTTGATGTGCAAATCGGGGCAAGTTTTGCAAGGACCATCTGATGTTACACAGAAATCTGAGGAGACTGACAAGGTTAGGTTCTGGATATTGCACAGACCCCACTGCTGGTGAGGCTTGTGTGTGCAGCTCTTGTGGAGTGTGGGGGAAGCACCAGCCTCCTTAATGATAATCAGTTTTCATAGCAATGCTATTTGTGCTTTACTTTAGAAACACTGTCCGTCTGTATTAGAGTTGCTTCATTCTGCGACTGTTGTAGAGCTGTTGGGGTTTTTATTGGAAATAATCTCCTATTTTCATAGTAGGTTTTTCAAGGCATTCTGATTTACTTGTTTATACTGCCCATTTCTCTGACTAGCTATTCTGATGGTGATTTGGGGATGGAACAGTGCTGCACCTTGCATTCATATTTAAAAGATGTTTAAGACTAGTTGTGGCATTTCAGTTCTGTATGTCTTCTCATTTCTCTTAGGCTGGTTGAAAGGTGAAGTTGGTGCTCAACTCCAAATTTCTTTCTGCAGACCAAAAAGAAAATAAATTTGAAGTCTTCTAGACAATTGTTTATCTGGGCAAAGTGTCTGTTTAGGTTTTCCTCAGTACTCCCTCCAGTTCTTTCCCACTAAAGAAAATGGTATTGATTTTTTGGATTTGAAACCTAATAGTTTTTTCTAATGCTTGTAGGAAGGGATTTCCATTTTTCTAGGCATCTAGGAAGAGGTTTTAGGTTAAATTGAGGTAATTTGGTTAAAAAGACACCTACTTTACTTGTAAAGACAGAATCTGAATGTTACGCGCAGGATCTGCTGGCAGTTCATTGTGATAAGGCTGACAGCTAATTTTTTCAGAAGCTAAATCAGCTATTACTTTGTAGTGAAAGTATGCTAATTGGTATAGTCTTGCTGTGGTTAAAGATCAATAATTCATTGAAGAGAACAGATGCTCTTATTTAAAGGAATTCACAGTTAATTTTATTGGAAAGCTATAGCTGAAGATTAAAATTTGTAAACACAAAGGTATTTGTCAACTTCTGCTGTTTAATGTTTTTCTTTAAAGGGGAAATCCTGGAATACAAATGCTTTGATAAGGCAGCAGATGATATCTTAGCTAAGGAGACTCATGTTTGATTTTGATTTTCAATGTATTTAAACTGTCATAAACGAAATGTGATGCTGTTGTCTTCAGCTGAGCTGATACCTAATTTATATAGATATGTAGAAAATAAAAATTCTCTGATCCTGGAAATTTATTTTTTCAACTGGATTTAAGATGCTACAAAGAGACTAGGAGTGTATTTGAGACACATGAATTGAAAATTGTTCACCTAGTTAATCTCTGCATTTGAATTATTATTTAGGTAGAAAGTTTTGTGTGAAATTCATGCAGCACATAGCATGTTGGCTCCTATATTATAAATATAATAAAATAAGTGTATGTGCACCAGTTTTACAGGTAGAGCTTTATATAGCTAGCATTCAAGAAAAAGTATCTACTAATTATTCTTTTCATAGTATTCTATAAATACTGCCTCAATCAGAAAGAAAATGTATTTTGTAGGAAATTCCTACCATCTATCTCTGAATAATTCTAATTTGTACTGAGATTTCAGATCCTTGTTTGTATAAAAGCACCACTGTTATTTTGATAATCACAAGCTTTCCTAAATACACAGCAGCACTCTTTACTGAAGATCTGGATAGCTGAGTCAGACTCAAAGAACGTATACAGGCAGCAACTGTGTTCCTACAGCTGTTTGCTTGTTTTTTCCTTACAAAAAGGAGCTGAAAGGGAGAATTACTATTCAGTAGTGGAGCTGAAGGTTTATTAATAGACTTTTTTTTTTCTTGTCTTTAAATTTTGTCATTACCTTTTAGTACGGAGTGTCCTCACTGACTACTAAGTAGCTTACTAAAGCTGTTTTTTAGATGTGCTTTTTTGTTCTGTTTTCTTCTTGCTGTTTTCCCCTTTTGCTAGCATGCAGATGGGGGTGGGGAGTGGGAAATAAGGGAGAGAGCATGTTCCAGAGGATGCCAGGATGACTTCAGTTATTGGATGGCTGCTGTCTGATGGATGGAAAAAGGAGGAGTAAACCTTTCATTCTGCACTGACAGAGCTGAAACACAGAAACCCGATTTACAGGTAAGGGTGAAAAAAATTCCTGTTATGAATAGCTATTCTTCATCCTTGCCACAACATTTCTTGGATATAAAAATGCATGTGCAAGCATCTTGCTTGTTCCTCACAAATGACTCTGAAGCAGCTTTTCGTGTTATTATTTCTCCTGCTTAGGAGGTTTCAACGGATGTGAGATCCATAAACCGTGAAATCATAGGCATGCCTGATGCTGGCAGCTTTCTCATGTGACAGGATACGCATTGCATCTCATTGATGCCGAAGTTGCTCAGTAAGCTGTAGGAAGAGAGGTCATTTTGTGTGATGGAAAGGCTCACTGTTGAAAATACAGTGTGTGCTACCAACAGGAAAAGAGTGCTGTAAGATCTGGAAATGCTTTCTTTGAGTTTGAATAGGAAAATGAACTGCTTCTAAAACAGTCTTATTTAGTGTTGACAAACAGTAAGAATGGCTCCTCAGAACAACTGAAAGGGATTTTGTAGATTTTTTCCATTATTTTTGGGTTTGGAATGAATGTGGTTGATAACTCAGTTATAAAATTATCTTTGTCATAAAGGAAAAAAAGATGCATATAATTATGTGTATGAGACAGATAAATCTTGTAGTACCTACAGCATTTATGTCCGAGTTTTACTAAATTGTTGAAATAGCTTGCTTCTGCAGAATTTGTGTTAGCAGCAGCTGTTAGTTCACACAATCTGGAGATGGCCAGCAGCAAATAAATTGCTTGGTACAGAAAATAGATTTGTTTATCTAGTCACATTAGATGAGAATATAGGACTATAGGCAGAAGTCCTGGCCCCATAGGAACAATAGAATAGTTTGATACTGGCCTCACTGGGGCAAGGATTTCAATGAGTCAGCTCTCTATTGACTTGCCTCTACATTTTACATGTACAAAATAATTGTTATAAAGGACCCTGTTTTGCTGGTTTGAAGCAAAAATTATAGTTGACATAAATAAGTTGTGATTATCATTGATTTGAGTGTATGTACATTAATGCAATATATTTATAAAGCTAAAATGGTGGAATTTTGTTTTAATAGATTTCAAAGATTAAAATCAGTAAATGCATGAATCCATTTTTGTTGTATTCACTGAGTGAATTCCCTTAGAGCAGACTTAAAATTATTAAAAATTTAAGTCATTTAAGAAAAACTGGAACAAGTCAATAGAACTGTTATGAATGCTAAGAAGGACTGGAAGAAGCTTTGTCCTCTGTCCACTTATTTATGTACCTTACCATCTGGAGTGGTGTCCTTTCCTTCTAGCTGTTTCTTCAGGAAATGAAGCCTGGTATGTTTGCTAAAAAAACATTTTAAAAAAATCAGTACAGTAAATTCCAGTGATTCACAAAATTATTCTGATAGACTGATGAGCTGTATCTTTTTTTATTCTTCTTTTTTTTTAAATTTATTTATACTGGAATGTAAACACTGGTAAAGGATACTGACTGGAAAATAGTTGCATCCTAACATTTGTTATTTGTAGATGATGGATATGTGTCTGAAAGCATAAGTTCAACTGTTAAATTAGTTTCAGATCTATGTATTCAAATCACTTTCCCCCCATCAAATGAGAAATCTGACTCAGAAGTGCTCCAGTAACAGAGAGGAGTCGATGAAAACAGAGATGTAGTTCCACATGTGTTTAAATTATTCTGTCTCCTTGGAAACGCTGCTGCTGCAGATGGATTTGGCTTTTGGTGGCTAAAAATATCTACTGCTTAATAATGACAGCATGAAAGATACTGAATAAAACTACTGTGCTGTCACTAGTTTTAAAGTTCACTAATGATTCAGGTATTTTACATGAACTACAGATTTGCATTTTCTGTCCAGCATTCACTGTCAGCTGCTGCCAGCATTCACTAGCTTGGTGGAAATGAGATAAGCTCATTAGCCTTGGTTGGAGACCCTGCTGAGAAGGGAGCATGCAAGTGGGAGGTAGACTAGATGAAGCAGGTAGAAAGTTGGTTAAAAAAATTCGTGGTGGTGATGCAGGTATGTGTTGTATAATATTTGAAGATATATAGACATCCCAGGGAAGTCTATGATAGCAAAAGTGTGCTTAAGCCCTGCCTTTGTAAGTTAACAATCTGTAAATGAAAGATTTCTTTTTCTTTTATTTATTGCATTAGTGAATGCTTCTTTATCAGTTGTCTTTGCAGGTGATTGACATATCATGCAAACTATTTTAAGTAAAATATTAAATTACCTTAAATAAAAGCCAAAACCTATATTACTAAAAAACTTATTATAAGCAAGAAATGATGTTCGATTACTTAGCATTGCTAAGAAATGTCTTCTTTTAAAGAATTAGTTATTTTCAGTTAAGCATGTGTAACCACTATTTGCAGCAGCTGGACTTAGTAATTCTTGTGGGTCCCTTCCAACCTGGGATATTCTATCATACTACTTTTTTTTAAATCCAGTTCTATATTATTTATTCCTTCCACATATCATAAATTGTTTTGTTTTTAGCTGGTATTCGATATAAATGAAAAATACCACTGCTATTTTTTTCTGTTTTGCCCTCTTTCCCATTAGATGACTTCCTGCTTGTGCCTAGAAAACAGAACAAATGACAAGCATTTTGTTAGTGGACTAATATACCCCTCTTACTCATTTATTTTGTTGGTGTATATATATGATTTGTGGTAGCATATGTTAATCAGCATGCTGATTCATTTTTCATCATTGAGCAGGGCATTTTTCCTGTTATGAAGTGTCTTAAAGATCGCATTAAAATATTACAAGATATTGTTGTACGTACAAATAATTAATCCTCTGCACTTTAATACTTAAATCCATTTTTAACTGACAACACAAAGGTCAATTAAAGTAAAAGTTGAATACTTTCTTTTGATTACTTGAAATCACAGAATCAGTTAAGTAGGAAAAGACTTCAGAGATCATTGAATCCAACCTATGACCAAACACCACCATGTTAACTAGACCATGGCACTAAGTGTCAAGTCCAGTCTTTGCTTGAACACCTCTCTGGACAATCCTTTCCAATATCTAATCATCTTTTCTGTGAAGAAGTTCTTCCTTATGTCCAACTTAAACCTCCCATGGCACAGGTTAAGACTGTGACCTGGTTCTGTTGCTGGTTACCTGGGAGAAGAGACCAACCCTTACCTGGCTACACCATCCTTCCAGGGAGTTGTAGAGAGCGATAAGGGCCCCCCTGAGCCTCTTTTCCAGGCTGAACACCCCCAGCTCTCTCAGCCCCTGTCGACCAGCACTGCCAGGTCCTTTCCCACTGGGCCACTTTCCAGCCACTCTGCCCCCAGCCTGTGGCGCTGCCTGGGGTTGTTGTATCCTGAATGTAGGATGCGGCACTTGGTTGTGTTGAACCTCATGCCACTGCTCTGGGCCACCAATCCAGCCTGTCCACGTCCCTCTGCAGGACCTTCCTACCCTCCAGCAGATCAAAATCTGACCTAACTTCGTAAATCTGCCGATCGTAGATTCCATCCCCTCATCTAGATCACCCAAAAAAATATTAAACAGGACTGGGCCCAACACTGATCCCTCGGGGACACCACTAGTGAGTGGATGCAGCACCATTCACCGTCACTCTCTGGGCCCATCCACCCAGACAGTTTCTAACACAGCAAAATGAGTGAGAGGAAAGGATCTGGTATCTTTCATTCTGTATGAGACTACTAACATACTAAGAAAGCAGATAATTAAATGGATTATAGAAGCTTTTCTATGAGTCTTCTTGAGAATAGTTT
The DNA here is from genome assembly GCA_013397895.1 of Origma solitaria. Classification (NCBI taxonomy): domain Eukaryota; kingdom Metazoa; phylum Chordata; class Aves; order Passeriformes; family Acanthizidae; genus Origma; species Origma solitaria. The sequence continues at coordinate 25,768 of VZRL01004526.1, forward strand.
GTTTTCAACTGAGGTGAACAAACCTGAGTTGCTTTAAGTTTAAACTTCCTTCTCCTATTTGTGTAATTTAAGATTCTGTTGAGGTAATAAGTAAATCTAAACATTGTTTGAGGAAGTAAATGTGTGATACGTTGCTGGAAGTACATATTTGCATTTTATAGTGGTAGCCAAGTTCTGACAATTTGGCATGAATCCTTTGGGTTTTGGATATAGAAGCAGAAGTTTTCATCTGGTGAAAATAGTAATGAGAAAGTTTGTTGCAGATTGCCTGCGATGTCTAATGGCTGTGAAAAATAGTGACGATAACATGGAGAAAGTGCTGTGGCTTTTTTTTTTTCCAAGTTTGGTTTGGCTTTTTTTGTAGCAAGTTGCAAACAGATGAGCTGACATTTCTGCCAGGCTAGATTTTTCCAGCAATTTTCAGCATTGCTTGTTCATGTGTGAAGAGAATTCTGCGCTGTACAGTTCATATCAGACCACATAGGTGAAGATAATCTTACTATGCTTGCCACTCTCCAAAAAAACCTTCAAACTGTCCACTCATCTTATTTCTAAACTGTAATCTCCAAAAATTAGACCTTTTTTTTATCTTGTCACTTTGAATTAGTACTATTATTGTTAATAATTGTGGCCAGAACAAGGTATGAAATATTTGGTCATTTTTAACCTAAAAATTCCCTCTACACTCCCCTGTTAGCGCTTGGACATGCACACACATCCCTCAATGGACAAGTTTGTTCCTGTCTTTTTAGAAGGAAAAAAAAAAAAGAGGAAAACCTAGTTCGGAGTGACTTTTGCAAATATGCTCCAGTATAGTTTTGTGTTACAAGTTCCTACTGCTGCTCTTGGAGTTCACATGTTCTGTGTTTGGGCATGTTGGCTGTTTTTGTGATTGTTTGTTTTGTTTTGGTTGGTTTTTGAAAATCTATTAAACATTACATATCTCAGGGTAGAGAATGGCTACCTGCTGTGTCAAGATGCAGAGAACATGGGGCAGAAGAGGAGAGGTGTTGAATTCATGGGGCAGAAGAGGAGAGGTGTTGAATTCACGCTCTCTCTGTAGTGGTTTTGATAGCAATAGTGAAGGAGCAGCCCGGCTGTGTGTTAAGACAGCGTGTAACAGGGAGCTGAGTGGCGTGTATTAAAGCTGGAGAGGTGGAAAGGCCCCTTTGGCATATAGCAGTCATGGCCATGCTGTACTTTGGCAGGAGACCAACACAAGATATCCTGCAATGTTGTGCAGTTCCTCTGCAGGCAGGGCACAAGATTGATGTTCCTGAAAGAACAGTGTGGAAAATCAGTGCTGGAATAGTATAAAGAGGTGTTGCAATGAGCCAATTAGTATTACTACATGGGCTAATCTGGGCAAAATTTATATTAAAGGCCACTTATTTCCAGCACTCAGGAAGTTGATAGCATTCCGATCTTCATTATGGAGCTGGACCCTACTGCCATTCTTGCAGCTGGAAGCAGCATAATGCAAAGCTGCTGTGCCAAATACACTGCTGCCAGTCTCAGAACCTCATTCGAGTTGCTGGGATGGTGCTAAGCAAGCCAAATATTGTATGTCCTTTTGCAAAGAGGTGCAATAAAGATGTGTTGTTAGTATGCCGTCTTCCACGTAACAGACAGACCAGTTCTTCCCATCACCTGCATGCTCACTCTGCTCTAAAAGTCTGTGTATCTATAGAAATCAATAGGACTGACTACTCTCAGTATCAGTGTTTTTCTGTTTTCTCATTTCAGTCTTAGAAAGAATTGTGACATCTCCTGGCCAGAACTTTGCTGAAAGCAGTCCAGCAATACAGTCTAGTAGTGAGCTTTTTCTGGGAGCATACATACAAACTTCAAAATTTCTTCTGGGATACAGTAATTTCTTTTTTCTTTAAAAAGGGGAAAAGAAAATCTTCCACAGAGATTTTGGGTCAAGGGATTTTAGTCGATAAAATTTCATCATGAAAATTCAAAACCTAGAAGAGACATGCCCAATACCAGGTCTTCAGTAGTGTAGCCTGAAGACTTTGGAAAGGACTTTGAGAGATTCTGCTAAAAGTGTCCTAGATGACTGATATGGAGGTTAGGCATTATGAACCTGAGTTTGTGACCCAGCTTCAGAAAGTTTTTCTCCTGAATCTCCTGTTTCCCTCTAGGACTTGCTTTAGCAAGCTTAGAAAATTGCTATAAATTAAACACAAGCTCAAACTAAACAGCTTTTGTGGACAAATCTCGTCTTGACAGGAAGGCCCTCTTGCTGAATGCCTCTGAATCCCCTTTCTAACAGGTTGCACCTTCATTGCTGGAGACCTGAATCCTAAGATCCTGGATTCCTGGTTGGATTAATATTGTCTCTTACTCATCTTACTTTGTTCTCTGGGGAACATGCTGAGAGAAAACTTAAGAAAACTAGTGTAGAACTTTCTTCTGTTGGCTGAATTATACAAGTGTTTTATTTAACTGTTGACATCAGTTGATGTAGCTAAGAATTAGAAGGCCATTTCACTGCTGCTGTATGCAGGAGTCTTGCATGGGGTGATGGAGAGGGAGATATTTGCATGCTTGGTTCATATAGGACCATGTGAGATGCTTTTGGAAGACTAGGGGAGCCAGATCTATCAGCATCTGTACTGCTTGTAGGTGTGAGAGGTGAGCATATGCCAGCATCATTTCTGCATATTAAATTCGTTGCTGCTGGAGCTAGGTGGCATGTGTTAGAGTGTACAACAATGTGTAGGCAGTCTAGAAGATTTGTGGATTAGTACTCAAGTGTGAAATCAGGAGTACTGTAAAGTGATGGTATAGAAATGCTGCAAAGAGCAGACTTGGCAGCATTTGGCTTGCAATGCCAGAATAGATTCCCCGGGTTGAATTGTGAAGTCTTTTCCTGCAGGTTTTACCTGGTGCTGTGGGTTTAGCTAGACTGAAGCAAACAAGGAGAGAAAGAATTTTCCTATTTTACGTTCGTGTAAGTTGACCACTGCTATAAGCAAAAATATATGAGTGAGATTATACTAATGGTATTCCCTGTGCCTATATAGTGTAGTCTCTTAAGTGGAATTAGCTTGCTGTGTGTTTTTAAATTTTACAGATTGCAGTACTGAAACTAGCAGAGCCTACCTATGGCAACTGGTGCTTGTGATTAGAGCTGCCAAATACAGCAAAACATGTATTGCAAACATTAATTTGAATTCTGAACAGCTGTTTGATTCATGTTCGTGTACCTCTGTTGTTCACTGTTTGCAAGCATTCATGCAAATGGTTTTTTGTCTGCATTAATGCAGTTCTTTACGGGAATAGTCATTTTCACAAGCAAGTAATATTCTTTGTGAGTGTGATGATGTCACTGTAGGTGCTTTTGGGTTTGACTACCCCTCCTATCCCAAATTTAAAACTGTCAGTTACACAAAGAGCAGAATAAATTCAGTGCATTATATGGAGCCAAGCGAGCACCTTAATTAGTTCACAACCATCTCTGCTGCTGACGTTTATTTAGCAGGTAAGAAAAATGCTTTTAAAAAAATGAAGCTTTGTTTGAAAGCTAAGAAAAAGACTTAAATTCAAAAAGAACATTAATCACAACAAATAACCCAAACATCTCTGCTTGTGAGCATCAATATTCATGATTTGACTGTGAAATTATTTGCCAAGTCTCCCTAGCATGTTATAGTACATGCTGACTGGCCAGTGGGTGGGAGTTGTTTGTGATGAGTACTTTGCAGTAATGTTTTATGTGTAACATCTGTTTTCTGCATCTTCCAGTTCAGTTTGCAGTCATTTGCATGGAAGTGTTTTATGTTCAGAAGTGGATCTGTATTGCTGCTACAACTTTTAATTTTTCTGTATTTTCAGTTGATACATTTGAGACAAGGAAAATGCACTGTGACACACAGGACAGTTACTTATTTAATGCCTGCATTTTATGTTTGTTTTTGGTTTTATTTTCAGATACGAATTTTTATTCAGATAGATTTTGTCACGAAATGTGATCAGGTCTCAAAAATAAATTAGTACAAAATAAAGTTTCATAAATGAACCAAAGAAATAAATAGTTGGACTTCTTTCATCTTGTCCCTTGATCCCCTCCATTCCAAATTCCAATGTGTTCTTGAGCTTTTTTTCCTCTTGATTTTTCTTGAGCTTTAGTCAATAACTGATTACTATAGTGAGGCTTTTCTCTAAATCATAAAGATAAATAATTTGAATAGGGTTCTATTTTATTATTTCATATCTTTTTTAAATGTTTACTGCATGTGGTACATTCTTGATGTTCATGTCTTCACAGGTATTCTCCATAATTGTTCCGTTTCCCAGATGATGTTGTAGGAGCTGTATACTATAGTGCTGAATTTTACGAAACATTTATTTGAAGATTTTGGCTAGGATGACAATATAGTTGAATATGTCTTTGTGACTTGTCCTGGTTTTGCCTGGGACAGAGTTTATTTTCTTCTTAGTAGCTGGCTCAGTGCTGTGTTTTTCAGATTCAGTATGAAAATGATATTGACAACACTCTGATGATTTGTTTGTTGCTAAGTGGTGCTTACTCTAAGTCAAGGACTTTTCGGTCTCTTGTCCTCTGCAGTAAGGAGCTGCACAAGGAGCTGGGGGGAGCATGGCCAGGGCAGCTGACCCAGACTGGCCAAAGGGAAATTCCGTAGCATAGAATGTCGTGCCCAGCACATAAATTGTCCATGGGTGTCAATGAGACACTGAGGATATGGCAACTTGAGTCAGGTTTTGTAGAACAAGTTTGACAGTGCGTGTTATCATAGTAACATAAGAAGGATTTTCTCCTGGGAGCACAGGTAATGAATGCACTATCACCTGTCCACTCACTCAGTAATTCTAACATCACTCTTTCTAGGCCTTTCAAAGGGATTTGGATATACCTGCTATCTAAAGGTCTGCTGCAGTGAGATTGTTATCAAGATTTTCTAAAATTTCCACCTTTTTTAGATACCAGAGAAGGTCAAACCAGCCAGGCCTTTACATTATTTTACTTTGTAGGTTCCAGATAGTACAGTGACTGTTTGAAATATATCTCCCACATTTGTATGGGATTTTTGTCTTCTAGTAATAGCATATTGCCTCTGAAATTTTTAAATATCTGGTGCCTGCCAGTTATCTGGCATCGTAGGAAGGCAAAGCCTGTTGCCATGGAGCTTTGAGGACTTGCTTCACCAGTCAGCGTACCTGCAGCTAGAGAACTAGCTAAATGATCTCATTGTAGGGGTAGTTTCATCAGGGTGGAGAAAAACTAGGAAATGAAGGAGGAAAAAATGTATGGCGAGTGGAAGATATATCCTTCTCACAGCCCATATCCATCATATGCTTCTGCTGTGTCAAATTGTCATTTTTTTTAAGAATCCTTAACTGTGTCAGGCAATTGGTGTTTGACCTAGAGCTCATAGCAATGTGTTAGCTTATTTTCCTTGCTTTAATACTGTTCCCTCTGTTTCAACTGTGTTTTGCTTTGCTGTGGACTAATGCCACACAAGCGCGAGAAGGATGGCAAAGGATGATGTATCACAGCCGTGTGCAAGAACTTTTTTTTTTTTTTGTGAAGGATATATCTACAAACAGGAAAGATTTCAGTGTCTGCTTTTTACTCAGTTGTGTGAATTGGAAGGATGCTGCTCCAGATCAATTGTGGCTACTAGACAGCTATTTAGTAACCATCTGGAACTGTCTTTTTCTAATTGAAGCTTTCAAGCCAACTTTCGCCCTTTTTAATCAAATGGATAAGTTTGATGTAGCAGATCTCTTTACCTGTAGCTGGTGGCTGTTTTTCAGCCTCTGAAGGCTGAACCTCACTGGTGTCTTAGTGGAAGTCCAAGGATATTGATTGACCATCCTGCATTTGTTTTTCTTAGTCATGTGCTGTTGTTTGGTTCCTATAGTCAGACATCGACTTCTGTGTACTGGATTCTAATACCTGTATACGTTTGCTCAATTTTTGCAGAATATGCATATTGCTTAAGTGCTTCTGTGTATTTAAGAGTATTCCCATCCTATGTAATGGTACTGTCTTACATACCCTTAGTGACTTGTGTTAGCAAAATTGTATCCCTGTGTAGTTACATTATGTTCACAATTCCTCCTATCAGATACAGAGTTTATTTACAGTTTTGCTTTCCATTCACCTATTGAGAATTTGACTTGCCTAAGTCCTTGGTGCTTTGTCTTGTTAGACCTACCTCTAGGGTCTTCTGTTCCAACGAGGTTGTATTTGGATTTCTTTGTGACTGCAATTGCTTCAGTTTGATTCCCCAAAATCCGATTTTACCTACTCAGTTGTAGTTATGGTGCAGGACAAAGAACAATTCAGTTGAGTTCCCCGTCCTGGTTCCCTGATTGTGCACTTAGGGAACTTCAGTGATATCCCTAACCTTGTGGCCTCACTGCTGTTAGAAGTTTGACTGTTGCTTATTCCCGTTGGTCTCTGGCATATATCTGTGTCTTCCTCTGGGATGTATTTCGCGAAGAGCAAAATAATGCTTTCATAAACAGTATTGGATTATGTGCCCCATGCATATTGTGTTCCACATGTTCCTGGAGATGTGGATCTCACTCAGGTACTGCAGGATGCCTGTGTAAACAAGGCTATCAAATAGAACATGCCTTGTGCACTACTGTGCAGATGTGTCTCTTTCTGAAGAATATTGGCTTATGGAGCAGCATCTGTTTATACAGATGTTATTCTAAAGGGATCTCCTGCTGGTACAGAGTGTGTACAAACAGCTTTAGGTATTTCTTAATCTATCTCTGTGATAGCCAAGCTCTTGAGTAATGGAAGTGTCTCCTTTCCCCCACGTAACATGTTCCTGGGGAGACTTGATAGCAGAGAGATCAGAATCAACAGATCTCAGGAAAGTGGCAACACCTAAATTTGATCACAACTACTTTGTCAAACAGCCTTCTCAATAATCTTCCTGGAAGAGATTCAGAACAAAAATGAGGCAACAGTCACACTAAATATATGTAATGGATAGCTATGCTTCTTTGTGTTGTGGTGATACTCAGGTTCTGTAGTATCCTGTACCTTCTGGTTTCTCTTGATCAGCTAGTTGGGTGTAGAGCTAACCTATGTCATTTCCAAGGATCCTGAGACCCATTTGTTGTGGTTCATTGTACAAATCATCTTAATGACATGGCTTTGCTGCTACCAGGTTGTGACACTTGTTGCAAATGTAGGCTATGCTAAAACTAAGCAAATTTAAAACCCTTTGGTGTAAAAAATATTTGTTTCTGCTACTTGTCGCTACTTGCTGTGAGCATTTCTGGCTGTTGACACTCTCACTACGTGCAGCAACTTTACTGATGTGCAAGACACCATTTAGTCATCCAGTTGCTGTGTGCATTTACTGGTGGGAGACAGTGTCTAATAAAAGGGCTTTTGTCTGGAAGTCATCTCAGGGTACGAAAGGAGTTCTTGCTCTGACTGGCTGCGCACTAATGGTGATCACAGGTATTAGGTTTGCCTTGCAGTGCAGTTATGACTTATGTTCTTTGGACCTGGAACTTCACGACTCTTGCAGCCACAATTTCAATGGGCACACACATGGATTTGACTTAGGTCTCACTTGTACAATAAACTCTTTGTCAGCTCATTTCTCACTCTCTTCACTGAGATGTTTGAGTGTAAGCATTTTCTTTCTCACACTCCAGCTGCTTCTTTACCCTCTTCTACAGTCAAGCTATAATCCTGTGGATTTGATATTGCAGGCTGTTGCCATGGAAATAATGGTGATTTCACAGTTTCAGTGCTGTAAGCACTGCAGGAGACAATGGAAAAGGTGGTTGGCAAGAGATATAGTGAGGATGTGGGGGAAAATTCAGAGGAATTGTTTCTGAACCTGTACTTGGGGGGTGGGTCTTTAAAATTGTGGGGTTTCTGCCTGTGTGTATGTTTTGCTCTTTTATCTCTTTTTCTTTTTTTTGTAAATATGTTTTTATTAGAGGTTGGATCATAAAAATGTATTCTTAGATTTTTGCAAAGGTTATTACAAAGTGATATTAAATTCTCCTTTCCGTGTCCTCAGAATAAAAATACAGTGCTTTCTTTGCAGTTTATAATAATTCATTTTTGTACAAAAGGGCAAAGGTTGAGATCTAAGCAAGTTCTGTTTGAGTCATATATTTAGCCTGAAGAAATCCCTTTCAGGAAGGCATTTTTTTTCATAAATAGTAAAACAAGCTGAAAACATCTTGGTGAGCATATGTATTTAAAGCTGTCTGTGTGACTGACAGTATTAAACCCTAATATATTTGTTATTTAATTTTTAGTGTGCTCTGCATGCAAACGAGTTTGGTGCTGAAGATCATCTTATGCAGCATCTGTTCTTAGCATTATGTCACGATTCCACATCTATACTGAAATCTTTTCTCTAAATTAGACACATCCATAAAGGTAGATTGAAGCTTACTGGAAGAAATAACTATGTTATAAAATGAATTGAATTGGCAGCTTAACAAGCTGAAGGCAAGTGGCATCAGATGAGAATATTTGATATTATGAGCTTAAAAGCATCAAACAGCAGCCTTTTTCCCCCAGCTATTTACAGCAGCATTTCACTGATGAGCATAGTCAGAGAGTAGATATTATCTGTAACTTTTAACTTAAGATCTTAGAATTAATTTTCAGTCTTCAGTAGGATGTAATCAGTAATGAGGGTGATAGTAAACTATTTTTTAATTAAAGATAGAGAAAAATTGTTTCAACCTATCAGATGTATTAAAATTATCTAAAAATTGCTGTAAAAATATTTTGGTCTTTTTCTGCTTGGTATTCCATAAATGGGGATATGAAGATCAGCTGTTACATATGAAAGGGAAACAATAAGGAATGTTCAACATGACTCTGGCTTTGTTGGGCAATGTTATTAGGAAGTCAAGTTCTTAAGGACAGATCCAGTCCTCTGATGCTTGTGTGAATGGAGATCGTCTACTGTGTGCCAGTTCTCATATCTGAATTTCAAAAATGCTAGGCAAGAAACTTCTGAGTAAATTAAAATGACAAAATGAGCCAGAACTGTGTATGCCAGGGCCTGGACTTGACAAGATGTGAAGTGTCTCATACAGCTGTCAAGTCTAATTCTGATTGTGGGAATTTGTTAGTACTGAGAATTACATAAATCAGACCTTTAAAATAAATCAAAAGAGAGAATGAGGTTTATCCTGAACGGTATTTATTACAGAACAATTTTTGTCATGTAATGTTTCTTGGTGCCAAGTAGGTTTCTAAGTGTTGCGTAAAGGCCCATTTTTGATTAATTGCATTGGAGTATTATGCTTGGTCTAAATTTGCTCCATAACTGAATATATATATACACATTGTACATATATATTATAATATAAATATATACATTTTATGTATGGGATTGGTTATAGAATTTCATTTGCGCTGGTAGAATACAGGTAGCATTTACCTTCTGTCTTAAAGTCAGTGAGATGATAAATATGCTGATGATAAGTTATGGGGTTTTTTTAATTCCTTCTTGGAAAAGTTGTTTAAAACTCTTCATTAAGGAGCCATTTAGCTGCAGGTAGTAGTATCTGATTGATATGTGAACTCTTTCATGATAAATGAATTGGGAGACCTGCACAGTAGGCAGGTGTTTCAGTGCCTCATTGCCTCTGTTCCTGTTACAGGTACATGTGACAGCATTGCAGCAATGAGTGGAATTTTAAAGAGGAAGTTTGAAGAAGTTGGTGGAACCTCACCTTGTTCGTGTGTGTGGGAATCAGATGATGACATTTCTAGCAGTGAAAGTGCTGACAGTGGAAGTAATGTCCATCCATCTGCTTCTAATCATTTTACTCGTAAGTACTAAAGGAGTGTCTAAGGCATGATACTACTTTTTATACAAGCTAAGAAAGGTTCATTTTACATCTTAGAAATACAGTGAAAGCTATCTGCTTTTATTTTGAAGTATTTTGTCTGTTTTATTATGTTTAAATGTTGACACTGTGAGGAAGTACTTATTTTTGAAAAAGAACTATTTCCTCTGGTAATTGTTTCTGTGAAAATTTTTGTGTCAGAGTGAGTGTCAGAGGAAATTCCACGTTTATGCTCTATCATTCACATCTAATTAGTATGACATGTTTTAAGTATACAGGAGAATGTCTTCCATTTTGGGTGATGATTTGGGGGAAGGGGGAATATTGGAATATTGGCAATACCTAATTTGAAGGCCAGTGTCTCTGCTTGGCAGTGTGTGTTCAGAGTTGAGAGTGGTGTACACAATCTGTGACAGGATCTGATCAGTCATCTTGCCACCTGAGCCAAAGCAGCCATACCGCTTACAGTCATTCTCTTTCACTCATTACAGTAGACAAACGGAGGAATAAAATGGTAATCCTTCCTGAGGAGGTATTTATGGTACAGTTACAGTATATTTTTATATAGGAAGAAAGAGTTTATTGGAGTGATTGCTGCAACAGATTGCTGCTTACTTAAGATTTTTCAGAGGCTTTGGAATTGCTCATTTTGCATTAGAACACATTTCTTTAGAACCAGATTCTGATAGTAGTGGTTTTCAGATTCCTGTCCTCTCTTGTGGTTATTTTCTATTAGTCATCAGCTCCTGTAAAGATTTCTTGTGTAAGACAGTTGCAGGATTTAGTTGCATAATGTTTGATTATGGAGCGAAACAAGAAAACACGCCTTGCTGTTGCACACAACTCTATGCTCACTTCTGTATATGCTATACACAAAAAAGCAGGCTTTTAGAGTATGTAAGATGTTTGCTCTAGCCTCATCTGAGTTCAGCGTAAAATTCTTAACCCCTCAGCCCACTTTATGAAGTAATGTGTTTATTCTGTAAATGTATTCCTTGAAGTCCGGCCTCATACTGTGTGCCCAAAGACATTCTGCTGTTTAGAAAAATCAAAAAATATTAATATGAATTCTTCCCACTCTTATTTATCAATACATATGCAAATTCATTTCTTCTCCAAGGGACTGCTGAGACACACAACAGCAATCTAAAAAATCCTCTATTATGTCATGAGCTCCAGTAAACCATGTCAGTACACAGTAATTCTTTGTGTTAGTAGAATTTTATAACAGTATTTTATAAGCTGCATGTAGATTAAGGCTGTTGATAATAATTAGTACTCAATATTGTATGTTAATATTTGTATTTATTTTCCTGTGATAGCCTGTCCTATTCTAAAATAAATGTGCGTATTCAAATCAGTTAAATTATTACAGTAGCCTTTTCTTGATTTTCTTTTCCTCAGTGGCATCTGTGGAAATGAATGTGCCTTTTTCAGAATTAAAGATATAAGTCTGCATGCATGTGTATCTATATGTGTGCATGTGTGAGAAAAGCATAACTATATATGTATATATGATTTTTCAAATGACATATATGTACATGTTTGTGCACATATTTATGCACATGTGCAGTAAATGGAGTAATGGCTTACAGAAGCATTGAGTGATATTTTAAATGTAAAACCTGTGGCAGGATACCATAAAACTGAAGAGTCAGAAAATACAAGGTTTTATATGTATTTTTGACTAGGGTCCCAACCATGGTAACTGAAGAAATATAATTGTCTCTCTCCCCCTGAGGTTTAGGGATTTGTATGAATCAGGTACTCTTCTAGTAAGAATCCTGAATATAATGCAATAAAAAAATAAATCATGCTGTTCTTTTTAAGGAGATTTGATTCGTGGGATTTTTTTCCTTTTTTTCTTGAAAAAAGTGTATTATTTCACTTATGGTTGTCTGCTGGTTATTTTACTGGAATCAAGATTTCACTTTGGTTTTAAATCAAAACTTTTTCCTAAACTCATGGTTAGGAAGTTAATGGGCTAATTTTGCTGTCTCAGACTTTGTCTTAGGTGCAGCTGGAAAGTTTCTCTGTGTATGTCAGTTAAACTCCTGTAGGCTGTTGAAGCATGTTACACACCAGCTATGTTCACACTACTATTAAATGTAAGCCTTAAGCAGGGCGGGAATGGGGGTGTGGTGTGAGCATCTGAAGTTGTTTAGCAGGTCTGGAAAGTGCTAGGTGCAATTATGATAAAACATAGTTTATTTAAGACAATTCTAGGAAAGCATAGGGAGTGCAAGTACCTGTTTGTTCTCTATCCAAAATATTTATACCTAGTTATTTTGAAACAATAAATTAAAGGTAGAGGGAAAAGATGTCAGAGGAAGCCAGCTGAAACAAAAAGAAGTCCCTTATATTTCTCCATAAACCTTATTTCAAGGCTTCTGACATAGTTAAGTTTAAGGTCTGAGTACTTCCACATTGACATTGCTGCTTTTCATGTTACTCATAGTTAAGTTAATCAGTTTGCTCACCTGCAGTGAAGCCAGTCCAGTAATATTCCTGTGTATTACAACTATTTTCTTTTCAGCAGGATGATCTCTGTATAAAGGGCAAGTGTTTGCAGTAAGGCAGCCCTGTCAGTTAGTAATTATGAAGTTCCAGTAAAAGGCAGGAAGAACTCTGGTGTTGGAATTGGTCTGTGATTTAGCTCTGGGAGATGCAGTGGGAAAGACTCTTGTAGCCTTTGTTAGCCAGGAGTAGAGTTATATTTTACAGAGTTTCCTGTCATAGGGAAAAAGCCTGAGATAATATTTGGAATGGAGCTGGTCTATCTTGTGTGGGGCAGAGGCCTGCAGATAGAAGTCTTTTCCTGAAGAGCATTTGTAAGAGACAGAAACTAATGCCAATATAGATTTTTAAAGTAGTTTGTGTCAGTTTAAAAAGGCCAAAAATGGGATCTCAGGAATGCTGAGAAAACTGACCAAAAGTCCCTCCAGGCTATCTAAGGTGTATGATCAGAGAAATTCAGTCCCCTATAGCATAAGCTTGCACTGAATGTTTTGAGAAGAGTCTGTTTGCTGCTAATGTATCCAGTGTGTAGAGCAGGAGTGATAAATGCTATTACTTTCCAGACTCTGAACAGATTATAAAAAACAATAATAATACCTGTTGTAATGTTCTTTGTTAGATTTGGGAAGCTCATTGATTCCTGGTTAAATTCATAGAAACATCTCCAGCACAAAAACCTAAGCCTGCAGATATTTTCCATTGCCCTGTTGTTATGTCATGACTGACTTCAGTTTTTACAGTTTCTATGACAACTGTGATTTTTTGATTGGTAAAGAATCAAGTGCTAAAGGATTTTTTGGAGCTGTAAAGTATTTTTCCATCAAAGGAGTGGAGTGAAAATATCAAGATGCTTTTTGCTAATCAGTTTTGAAATTGAATTGCTCTCTAAATGTGGATACCTGTTTGTGGCAGACTCCGCATACACTAATTTTTCAGATAGAACAGATGAGAAAATAGCCCTATTACAGTTGCCAAATAACTTTCTGGAAAATTAATGATAATTTATGCTTACAATTCAAGACATTCTTATTTTTCAAATCATGTCGGTATTGACATTCCCAGGTTAACCCTTAAAGAATAGTACTTGTCAAGGCGTGATTCAAAGTGACACAACTGGATTGTTTTCTGAGATTCTTAGGCAATTTTTGCAAGTCATCAGCAAAACAGTACTTGGGAACTAATGATGAAATTACATTACATGGGAGTAAAATAGAGATTAACAGAATGCACAGGTGAACAAATTGGGGTTACTGGGGAAATACAGAGAGGAGCTAATAAAGAACTCATCAGGGTGGGAAGACAGCTTGTTGACTATGTCATGTATGAAGGAAAAGAGAGAAGGAGGTTCCCTGAGATGAGGAGCTTGACAAGCAACAGGGTGTTTTTCAGTAAGAGCAGGAAAGCAGTGGTAACAGATTTTACTTGGTAAATATGTCAGCTTGCAGAAAGGGCTACAGATTGGCTGGCTCAAAACTGGGAAAAGGGGGGGCTAATGAACAGAATGAGAACGAGCCTGCTTATCAAGATCAAAGGAATTTAATGCTCCAGGAGTTTGCAAATTCTTAGTCATTGAAAGTGACTCATCCTCTTTCACTACATTGATGTATATGGAACATATTTCAAAAACAAATTAGAAAATTACTGGGAAATGTTGATTTTGATTCTACAGCACATCCGGATCTGTGCTGCATTTATTAGTTAGAGAAAAGCGCCTTGCGCTAAGAACATATGTATGAGGCCTGGTCTGTATTCAGGAGTGTGCACGGTCAGCGGGTCTGGAACCATCTTTTGCAGGCAATTCTGGGATCCTTAGTTCAGAGCGATGCTAACACAGTGTATGGAGTTCTGTTTGCTGATCAGCTGTTGTCTGTGAGATTTGATAAAAATTATTGTCCTTGATTTGTTCTACAGAGTTAAAATTATACTAGATCATTCCTTTGCCACTGGTTTTAGACTTTTTATAGCAGTTGTTGTCTCTAGATGCTATTACAGTATGCAAAATACTTTTAATAATTTTACAGTCTGATTTATGAAGTCAAAGAATATGAAGTTCCTTTTTCCTCTCACCAGTGATGCATGCAGTTTTAGAAACGCAAAATCATGATAACCATGACTTTTTTTGACTGAGAGGAAGGAATGTAACAAAGCTCACAGAATTCAAAATTCTTTCAGAAGCTTTTCTTTTTAGCTAACTTCTAGCTTGGATTTGACCTAGTCTCAAGTAACATACTTTTCTGGAGAAATTATGAGATTGGGAAGTAGATGTGTTTTATTTTAGTGAACACTTGCTCCATGGTCTTTGTCAAATAGGATCAGAATTTTAAAATGTGCTTCTAAGGGCAAAAAAACCTTAAGATGTCTTGGGTACTAAAAGTAGCTGTCCCATTTTTCAGAGACAAAGAAGCATTATGACAACATTTGGATACCAGGGAAAGCTGTGGGTGGCCTGATACCATTACACTAGCTTCTGTAGGGAAATAATTGGTGAATCAAATCACAAAGCAGGGAAAAAATGGATTTTTCTGTTACCAGTTCATAACTATGAATAGATTCATTTTTGTCTGAAAAAAAGTTTCATGCTTGCTTTCTCCAGACTGCTGTATCCTAATGCTCACTTTTATTCCTAGTGGGAGTCCCAGTGGCCTTCAGCAGCTTTCTTTTATTTGCATTATGTGCTCTTACAAAGCAAATGATGCTGTAGAAAAATTATTGCAATATCCTCTCTCCTTGTCTAGTACCATGATTAGTACATATTTTGCATTTTATACTAGTTTACAATTTTTCCTGCCAGTGTGTGTAAAGATAGCTTTAAAGATGTTTTGAGATTTGAAGCCAAGTAAGATTCAGTGCTTTTAACAAAGTATGTTGTCTTTTTGACCAGGTTGGATGGGACCCTGAGCAGCCTCATCCTTCTGGGTGGCATCCCTGCCAAGAGGTGGGAGGTTGGAACTAAATGATCTTTAAGGCCCCTTCCAAACCAAACCATTCTGGGATTGTTCGTTACAGTAAACTTTATAACTAATTTCCACCTGTAGCACCCTCAATACAGGAGCCATTGTGCAGTGTTTTCTCCTTACTGAACGTTGCTCTGCTGTTCTTTGCTCTGATTTAGCAGGCACTGATTTAGGAATGGGGTGACTGAGTGGAGTTAACTCCAGAAGGACAGCAACATAAAGGCACAGATTCTACTGGTAGTGGATCTTCTGTTAGAAGTCCCTACCAGGGGCTTATCCCTGCTCAAAGATTTTTTCTTTATCAGTTGATTCAGCTGTTGTTTATATGAACATGCTGTAGGAGATCTTAAGCCTCTAGCAGTGGGCTGGGAACAGCCTTCTGTGGGGTTTGGCTTGGTTGTTCTTTTTGTGGTTTGTTTTAATAGACTAGCAATTCTGCTTGCAAAGCAGAATTAACAAGCAGAGGAACTTAGTAGTTTTATCTTGGTGCTTCATAATGAAACTGTTCTTATGCTTACAAGAAAGATGCAACTGTATTTTATCTCTGTTTTCGGTCTAATCAGCCTTCAGTGGTCGAGTTTTATATTGTGATTTTTCTTACGTCATTTGTGTTGTACTAGGACTGTTTGGCTCTACTGGGGACCTGGACCTGCTTAAGATGAAAGCTTGTATCTGCATACAGAAAATACAGACCGACTTTCTCCAATAGTTTACAGTCTTATAAGACAGCAACCACATGCAGTAAATGTAGGACTGCAGGAAGGAATGAATCCATGGAAATTACTGACCCATGGGCAAAGAATTCAAGAATTTTGATGGAAACATAGGGAAAAAGAAAAGTGTTCTGTTTGCTGGAGGCTGTATTGACTTCTTGCTTTCTTCTTCCCTTGTAGCCCAGCCTCCCCTCCCATGTATTGTATTCTTGCTGAGATGTCCTGGTGCTTATGGCAGTGCCCTGGTGTGCACCGAGTGTGAAGGTGTATTGAAAGTCCTGATCCTTACAGGAATATAAAGAAATTGAGTATCAATCCCCTCCCCGCCACAAAATGCTGTAATGATGTTTTCAGCAGGTACAGTTAGGAGACTATAAACAAGCTATCATTTCTTTGGAACTTACCGACTTAGTGAATTTAAAACAGTTGCATTCATTGTTTGATTCTAAAGCTGTGTTGGAAACTAGACAGCTTTCACA
Source organism: Origma solitaria (assembly GCA_013397895.1). Lineage (NCBI taxonomy): Eukaryota > Metazoa > Chordata > Aves > Passeriformes > Acanthizidae > Origma > Origma solitaria. Next base: position 42,268 of record VZRL01004526.1, read on the forward strand.
AGCTGCCTCTGTTCCATGAGGGTTTGTCTGTTTGGCTTCCCAGCAGTCTTGATGTGGTGTCTTGCGTTCATCTACTTGTTCATCAGTCTGTTTTGAACTTTCATGAATTTAAAGCAGATGTGGGGATGTGATTCTTCATTGATGGTATTCAACAGTATTGATCATCATTCTTTTGTTCACCAAATATGCAGCATTTTTGGTGTTCTGATTGTCAGTGTGAATACTGATGCTACCCTACCACAATATATTTTTAGTACCAATAGCATTAAGGCATGTGGGTAGCATCCAGACCTCAAAGTTTATATTTCAGAGTTTTATAATATCTGTAACAACCCCCCCCCAAAAAAAACACTCCCAACCAAAAAGAAAAAACAAAAACCCAACAACGAAACCCCACCAAAAAAAAGGAGAAAAGCAACTCATTTAGTTTGAACTTACATAATAGTGATATGACTGTTCTGAAGGGGAAAACCATTTAGCAGTTATCAAGGACATTGGCTTGTCATCCTGTTATTTCCCAGTTCACTATCAAAGCCAATTAAGACTCTTTTTGTAATGCGGAGTCTTTTGTATTTTAATGAATTCATCATCAACTATGTATGCCCCAGAGTAATAGTGGTGAGAAAGGGAGTTTCACCATCAAACTGATTGAAGACTCAATGACTTCATCCTAAGTGAAGCTTCAAGTGTTATTATCCATGGCTCCAGCCTTGTTACATGACTCTTTTTCACTTGTGTGCTTGTGTGCAAAATAATGTGCCAAGCCATTTGCCCCCACTTGCATTGAAGGTACTTAATACACTGTCATAGGACTTGCTGTGAGATTATCAGAGACAGCTTAACCTAATGGCAGTGCTTGTTGAATTTCTGAGTTACTGATGTTTAGTGAATTGCTCTATATTAATGTTTTTTGTATTTACAACTTCTTGTAAAGTTGTATCTCTCCATTTTGGAAACTCCAGGCTTGAGATACAGACAAAGGGCAGATTTTTTAGTACTGAAAATTAGGTTGTGTGTGTTTTCAACTGGTTATCTGAGTATTTTATTTTTATAAAGATATGAGATACTTTTGAAAATATTTAAGCAGGAGTTTTGTTTACAATTAAACTAATGTCAATTCCAACCTCTTTCTTATTTTAATAGAGATATGATTGCTAGGAAAGAAAGCAGCCATAGGCAGTGGTCATCTGTAGAGCAATAGTTCAGCAGTTGTTACTATGGCAACCATAGGTGACCTACATTTTACCAAAAAGTGATCATGTGTGGGTTTTGTTTTGGTTTTATTTTTTTTTTAAATGGAGCACACCCATTTATTTCTACTATTATTTTTCATCTTTTAGGCATTGTTTTACTTAAATAGTGTTCTTAGTTTTGAGTGATTAGTGTGGAATGGACATAAAAAGTTTTGGAGCAGAGATACCATTTCATTGTTACACAACTATTTAAAATTAGTAGCAATTTTTACCTTTGCTGTCATGCCCAATTGTATGGTCTTAGGAAGAAGGTAACAAATTTAATTAATTACAGTAGCATTTTAATAAAGTATTATTTGTATGGCTACCAGTGTGTGGTTTATAATGGCTTGCAATGGAAAGACTTATTCTTGTGAATTTATCTGTTTCACTACCGTTGCAAGTCAGTAGGCTACGGTATGAATAAAGCTACCCAAACTCTGGACTTCGAATAAGCATCAAAAATGCTTTTGGCTTTAGTAAATTCATCTTGTCATTGCTTTTAAGAAAGTGAGAATTTTTTCAAAAAATGAGAATAAGTCTGCAGACAGACAGAGAAGAACAGCTAGGAGAGATGACAAAATGTGACATTTCAGATAAAAATTCAGTTGGCATTTTAAATGTACGTTTCTCACAATGAGATTAACACAGAAGGGTAGGTGCTGGGTCAGAACATGTGCCCAAGGAAGTCATTAAATTTTGTGATTAGTCTAGAATTTTGGCTTGCAGATGAGCCAGGCCTGGATTTTCAGAAAAACCTGTTAAAACAGGGGTTTTTGGTGGTTTTTTGTGGTTTTTGTTGTTGGGTTTTTTTGGTGGTGTGGTGGGTTTGTTTGTTTGGGTTTTGTTTGTTTGTTTGTTTGTTTTTTGGTTTGGTTTTTTGGGGGGTTTCTTGTGGTTTTTTGTTTGGTTGGGTTTTTTTTGCTTATTTTTTTTGGATGACTTTGGTAGTCTTCAGATAAATACACTGCTCTACTTTGAATTGTTCACTGTGCTTTGCAACATGAAGGAATCTTTAGTTTCACGTAAATGAAGGACAGAGAAATCTACAATAGATGCTTTTGAGACCAAATTTTTTTTTTCTTCGTAACTTAATGGACCACCTGCTAATTCTAAAACCCTCTTACAGCTGTAAGAGTCTGTCATGGCATTTGGCAGCACTACTAAAGGCTGAGGTGAAATTATTCAGATCCATATTCTGCAGTCCTTCCTCACTGTTCCCATGTACAACAGCATATGCAGGATGCAGCTGATAATGGAACCACCTCCCAATTTCTCCTATATTTTCCACTTTCTTCTCTCTGCCCACGCATCTTTTGTAGCCTGTTTATTGCTTTGAAGTTTATAAAGCCCACTCAGTTTCATCCATACTGCATGGCATGCTATGCTCCATCCCTTTCAGTCATGTGTTATTAGATGAGCTATAGACTCATTTATTTGCATACCTCAAAAAATAAAACATTTTTTATTTGTTACCTTCTTTCTTGCTTCAGAAAGCTTGAGTTGTATGTTCTGTGTCCATCTGTGTACACTCTGATACATGCAAACAGCAGCAGTAGTATTGGCAAGAAATATTAATTACTTGTGTGAAACGGGCAGTACTAAATGCTTTGGGGAGTTCATCTAGTTTGCCTTTATGATGCAGAATTTAATTATCACCTACGCTTCTTCTATCATGATCAAAACCTTTTCTTCCTCAAATCATTTTGATCCTAAAAATTCTTATGTATCCCTTAAACAGAATGTCACAATAGCAAGCATTGCAGCCCTGATTCTCAAGATCGTAGCCAAGATAATGTGTAAGAGCTGTATGCCCAGAGAATTACAGCCTGTGCTGAAGGAGGATATGAAAAATCACCAGAGGTCTAACTGGAGTCTGTACCAAAGCTAAGACTGACTAAGCTAGGATTCCAGCATTATTTTAAAGCAGGATCACAAGGGCTAGAGGCAGAATGGAAAGGGAGGGACCCTGTGCTAGTTTTGGATGGGGTATAGTTAATTTTCTTCACAGTGGCTGGTAGGGAGCTGTGTTTGGGTTTGTGCTGAACACAGGGCTGATAACACAGAGATGTTCTGTTATTCCTGCGCAGGGCTTGCACAGAGCCAAGGCCCCTTCTGCCTTTTGTATGGCCACTCTGGAGAGGGGCTGGGGGTGCCTGGGAGGAGACACAGCCAGGACAGGTGACCCCAACTGACCAAAGGGACATTCCAGACCGTGTGACATCATGTTCAGCATATAAAGTGGGGGCAAGAAGAAAGAAGGGGGGACATCTGGAGTGCCAGTGTTTGTCTTTCCAAGTAACCTTACCCTTGATGGGGCCTTGCTCTCCTGGAGATGGCTGAACCTGCCTATCCATGGGAAGCAGTGGATTAATTGTTGTTTTCCTCTTCTTGCATGCATGGCATTTGCTTTCCCTATTAAAACCTTTAGTTTTCCAGCATTTACCTTTCGATTCTCTTCTCAATCCTGCTGGTGGGGCGGTGAGAGAGCAGCTGCCTGGGGCTTGGCTGGTGGCTGGGGTTAGACCATGGCAGGCACAAATAGGCATCTCTAATGGCAAAGCTGGTAGTGTCACTGGCTTGTGCCACCAATCCCTTCTCTCCATATGATGACCACAGTTTTGCAGTATGGATCAAATGTTAGTTTGTTTTTGGTTTTGATTTTCCAAAAACTATATCCAAAAATGTCTTTTAGAAAGATATCCAACCTCACTTTAAGGACTTCAACAGATGGCAAGTCTGTCACCTGCCATGGTAAGCAGGATTAATGTTTAATTGTCCTTGCAATTACTGAATTTTGTCCTGCTCAGTGAAATACAGGAAGGTTTGCAGACTCCCTGTTTTGTCAGAAGTACCTCATGCGTACCAGAAATCAAATGTGCATACTAGCTGTGTGCTCAAAGGTTGTATGATCATTTATTTTTCTATTTATTTATTTATTTATTATCAATATGCTCTTCTGAATTTTTCAGCCTAATATGGTAACTTGGTTTCATTGCATACAAATGGAATTTTCTGTTTATTCTGTGAGTTTGCATATGGCATCACATAATTTTTGATAGAAATTCTAAGAGTTTGTCGGTATCATTTTAACAGTAATGAGACATGAATTTAATTTTTTAGACAGATTAAGGAAATGTCTACAGACTGAAAATGTTATTTCAGAGGTCTAAAAATCTCCTGAGAAAAACTGGCATTTTTTGAGATCACAAGGTCAGTAGTACAGTAGCACTTATTCACATGCATTCTACAACTATACATTTTTTAAAAATCAATTTTCCAGCTACACCTTTGTGTTTAAAAATACTTAAAATTCATGCTGAAACCTATTGGATTAGTATACATCAGCAACTTCCAGTGTAATTAGATTTATACAGGTAAAATGTTCCTAGGTTATTGCCCATGTTTGTAAATAAATTAATTGTTGTATATTTGCATCCTTTGTCACTTGTTTGCAAAAGTATCAGCTATTTAATATTTTGGAAAAGGAAACACCAAGTTATCTGAAAAGGTACTTTCAAGGCTTTTATTTTAATTGTCACATCATGATGTGATTTTTTTTTTCCAAAGTCTGGAAGTAAGGGATGTGATTTATTCAGCCACAAAGAGCTGGCCAACACATCTCAAGTAGTAACATTCAGAGAACTGTGTGTAATCAGTGTAGTATTTTAATAATGTCACAAGGTAACTTAAAATGCTTGATAAATAGCAAGAAAACGATGATAGCATCTTCTCTTGGATAACAAATTCATAATTTCATGTAAGCTTACCGATGGAAAATGGGTATTTATCTTTTCATTGTTATCAGAATGTTATTTTTAAATGTTACATGTACCAATGAAGGAAAAATCAGAAAGCATGAGTGTAGTGACCCTTCTTCTGAGGGGTCTGTTTGATTTAGGGGTTAACCATGATATGAATGCAGACATTAAACGCGTCTGGTTTTTGTGGGTCTAAGTGTGACAATGTGTCATATTGTTCTGATTTGAGATGTGGAGGAAGGATGGAAGTTCCCATCCCCTCCCCTGCTTCTCCCTCTGGTACTCAGAGTTAGGTTTCTGGTCTACGTAGGAGATGAGTCAAAAGGTGTTTCTTTTTCTGGGCTTTATTTAGTAAATAATATGAGTAACCCATCCAGTAAATGAGATAATAGGGTAAATAAAAGGATAAAAGAACAGGCACAGGGGTTTTGTTGTTTGCTTACCTTGCCCTTTGTTTTGTGAAGAGCAGTTTTGTTCTGTGTGCTCTTTAAATGGCAGGTTAACTGCTGTAGCTAATTCCCAGGAATAAGCAACGTCCAAAGCAAGGACATTAATAATTTAACCTCAAATGGGTGGGATCTTTGAATTTCTCTTTCAGTTGCAGGGCAGACAAATGCTAAAAATGTAAGATGTAAGATGACAAGCACAATTTTGAAGAAACAGGTTTTACCCATATCATACATAAGAGGAATAAATCGCTAGCTGATTACAATTCTGCTTTGATTTTGTTTGGTTGGTTGCTTGGTTTATTTTTTTGTTGGGCTCTTCTGTTTGTTTATTTTAAATACCCAAACACAAGACCCTTATCCACCATTTATTATTGCACCGCAGTCTCTGGCTAACAACAAAGGGAAAAAAAGACTACCACCACAAGAAGACAAACAATGCCTCAAACAAAAAAAACCCCAAACCCACCCCCTTCTACAGGTCTTGAAATTACTTTACATTCACAAGGTTTGAAGAGTGATGAGGATGAAAAATTTGCATGTTCAAATCTCAATCCATTGTCTTAAAATGGGGAGAGTGGAGAGACAGCATAAATCGCTAATCCAATTGTGCTAGAACAGCTGCCCAGATACAGCAACTGTGAAATCTGTGCTAGAAACCTGATTAAGTTGTTTTTTAACCACTGTGTCATCTAACCTAGCTCTGTGTGCAGTATGACAATATCTGGATTCAGTGGCTGCTTTAAGACATTTTAGCTCGTGGGGATGAAGCCTGATGAGAGTTCCTGCACAAATGCAGTGTTTGCAGCCTCTCCAGTGGTGCTGGCTTGGGGCTGGCTTGTGCACTCTGCACAGGAGAGATGTGAGACATACAGAGATTTACCAAAGGCTATAAATTTCTGAAGGGGACAATTACCTCTATCACAAATGCAACAGTTTTCCCATGTCAGGATCTATAAAACGGCAGGACAGCTGAACAGAGGATATTTTAGGAACCAATGATGGCATAGTCTTATTTTTTAAAAGGACATGATTTAATTTTATGTGATGGTGCCTGCATTTTAATGCATAGCATAATAAAGCCTGAACCCTTTGGCTGAGGTCAGCCTATCTACTAGTGTCTTCTTTTAGGAATAGTTAAGCATATAAAGGAAAAATTCTTCTCTTCCCATAAATACTTTCCAGTGGTCAAATTCAAGAGCTTTTAATCAGAAATCACAATATATGGGAACCTGGAATATTTCTGTAACAAAAAATTCTCTCATGGCACCTTTTTCCCTAGAAATTAGAAATACAGAATAAAAACATAAAAAGGCATGTGTCCCATGTTGCAATTGCTGTCAAATTTATGTTGTAGTACTTGGGGTTTGTGTTATAAGTTGTGGCCTGTGGTTTCCTTTCTGAGAGTTCTGTTCAGATGCCAGTATTAGCTAAAAATAAATCAATATTTACTGGGGATGGCAAAATCCACTATCTAGAGAGCAAAATTAATTGGTAGGTTTTGTACTTCTTATGATGTAAGCAATAAAAATGCATGGCTTGTCCATTTCAGGGCTGGAAGACAGTTTAAAAATCCAACGTAATCCACTTGAGAAGGTATGTATTATGTAAAGAATAAGCACTTTGATAATATCTCTACCCTTTTGTCTGTTAAGACACAGATTTTGTTGATAGTGTGATGTAGTGTTTGAAATGTGACACAGGGAATTCAGAGGCTTGCATTCTATCCTCTAGAGTTTCCTTCCTTTGGGAATTTGAAGAATTCATTAAATAAAATCTGACCAGAGGAGATTAAAGCCCTCTTTCAGCAAGGTGCTTAAGTTGGATTCATGCTTAATCAAAATAATTGTGCTGGGACCATTGTTGTTTAATATTTATTCTCACTCAAATGGAGCCTTAAAAAAATCAACCATCTAAAATGGCAGCAAGAATAGGTAGTTAAGGATGCTGATGAACAATTTCCAAAAAACCATACTATTCACAATATTTTAAGAATCTACTGCTTTCTACCTCTCTTTCTTCATCACTATCCCTATTATCCCTTTGATTGTTTGAAAAGCATTATAATTCAGTGGTCTGGTTTAGTTCTTAAGTAAGTCCTAGACACATTCTTGTTATTTCTAATCCATCAAGAGTACCCAACAGTTCCTTTATTTTCTTTATACCAGTCTAATGAGGTCAGAAAGGTCAGAAGAAACTAGCAAGAAGGGTCAGGGTGGCTTATGCAAGGATCCTTTTCTGTAGGCTGATATTCAGCATGCTGGGAATGGGTCTGGCTATAGTATTTGTATTCTGCAGTGAAATAATGACATGAGCAATTTGACAAGTAGGCTTCATTATCCTTTCCCACAATATGTATTTCCACAACTAGAGCAATTAGTAAGGATTATCTGAAAGAGGAGAAATAAATGGCTTTTAACTGTTTCATGTGTACTAAAATACTGCTGGATGCTTTAAATTTTTCCCATCTGGAGAATTTATTTTGTCTTTTAAATTCAAGTTACAGGATATCACCCTGTACCAGAAGAAACAGTGCTTTCCCATCCACTTGCTGATCTGACTTAGAAATAAAGTCCTAAAGTTCATATCAGGCTTAAATTTCCAGACTTGCCACTCTAATTTTCCTTTCCCCACCCCCACCTTCTTATTGATCAAAGTGCAAAATATTTTCTCCCTCTAATTGTTTTGACTTGTTCAATGAATCAGGTTCTCTCTAACTGGTGGTCTTGAAGCAAACATTTTAACCACTTTTAAGCACAATTGTGGGATAAGCAACAATAAGATGTTTGATTAGTTTTTAAAAAATTTTGTTTTATTCTTCAAATGGAGATGCTAGGTGTATGGAGTAGTTAAACTACTTGAAGTCTCACAAAAGCCCTCATTACAAATGGATTTCAGGATCCAACTCATTATGCCAATTGATTTCACATCTCTACTGCTAGTCTAATGCTAGCAGTTCAGTAGGTTCTTCTTTTAACAATCCAGAGAACAGTTTTGCAATACAACCATTAGTTAAAGTATTAATAACACCTGTATAGTGAAAATAACAGTAGTGTAGCAATTAATAAGTGCTTGGCATCCCATTTGTGACCAGGTTTTGTTCCTACTGCTGAATTGTATGCAGTGTGGTTATGGATTGAGAGCCCTCTTTGGTTACCCATTGTCTAGTAAAAAATTCCTCTAAATTTTATTTGATGATTTAATATGTGGGCCTCTCAACTTTTGGGTTTGTTTTCTGAAGGTTGGACATTGGCTGTTGACTGGGTGTTGGACAGAGACCATAGTGTTGGATATCACTGGAAGAATCACCTTGTTTGCATGCTTGGAACAAAACACTGGATGTGCAGACAGGCAGAAATTTTCAGTTCTGGTTCAGGCTGTATTTGACTGTTGTCCGCTTGTCTAGTATTTTGGGTTTTGGCATTCCCCATTGATATTAGTCTGAGGTCACTGGTATATTTTCTCCAAGTTCTCAGATTTTGTATAGCAGAGTGAAACCTTTCAAATCTTCTACTTCTTGCTCAGTGCATTTTGTACTTTGTAAATTTTGCCCTTACATTTGCTGAAGGGTTAGGATGCTAGAGAATTCCTTTTTACAACTTTTTCTTTTTTAATGGATAGAGTCATGTTCCTAGCATAAATTGGCCATCAGTGCCACAGTATGGTATTTCTGGTATTCTCATTAATTAATTTTTCTCTGTCATTCATTTACTTTAGGACCCATGTGCCTTATTTTCAGCACATACACAGTAGATAAAAATATATTTCCTAGATCTCAAAATAAACATTTTGGCCTCATCTTCCACAGTTCATCCTCAAGAGTTTACTATATTTCGTCTTCTGAAATGTTGGCTTGCCTGTGCTTTTTCTGCTCTTGTTTCTTTTCTTCTTCTAATTGCTACTCAGTTTATTTTTGAAAAGTCACTTTGTTCCTTCCATATCTTACAACTTTTTATAAAGTTATATTTTTAGTGGCCTTTTCATTCCCATCTGTACTTTTTCTAGTTAATCTAAAAAAAAAGAAAAGCTCATGTATAATGTCTATGCTAACAACATATGTATCCCACTCAGATTTTTACTGTAAGATTGTTTTCCAGTAAGCAGTTTGTCTCTCTTCCAAGACAGTTGACTGAACTCAGCTGTGAATGAAAAAAAATCCTGTGCAAACTTTTTAGCAATTTCCACCTCAGTATCACAAAATCCTGGCCTTAATAAATGCATTCTTGCTGTGTTCTCTCATATATTTCAATATTGCTTTAAAAGTGATGTTACTTTGATCTGCTGATGCATCTATTTGTATCCCCATTAGCATGACTTTTTACTGTCATAAATGTGCATTTTTGGCCTCTTGAAATAGAGACAAGTTTTTGGTCTTTTCCTCTCCACTTACCAGTCAGGGTTCACTACTATTGGTAACTTTTAAAATTTTCAACTCACATGCTGTTTCAAATGTTTTGGAGTAGTTCCTGCAAATGTATTTAAGTGGTTTTAAAATCTTTTTTAGAACTTTTCTTTGTCGTTATGTGTATACAATTGTCAGTTGCCATGTAAAAATAACTATTATAAGAAAAGTGGTAGCTCTTTGTTTTCTCTGCAGCACTAGGTCTTTGAATCCATCTTTGCTTCCTGCTCGACATTTAGGATACTTAGCTTCTAAGATTGTATATCAGGTTATATCTTTTAAGGCTGTAAAGGCTGTCATTATTCTGGTATAATAACTTAAGGCATCAGGTAAGGTTTGTGGGGAAATTAGCATTTTTTAATTAGATTAACTGCAACAGCTAGAAAAGTAGGCAGGCTTTTGTGTCTCTGACCCCTTTCTCATGTCCCTAAAGGGTTTGGTTTCCCTCCTCATCTCAGCTTGTCTACTTCAAAATGCTGCTGTTCTCTGCAAACTGCCTATGTCATTCCTTGACACACTGAATGTCACGACGAGGCTGGCAGTTGTTGATCTGGGTCTGTTCCTGTGTGATTATGATCATAAAGCAATTTTTGAGTTGTTTGCAATTTTGCAACTACAGAAAAGAATAAGCAGATCAGCACAGAGCATATACCAATTTGCTGTTGTAAGTATGTAGCAAGCTAAATGTGACAGCTTTTCAGGAATTCTTACAGTGCAGGAGATAATAAGAAAACTGCAGGATACATGCTGCACAGTTATGAACTCATTGCCATTGTAAATGACATGGAATATGTTTTCTGAATGTAAATGGGCCACTCCTGTCTCTCAATCTAAGGCATCCAGGCCAGTGAGAATGTCTTTTGTTCTGGAGAACAGTTGGCAGTGGCAAATGTTTATACTTCTTAAAATCTTAAATGGCTGAAGTCTACATTTGCAATCCTGTATTCTAGGGCCTATGTAAATGGACATAGGGCAGGAGAGCAACTTCAGGCAGGCAGCTAGAACAGTGCTAGTGTCACTGAAATCTGCCCACTCCAGAAGATGGAAAGAGAGCTGAGGATCTTGACTTCCTGCTCTTCAGGCACAAAACTGGCGAGTTCCCCTATGAGCTTGGAGCTGTTGATGTGGTAAAAGTCTGTTAACAGCAAATGACAGCTGGTGCTGTCAGCTTGCACCTTTGCCGTGACCTGGAAGGTCAAAACAGACACACTGACTACACTATTTCTAAATATCTGACAAGCCTAGTATTATCTCAACTTAATATAGCAGAAATAAACATGGTCCTCATGTTCCTAAAAGGAAAAATATTGTGATGGAAACAATATTACCCTCAGTGCATAGAGATCTCAGGCCAAAAGAATAAATCCCTTTGAGAAATCACAATCGTTGCAGGGATGCCAAAAACCACACTGAGTTGGTAATTGCTTCTTTTCTGCAACACAGAAAACTGTCAGATGATGCAACTTTGTATCAGGTGATATCAGTGGTCCCTACAGTTTTGTCTGTGCCATAAACTGGTGTTCCTTATTCAAAGTATTTAAATGTAATCCTGGTTGAAAGTCTGATTTTTTTTTTTTTAAGATGTTCACTGGAAAGTATGTTGAATAATGATTTTAAAAGGAAAAAGAAAATTCCTCCCCTGCAAGAGCACCAACACAAGAGGCTGCAGTCTTTAGGGACTGTAGCCTGACATCCTCAACCCTTGGCTATTGTACTGCTGTCAGGGTGATAAGTGTGTCTACTTAATATTGCGAGGAAAAAATCTAACTGAAACGTTAAGTTGTGCAGCTGGTAGGTTTCAAGCAGTTTAATTTAAAAAAATCATGATGGCTTCTGAAGTGCTGAAATCTTGAAAGATATTAGAGCTATAAAAATGCTCTAATTAAAGTCTTTATTTAGTTCTGATCCCTTTTAGGTAGAACTCTTCGATAAAACAGTCACTTGATAACTATTTCTACAAAAGAACTTTCAAACTCTATCATGTTGCAGAAATGTTGATTCTTGCACAGTCTCAGGGCATGTGGCTACTACACTTAACCCTTTATGCTCTTGGAAAGTTAGACCAAACCCACAGTGTTTTGAACTTTGTCTTTGAACACCAGCTGAAAACAGTGTAATCAAATTATAAATCAGTCCACTTTGATCTCTGAAGTTACACCAGAGCATCCTGGAACTGCCCACTGATTTGCTAATGTGAATGTGGTTATTTAAATACTGCTATCCATCTTCTTCCTCTATGAGAGAAAAGACAGTCAGTATTCCTTAGAAAGCATATTTCTGAATTGCACTGGCTTGCTTTCATGGAATAGAATCATAGACTTGGGTTGGAAGGGACCTAAAAGATCAGCTGATTCAAAGTCCTGCCATGGACAGAGATGCCACTCCCTTAGAACAGATTGCTCAAAGCCCCATCCAACCTGACCTTGAAGGGGACATCCGCAACTTCTCTGGGCAGCCTGTTCCAGTGCCTAACTACCTCTGACTAAAGAATTTCTTCTTAATGTCAAATCTCCCCTGTTCTAGTTTAAAACAGTTCCTATCCCTATCTGTGCATGTAAAAAGGGACCCTCTGCCTTTTTTATAAGCCCCTTTTAAGTGCTGGAAGGCCACAATGAGATCTTCCTGAAGTTGTCTCTTCTCCAGGCTGAACAGCCCCAACTCTCTCAGCCTGTCCTCACAGGAGATGTTCTCCTGCGCTGTGATGATCTTTCTGGCTCTCCTCAGGACCTGCTCTGGCATGTCCATGTCTCTCTTGTGCTGAGGACTCCAAAGCTGGACTCGGTTCTACAGGTTGGCTCACCTGACAGTAGAGGGGCAGAATCACCTCCTTTGACCTGCTGGCCACTCTTTTTGGTGCACTTGGCTTTCTGGGCTGTGAGGGCACACTGCTGGATCATGTACTTTCTGAAGCCTTAAAATGTTACAATGACATGGTAAAAAGTCTGCTGTAAAAGTACAGCAGTTCAGCCTTTAACTGGATGGAAATTGCATATATATGCTAGGAAAATTATTTTGGATGCTAAAATATATGAAAAGATTTTTCATTTTATTTCTTTAACCCTGATTTTAGGGCAAGTGAAATCATTACTGTGTTTTTTAGGGTAGGAGAAGGGGAATCACCTGCAAAAAACTTTTACTTTGTTAAGGTAGGCTACTGTCAAGGAACATTTCGGGGTGGCAGGGAGGAATTGTGTTGTGTTTGGCTGGTAGAGAAGACTCAGCATAAGCAATAAAATTCCTGTTGCTGTGCTGATGTTATCACTGATGCTGGTAGACAAACAAAGAAGTAAATAAAAATAATTTTCAAGCTCTGCTGAATACACATAAGGGCAAGAAATCGATGCTGGCCAAGTGGAAATGGACAGAATTATTAAAGAAAGATAAGTTTGTCTGCTTTAAAGATTATTTGAAACAGTGAAAAGCTACCTTACAACTTAGAATTTTGTGTTCTTTCAAGCTTTAAATGATTGTGTTGTATGTGGGATGTACAAAGGTGGGAAGAAGTGTTGTAGCAGACTCACTTCCTGTGGAATGAGATCCTAAACTGATCTTCAGCAATTCAAGTCAGGCACCTTATTTTAGAATTTAGATATCTTCTTGTCTGTTAGACTGAAAGTCCACTATGTATCATTATGCATTTTATTCTAACTAGTATGTTGAAAATGTTTTTTACTTTTAAGTTGGAATGCTTCATAAACTAACTGCTATAAAATGTAAAAGCCTATTTACATTGCTGCTTAGATATGTCTGTGTGTCTGGTATATTTTTACATCTTTCTCTGCTCAAATTAAAGTACTTGTGTTTATGGTAGCTGGGAACAAATTTGAAGATTGTAACAATAAAAAATTAATCTTTCTGTGGAAGATGAAAACTAAAGAGCTTATCTGCTCTACTGGGGAAGTTGAGAAAACAAGGAATGAGGTAATGTTGCTGGTTTATCAACATTGGTGCTTTAGGAAGTTGTGTTGATGACAAGTCCAGTAAGGAAAGATATTCTGTCTACTCCCTTCTGTCTGGATATTTTCCTGTCTCAACTGCATCGACTGCATAAACTTCTTTTTGGTTTACTATGGTACATAAAGGGGAAGCAGAAGAACCAAACAGTTGGAGAGAGAAAATACTAGTTATCATGCTTACTTCAAATATCTCCTAATTTTATTTATTTTTAACTTTTTTCTGGTCAACAGCCAAGTGGAATTTGAAAATTGGAAAATGATACTATGAGAAAAGGTGTGCTTAGTGACCAAGGAAGGAAAAGGGATGGAGTAAGGAGTATGTCAGTTAATTATAAACCAAAAGGCACCTTTGTTTCTTCTGTTTATGTCTTACAATTTCTGACCACACCAGGCATAGCTCTGCGTAGTTCTGAATTACTCCTCAGCACGGATCATGTTGCAATATCTGAGGTGTCATGGAAACTGCATGGAGAAAACCTGGCTTATGAAGCCATACAAGACAGCACAGGCAATCTCTCTTCAAGTGTCTGCCTTCTTCTACATCTTTATTTTCTTTTTCTTTTTTTTTCAAGAGAATGGCCACTTTGCTCTTTCAAGTAGAACTTATATTGTTTTATTTGAAAGAATCCATGCTCTTCTGGCATTTTGAAAGATGGCTGTATCAAGCATTATTAATTATTTGCTTTGATTATTCACATCATCTAATGCAACAGCAGTCAAGAGATTCTTTTGCTACTTGGCTATACATCTCTCAGTACATTAGTTTGCGTGCCAAAGTTAATATTTCTTTGATTTTGGTAGTTAACAGTCAGTTCTGAGAAAGGTTGTGAAAGGAGAAAGAAACTTTGTATGTTTACTGCAGAGGAATATTTTTGTTTGCATACAGTGGCTCTTCTAATGCATACTATTTTTCAGCGCTCTTTTGTGAAAGGAAGTGTGCTCTCCTCTGGCATATCAAGCTGGAAGAGGTTCATTTTATCTTGGAAAAATGTAGTTTATGTAAGATGTAGCAAGAATGTATCATTACAAATGAGGTTGTTTTCAAGACCTATTGTATTAGAAATAATTGAGAAGGGGTATGCTGTGCTATAGCCCACAGTATGTGTAAAGAGAATTCACTCTGTGCCAGCATTTTACCCCATGATTTAAGAAGTTGCCTCTGTTCAAGCAGATATTAAGAGACAGAAAAAAAGCAAACTATGGATGATGTCCTTCAAATTGACATGGCGGGGTAAGGGTGCCAGAAGCAGGAATGAAGGCACTGCAGCCTTACACTGACATGCCAGGAGTCACTGTATGAAGTTTGGTGATGGGATTGCTAGAGTGCCAGAAATCCGAACAGCTTCTCACAGGCCTGCCCCTCAGTTATAAGCTGCTTTCTCCATCCATCTGTTGATCTGAGGATAGGACCTTTCAAATAGATTTTGTCGATTTCCATTCATTTCACTGACTAGACACTTACTTCAATACATGGTTTTATTTCTTCATTGACAATGCCATTTATGAATGAGTAGTATTTTCATATTTGTGCAGTTCAGGAACCCAAAGTATGTAATTCTTCCTGTCATGGCAGGCTAATGTATCAAGCCCCCAGTATTTGGAACTGAATAGGTAACGTGACACTGCTTGAAGATAGTTCAGCTGTGACTGTGATGTATCTAGAGAAAGCAAGACATTTGGGGCGAGGGTGAGGAAATTTATTTGATTATATTTGGTCTGGAAAGAAATATATAGAATTTATACTTAAGATTATCCTATCCCAGTGTTACTGATGGTAACTTTGGATTAATTAATATTACACAATTTTCTCTTAGGTGTGCATTTTTAACTATGTAGAACTTCTGTCATGGCAGAATTCCATGGGAAGTTTGCAGCTATGCCTCATCCTGAACTCAGTTTAGAGGAGTTTGCATGGGCAAGGTTTGTAGATTTTACCAAAGAAGTGATGACAAATCATCTATTTCCAAACCTGAAAGCCAGTGCTGAGGCATTTAGTGCTACTGCTGTAGCTCATAAATTGCAAACCATAGCATATAAACCAAGTTGTTTGTAAGAGCTGGAGTAGAGTATGCGTGGTCAACTGACACGTTTTATAAATCCTGGACATCAAATCTTCTTTGTCACTGGAAGACTGTTAAAGAATTTGAGCAAAACACTCTGTTTACTCAACTGGTGTGGAAGTTACTACTTTTCTGGCGTACTTGGAGAAACCAGACCTCTTGCATTTTATTGCAAGGTACAGGAATCCAGCCTTTAGAATGACAAGGTATTGAGTGCAACTTGCTCCTTTTTTGTTTCATGAAATTGAACAATGCTCTTCCCGTAATTGTTTTGATTCATAGGTGATTCATCCAACTGTGATATAGGATACTGAATAGCAGATTAAGTTCAATAGCCAACAAAATAATCTAGTTGTATAAGGTGGAAATTATTTGAAGTTCAAATCATGGGCTTAGTCTGGTTTATGATATGTAGCTGATTTTGGTTTGTTGTGGCTCTTTCGGGTTTTTGTTTGATGTCTCTTTTTTTTTTAAATTCTGTCCAAAATATGTATTTCAATGCATATAACCCTTAAAAAAGTACTCAAGTCTAAATGCATATAGAGTAGAATAAACCAGGAATTATAAAAGTATTCTGTATTAATGATGGCAATTACTCAGAGTCCAAATTTCCTTAGCCAGTTCACTTTTGCTATAGCTTCTGTGAAATGGGAAAGCATAAGAATGTTCCTATTCATTGCTTTTCTTACTAAGTAGGTGTGGAGTCTGACAGTTTACCCTTATTTGCAGATGGTCAGCAGATTCTTGATTCTGTTTCCATTTGGATTTACATAGAACCTTTTATTAGAGAAAAGAGAGCCCTTGCTTACCTCAAGTCCCATCAGAGACCCTGAGTGGAAGAGACTGCTAAGCATTTGCATTCTCCCACTGTTGTTTCAAGGAGAGGTGGATTTGGATTCTCTTGAAGAAATCTTGGTTGTTACAGGAGGGGTATCAGCAAGTATTGTCTCATTTGAACTTCTTCCTACTGTGGAGTGACAAGGGAGGCCTAGGTTCTGGCTCCTGTGAATCTCTTGGGTGATCTATAATGCCTTTTGTCATGGCAAAAATGCACTTCCTCAATAGTATGTTTGGGCAGAAATTCAGCAATGTGGCTCAACAAAGACTTCCTTCCATTAAGTAACCCTGTTAGAAGAGAGGATGGGATGGAATATAATTTAGCTACCTAAAAATGACAAGTTATAATTAGGAAATTCAAATTTTCACTATGGAGGATTGAAGCTTCCCTCCCTCCCCCCACCAACCTTGAAGAAGTGATTAACCGAGAGTGCCTCTCAGCATGGAGACTGCTTGCTGCTATTGTCTTCTGCAGAAACAACACTTTGCTGCTAACTGGTTTAACTGTATCATGTCCTTGAACATGTTTTCCTCTAGCCAACTTTCAGGATTTGAGAACTGTTCCATAGTGAATATAACAACACACAGAAAAATGTGACAATAGTACTCTTTTCCTGACCAGTTTTTGTTCTTTCCATCTCTGAAACGTCTGGGTTTTCTTTTTTCCCCTAGTGCTACTGCAGCAGAAATGCCTGCCTTTTGTTTATGTCTTCCTACACTAGCATTGTGACATCATCAGTGATATCGCCAGGGGAAAAAAGATATGCATAGCCGTAGCTAAACCAGCTGTTCGTTAGCAACCCATCTAGTCTGCTTTCATTTCTTCTCATTAATGTACACACAGTAGTGTTTCCTGCCTAAGAGATGTGGAAGGCTCTCAGCCGCAAAACATCTGCTCGGTCCATGTCTTTGGGTAGATGGAAATGGTGGCACTTCAAAATACACCCATTCTTGAGAATGGAATTTTTTTTAAACTGAAATGAATGTGAGAGCCTAGAAGATATTCATTACTGGATTTAGTTGTGAGTAATTTTGAATCCTTTACTAACCATCTTGTATAATTCAGTGTAATCATAGAGACTGCATATCAGCTGTTACAAAACCTTAATAATACAAACTGAGCAAGATGCCAAGAACAATAAAGAAGTGAGTTCTGTCATTGATTTGCATGATGACATGGTAAGGCGAATGAATCTGTTAGTCATGCTTGTCCCTTCTTCCATGCAAATCAGCAGCAAAACTTCCACTGACTTTGATAGGACCAGAATAATGCCAACCATGAGCTACAAGCTGTCATTTATTCTAATGAGAGAGATCTTAAATAGAATAAGGAGGTATTTCATTTGTGGAATGTTAGTGAGAAAACAGTTTCTTTTGCTATCTTATGTTATCAAAATGCTCTGAATTATTCTAGAGATAATTGACTGTTAATATTATGGATAATTGCACGTTCGGCATGAGTTTTCAGGGTGGAAAAGATATGTTCATTTATCATCACTAGCTGTTTGTAGAAAGCTTTAAATTAGAATATTCAGGGAATTCACTCTGCACTAGGAATTAAACTATCTCCAAATATTCTACCATGGAACCCTGATACTGATAATGCATCAGTGAAAAAAATAATTAATATTTACCTTTTTCTGTAAGGGCTTTTGCAACTTGAATGTAGATAATTCACTTATTCTGGTATGAAACACTCAGGTAAATATTAAGTTTTTAACCATTATAAATGTTATTTAAATTCATAATTTTTTATTTAAAACAACAAAACCCAACCAAACACGTGTGCACACACACACAAAAATAAACCCCAGAGTATCACCGACTATTACCAAGAAGAGATTAGACTTCATTGTATTACATAATTTGTCATTTGGATTTGAAGTAATCCCTGCTCAAATGGCCAGTTCTTATTCACCTGAGTAGTCTCACGGAAGCCAACAAGACTCATTTTACGATCAAAGATTACAGGATAATGCCCTTGACTGATGAGACAAATTTAAATCAAGGGGCTGCTTTTTAGGTACAATTTTTCATTTGGAAGCTCGGCCTCCACATACAGGATAAACACTGGCAGATTAAGTGTTGGCAAAATATTACCTCTTCGGAATATTAATTTCTGTATGCGCTGTGTGCAGAGTGATGCAGACAATGCATGGTTTGTGCCACTCCCCACAAGA
This sequence comes from Origma solitaria, assembly GCA_013397895.1. Classification (NCBI taxonomy): domain Eukaryota; kingdom Metazoa; phylum Chordata; class Aves; order Passeriformes; family Acanthizidae; genus Origma; species Origma solitaria. The sequence continues at coordinate 61,142 of VZRL01004526.1, forward strand.
AAAAATTACTTTTGACAAATCTCTTGAATTTTTTCTTGGACCAGTGTTACAGTGGGAGTCATAATAATAATTTTAAAAAAAAAAGTTGAGGGGATTTCTGTAATAACTGCTGTCTTAATGAGCTAAAGAAGCCTTAGAATTTGTTATTCCTTCCTCATAGTAGACCTCAGCTGATAAAAATATCCGTAGCCGGTGAAATCAGTGGCATGCCTGGCTTTCTCAGACAAAACTCCCATGTGATCACACAGGCAGCCTCAGTGAGCCCGAAGCTGCTCAGCAAGCAGTAGGTAATGAGTCTTTGTGCAGAGTGAAGCTCTTGTGGCTGAACAATAAAGCATATGGTACCAGCAATAAAACACAGTGCTGGGAAATTTAAGAAGATTCTGCTGGAAGTGGGAAGACAGTGAATATGTCAAACGTTATAAAATGACGATCAATCTGGTTTGGTTCCTAATTAATAAAAACAGTGCATGGATTGGAAAAACAACAGTTTGAACAGGTCAGTTGTTTTATAGATTCTTCACACACTTCAGTGTTTTAAATATAAGTGGGGGTTTTGTTATTTCCTTATTGTTAATAAAACCAGGGGTTTTTTTCATTTTGTAAGGTGGGATTGGAAGGATGCACAGTAGTGTGATACCAAGCTAAATAAATTGTATAAGTTCTGTGATCAAATTCATTGTAAAAATGTTTTTACCATTATTCCTATGCAATTCAAACTTCAATTGTGCATGAAATATGGGATAGCAAGTAAAATTAAATTTATGCTAGATGGATCATTTACCAATATCATAAAATATTTAGTAACAATCTATTATTCTGCTATGTATTCGAGACTAATTCTTTCTCAGTAGGAGATCTGTAGTGTTTATGTTTGGTTAAAAACAATGTAACAGAGCATATCTAACAATGCACTTATATGGGTTTTTTCCCTCCACATTCTCCTTGGAAATTTTTGGAAGTGGTGTTTTGTATTATTTTTAATGCAGGTGTATACACATAGGAGTGATACATTATAACCATCTGCATGCTTTTCACTCTAACAAAAATGCAAAATATGTTATTATTTTTTGAGCAAGTAACTACTCATAGTAGTTCTTAGTTAATTATACATAATTATTTTATTTTTTGGAAACAGCTCCCAAAGATTTCTATGGCCCGTGTTTGTCTTACAGAGGATAGACGTGCAATAATTTCTCTGTGGTATCACATCATGTAGAAATTAACCATGTGGAAGTTTAAATCCTTAGATCCCTTTACAGTACTGGGTTTGGATTATTTTCTCTTCTGAGTGCTGGAGAGCTAATTCTCGTGAATTAGATATGCTGATTTTTGGGGAGTATTTCAGCAGGAGATGGAGCCGTTTCAAAGCGATTGGAGAAATAAACAAAAACCGAAACGCAGAGAACAGGATCTTCTTTGATGTGTACTTATGATTTCAGTGGAGACATGTGCCTTATAAATAGCACGTTTATTCGGTGGCCGTGGCCGTGCGGGGAGGCGCAGGGCCCGGCGCTGCGCAGCGGGGCTGGAGCGATGCGCTCGCGGTGTGCCCGTACCGCTTCGCTTTTGTGCGTGTGCGGGGCTGCGGGCACGGCGGAGCCCGCACTCCCTGCCCTCCGTAATTAAAGGCAGAAGGGAGAGGGAAGCCCGTGCTCCGGCTGCAGAGCCGGCGGCGGGGGGAGCGGGTCTCCCTGGAAACCGCCGCGGCGGGCGGGCGGCTCTCGCCGCTTCG
>VZRL01004526.1:65851-158514 GCA_013397895.1 Origma solitaria
CCGCGGGACAGACCGGCCCGGGCCCGCGGCTCCCTGCTGGCGATCCCGGCTGCGGGAGGGAGCCTTCCGTTTCCATCTTATCTCCCTGGGCTGCCTGTGAGTCAGGGCTCCTGCGGTGTCTGTGGCCATGGCCCACCTGAGGAGCAGCTGGCCGATCCTTCTGGGGGATGAAATAGGCTGACATTGTGGTGGCTTCAGGAGGAGCTTGGGGTTTTTGAATACGGATGTGAATTTGATGATGAACTGCTCAGTGATGTAAAATCTGTTCTTTGTTGTTACTGAATGAAGTCTGCTTTTAATGTGTCATGAATATGTTAAAAAGGAAGCTGGATTACAAATGTTTTTGGTTGTACTTACTAAGCGATAGCCATCTCTAGTAAATGCTATTTGTGTGGGGGTGATAGGGTAAACAAAAAAATGTTGAAACCCACAAAATGTGTTTCTTAATTGTTCTTAGTGTGGACGACAAATGATAGCACTGCTTACTTCCAACATGACAGCTGAGAAGGCTATTCTCAAGCAAACATTTTTTGTCTTTTAAATATTTTGTTTTGGGGGCGGGGAGGGGAACCCCACGACTCATGGGGGAATTGCACTTCTCGCAGAGTTGTCATTGTTTTGCTCTCTTGTCATACCAGAGTCTTTACTGAGGCATTCACTTTCAGAGTAGCCAGAGGTTTAACTTTGTAGATTTTGATTAAGTTGCTCAGTTGTTTACCATTATGCCCTTCTCTCCGGCTTATTTCTAAACAAATATCTTTCAACAATAAAATGGAAAAGTGAAAATTGTACAGTATTAGCCTTCTCACCTCCTTTGAAAAAGAGAATGATTAGAGATTTGATAAAGCAAAATATATAAAATAAATAAAAGAAACACCTCAGGTTGAAAGTGTAAGCCACATACCTTGACAGCAGTGCTTTTCAGGAGAGTGCAGGGCAGATAATTAATTTTGTCCCAGCAGACTCCACAGGCTGAAGTGTCACTGAATGGTCATAAGGTGCTTACAAGGCAGGCAATGAGATGGGAGTGGGCTCGCTGCTCAGCTTCTATTCATCACTGTCTCCATGACAAGAGTGCCTTGGGAATTGGATGGGTACATACTTATTATTAGACCTGCAGCTCTTCTATCAGCTTTCAAGTGAAGTTTTCAGCTTTGAATTATAAAGTGAGCTGAAAAGAATTCTTAGAGATGTTTATTAGGATACAAGTTGCTACAGGCATAAACTTCTGATTTAATTCTACTAAAAAAAAGTGAAGAGAGTCAACATTCAATTTTAACACAACCAGGAATGTAATTTTAGGTCAGACTTACTGTGGTCTGTCATGTTGTGTTAACACCATGGACCCTTCCTTTGTGTGCCTTTGTGTTGATTATACACAGGTACACATGTCCAGGTGAATGAGGACCAATGGTTAATTTTTTCTGGCCACAAAGATGAAGTTACTGTTGGAAATTTTGCCTGTAATTGAATATGTGCTTTAAAAATCCTCTTTGAGGTTTTCAGTTATGGAAATTACAGAGAAGACTGCTGGCTTACAGGGAAACACTTCAGTTTATTGATCATGCATATTTTATCCATCTTCATAAAAACATCTCATTCTGTGATACCATCATCACTAAATCTGGGACTTCATAATCTTATTGTAGCTGATCTTTTTGACTCATTTCTTAAGGAAATTAGATGTATGTAGTTATGCTTTCTCTGTGCCTATCGTTCAATATGTCTGTCATATTTTGCTAATTAGTTTTTTTAACCTGTTAGCTCATATCAGCTGAGCCTGAAGCAGAAGCAGTCAATCTTCTTCAAGTATTGTGCAAATGGGTGGTGAGATGGGAAAGAGAGATTGCTAGTTCACACCAGTAAAAAACAATTTGCACTGTGACTAAGACCCTGATTATCAAAGTAACCACATAGAGGAAAGCTTAAACACCATGACCCTGGGGAAGAGCATCAGTGAAGCAGCCCTCATAGTATGCCTTGGGTAATCCATCCAGAAGAGGAAAGCCCATAAATAATCAAGTTCCGTTGGTTTCTAGATTTCTCTTTGTAAACTTGCAATTAAATTCTGCTCATTTGTAGCTGATAATTGAGTAGCTGATTTTTACCTTGTGTTCTTCTTAGAAGGCAAGGTGAATTGTTAATGCTCCATGTATATGTCAGTGGCAGAAGAGAACTTCACAGTTGTGTTGTATGAATTCACTGTTTCCTGCATTCAGTAGTTTGTTTGGTATGTTATGGGGGTTTTTGTAGTGAATTTCCCTAATCACTGTTTAATTTTGAAATAATATTATTGCTAAAAATCTCTCATTTTAAAAAAATAAATGTATTGTTTTTCATAGTTGAATAGATACACCATATGTGGTGCAAAGCCAGAAAGCAAATCCTAGAAACAAATATCTGTTTTACATCTTTTATTTTTGTGGCATTTTTTCTGGGCCTGAATGCCTACTTAGGACTGTCTTGGGTATGTATGAAAAATGCAGATTGTAACATTATATTTTTGTTGTGCATTGTCCTTGATCTAGATAGAAAGCTGGAATTATTATAGCCATAAAGCTATTTTTGAAGGTAGTAATTTCAAAACATCGCAGCCTTCCAGTAGATATTAATAATTTATATTTTCCAGTACGAATAGTTTTATTGACTTTATTCTTGAGGGAGAAAGATGCACTTAAATATATTTTTATTAATTTTGGCTTTACTTGAGGCCAAGCCTTGAATGAAGTCATGATTTTACTGTCATACCATGGAGCTACATTCCTTTCATTGGTGGCAGTTGAATGTTGGCTCTTGCTGACCAAAACTGCTTTTGGTTTTAGGGGCCTGTTTCATTCTTCATCAGATATTTCTGTTGATGAAAATAATAGGTTAACTGGTATTTTTTTAGCTGCTGTTTAGTTTCTACCATTTTCTTTCAACTTGGTAGTACAAAATAGCAACAGAGTTTAGGGCTGCTAGAGAAGCCAGTCTGTAACTTCACATGACTACTAATAGCTGCGCCAAGTATTTACTTGGTGCCTTAAAAATGTGCACAGCACTGCGATTTTATTAGAGAACTGGGTTAATTATGTCCTTTTTAATGTCAACATTTATTAAAAAGATAAAAAGCTGTTACGGGAGATTTTTACACTTTTGGTGTTTAAAAAAAAAAAAGAAGGAAAAAAAGGAAAAAATAAAAAGCCCATCAGCCCAAAATCTTTTGATTAGTTGCTTATAAGTTGTTGGATGCAAAGAACCAAGCTCATACCATAAATTTTAAATGTCTTGTTATTGAAGTCAGAAGAATATAATCTGACTGTTGAAATATCAGGGGCTCCACACTGTTTTTCATGTGTTCCTTCACTGAACCTGGAGACTCATGGAGCACCCAGATCTGTCAGTGCGTGCATAGGAATAGGAGGTATTCCTGTAGCTGTGCCTTTTTTTGGCTGGATGTGACAAGACAAAGGCATCAGGTTGGACAAAATCATCTGCCAAGCAGGAATTTGAACGCTGAATTGAGGAAAGTTGAAACAGTCTCCATTAGGGAACCTGCTGAGCATGTCTATTGTATAACACTGCAGCAATACTGAAACGCAAATGGCTGCTGGCTGTGCACAGGCAGGTCTTTAATATCTCAGGATTTGGTGAATAATAAGCTGAGACCTTTTTCATGCGACCTCTGTGATGAATTCTTACTACCAATGTTTGTTAAAGCATAGTAAACATGTATGTTAAGTGTGTATACTTAATTAAATTTTACCAGTGTATGACAAAAGAAAGCCTATGTTAGAAGAGTGACAAAATTTGCAGTTAAGTAACGACTAATCAGTAAATAGCATGGTTTTTCTGTTGTGTGACCCTCTATTGTGTATTTATTTTGATATCCAAAACAACATGTATTTACACTTCCGAGATGCCTGTTGAAGCTAAGAATGTATTTCACAGGGGTACTGCAAATGGTCTGTGTTAGGGCAGTGTTCTGCTCCACAGATTAGTTCTGTGTGTATTAGTACAGCTGATCTGCTTTTACGGATTGTGCTGCTTGTTCAAAGTGAACTGAGCTAATGCAAACCTTAGCTATACGTTTGGATACGTAGCATAACATACATAGATGAACACCACTCAATTCTGAGAACACCTGTATTTTTTTATATCTGCTTTGTGTATCTTCTGCTTTATAACTGGCTTCCAGTGATCATGACAGAGCATGGCTTTGCTATTTCATTTATGTTTCTCTAAAACAGTGAAGGAAATTTGAAACTCAGTATTTTTGTGTCAGAGTGCTACTTCTGTAGGAAAGGAATATTTTCATAACGTTTTGATTCAATCACTTCTTGTGTTTTTTTCTTTCTTTGGTTTTGCCTCTTTCATTGTGCAAGTCTGTGTTGTCATTTTCAAAAACTCACTAATTTAGGCAATTTTTCATGTGTTTAGACACATCTTTGACATTTCTCAAAATGTCTCTAACTAAGAATTTAAATTCTTTTCAGTGATGTTCTTTGGAGTGGGAATGCTTTTCAACCACTGTAGATGCAAAACTTTTAGCTATCATTGGTTTTTAACCAATGATAAAGCAGTTTCTCTGTTTTTCCTTTTTAAATATTTTTCCAAGTTTAAAGATGTGGAACATACATATGGAACTTGTAATGAAGATGAGAGAAAATAGGTAAAAAGCGAGAGAGCGAGACGAAGCTTTAAATGTGAGCTCTCCAGAAGAACCCATTTAGAGGTCAGAATAGCCAGCATAATTGATTCCTGCCAGAGGCAGTATGAATTTATATCTTTACCCTTGACTTGACTTTTAGCCTATATTTGTTTAGCCATTTAAATTGTTGTAGCCATTTCTTTCGATCATGCCCTTGGCAGTCTCATTGTTGACACTTTCACTACACTTCCTCTGCACTTGAAGTCATAATGCCTGGAAATACTTTTGAAAGAAAGCATATAGGCTCCAACTGAATGATGTGTAACTCTAATCCCAAGAGTTAATGCTTTCTCAATTAAAGCAAGCTTTAGGAAGTATAAGGTGTATTTCCTCACAGGGAAGTTCTGACTAAATACTGAAATTGTAATCTTGATATTGCATTTGCTGTGAAAAGCAAACTTAATGCTTTAGAGATGTAATTAAGGCTCTTTAGAGAGAAAAGTTTAGTTTAAGGTGTCCAGAAGATAAAGGAATTCAGTTGTCTTTTATTGAAGGGGAGAGGGGAGGAATTTGTGTTCAGAAAAAGAATCTTGAAAATTTGTAGGCCAAACTATCATTTTCCCCCAGGATTCTATTATTTGATACATCGGCTTTGTGTATCAAATATTTCCTTATCGCTTGTTTTAGAATTGATCAGAATCCCATTGTATTTGAAGAGAAGGCAAAATTACAGGGTCAGCAGAGCGAGTTTACTGCTGTAAAAGGTGCAGTAGCATAGTATAGGGAGGAGTGTGTGTTTCCTAGCAGTGTTGAAGTGACTGTAAAATTCCCTGTCCTTCCAATGGCTTTTTGAGCAGGAATGGTTTGTCTCTTGTACTGAGGATTGGCTGTGGCCATTGAGGACCGCTGGCCTTCTGCTTCTGAGTGAGGTTTCAGGATTAGTCTCTAAGTCACATCCCCTTAATGAAATAAGAAGCAAGGCAGTTGGAGGTTAGATGCTCGAGAGATAAATGTTTTAATCCCCAGTGTCTGTGTTTGCCCTTCAGCATGGACCCATAGCTCATGCTGTTGGAGTTCCCAGTGCTCCACACTCACAGTCCAGTGTCCACTCCCGAAGGCAGGTACACAGACCTTCCCTTTCGAGAGCAGAGCACAGGTCACTCTTCCTCTCAAAACATCTTTCTTGTAAATGCTGCTGAATGTGTCTCTTGTTAATTTACACAGTAGAACAGCTAAGAAACTCACCCAGATGCTGGACAGCTGAATCTGTTGTTCAGTAACTGCTGCCTCTATGCTATAGCTTAGTGGAAAGCATCCTAGTCATTTGTTTAGGTGGAGACCATTTTGCTATATAGAAAATAATGCCAAGATTCATAGTCCAGGGAGTGTGGGCACAGGTAGCAGCTGAGTGCTGTAATGTATTTACCAGCTTTTAGGTACGTAAACAATTGCTCATGGGTTTGGGCCTGGCCCAGCCTTTCTGTCCCTTTTCCTTCTCAATATACCTTGCACTTATAATGGTTTTCCTTTTGTTCTTGGATATCTTATTGGAATAACATGAAGTTTCAGGCTTCCAGGGAGACCTCAACATGAACTCAGACATCTCAATTCTCTGTAACTTCGGGTGCATGCGGAAGTGCCTTTATGCTAGGGGAACTTGAAAGTGAGACCGTGGAAAAGCTCACATGACTTTGAAGAGAGTTTGGTGACAGATTGCTAGAGCTTTCTAGGAAAAGGGTTTTGGTATGAAGGCCGACCAAAGACAAGGATGGTGGAGTAATTTCGAACTTACTGGTTACTCCAGTGAAAGCAGCTGTTGCTTAGTCAATAGACAGTAATCAGCCATTTGTATGTTCCTGTGCCCTTGCATAGGGGAGATTGAGCAGGTGTAACTGTGAGGTGCCAGTCTGTACCTGTTGAGATGGGAATTCAATCACTCCCTCTGTTATTGAATTCTAGCCTTAGGAAATCTGGCACTAGTTCCCAGAGCAGACACAAATTGGCTGTATTGGGGACCAGTGCTCCCTCTATGTTACTCTCACAAGCTGTACCTTCTGATGGGAATCTGCATCTTGTTCTGGGATTTATTAGCTCAGAATTGGGAAGAATCTGAGTAGTAAACAAGTGCACAAGTGTTTTCAGACCTGCAGTTTCTTGCTCATTTTCTCTTCCTTGTTCTTGCTGATGAACAGCTTAGTTCCCGCATTAAAAGTGGTGTAGTGTCAGCAAGAGGTGTAGCTTTGGGGATCTCCCCAGAGGCAGGCTGTTAAGGGTTGCACAGCTGTGAGATTGAGAGTTTAGGCAGGATCATGCCAGGTGCTTTCCAGCAACTGCAGCCATTGGACAGACCCCCCCAGCTTTGGCATAGGTACTTAATGGTGCTGTTGCATTTGTGTCTTCATTGCTGTTCCCTCCCTGCACACACCCCAAATATAAAGGCTTTTCCTAATTCTGTCCAGGATGAGCAGATGCACTCTGCCTCCCATGTAATATAATCACTGCTGGGGGTTGAAATGAAAATGCAGCAACAAGATGTCAGTGCCTTCTCCTCAGCTGTTTCCACTTTGTGGGGAGTACCTGTGTACGTGGAGTTCTATCTAGTACAGCATGCTGCTAGACAGTGGTGTCTTTCTGCTGCTGTTTACTGTCCAAAATATTGTAGAGATTGAAACTGCTGTGATTTTTGAAGGGGGTGTGGCTATAGTTGCAGAAGATGTGTTTTGTTGTGGTTTTTTTTTTCCCCTCACAGAAAACTAATAAGAAACTTGTTGCCTCAGGAGACCAAGTCAAATGAATTTCTAAGAGGCTGGGCACTGTCATATAGTAACATTTCAACCTTATGCTTAGGGGAAATTGACTGCAAGGATGAGCAGTGTATCTGCAGTGGTTTTGGCTGGATTTTGCATCCCATTGCTTTCCACTGAAGCATTAAATAGTGACTACTCTGAGAGACAGGATATTAAACTTGGTACAATCACATGTGTGCTTCTTAGAGCTTTTGACTCTTAAGAAGTGAATGAATTCCCTTATAAATCTTTTGTTCTAGTCCTTGTAACTAAATAATATCATAAAAATGTTGTATAATGTATATGCAGTTTCTAGTTTTGACTTACAAAGGCAAGTTTAAACTTGCTCGTAACGCTCCTGCTCTGCTTAGGAGCTGGCATGCAAGGTAAAATGCTTTGTCAGCAAAGCAAAACACGTAATTAGAACTAAATTTCAGTTGCATTGGGAAGAAATCACCGTGTTCTTGCCACCTCAACTCCTGGGTTTCATAAAGACAGACTTCAGTGTTTTCTGAATTCTTATTTTGAATTAGTCTTACAGGGTGAGTCCTACTTTTTCTTCCCTTTTCCTTTTTTTTTTTTTCTTCGGTAGTTCTCATCCTCAAATACCCACCTTTGTGCTGTTTTAACTTCATACCAGGCCAAAAGATTGCAAATCTCTTCACACTGTCACTGTTTCTTTTCCAGGAAAGAAACATGTTGGGCCTTGAAGGGAGCTGTAGAATGCATGGGCGACATTGAAAGTACTTAATATGAGAGACCAAGCATGACCAAAGCTAGGAGAGAACCTGCTGTAGTGCTGTGCTTACAGGGTCAGAACATAGCAGCTACATCCCTGAGACTACCTCTGTACTAACTGAAAATATAAGAAAAATGAAGACTAGGGACAGCATTCTCTGGCTTCTTCCTGCCAGGTGGCAGGATACAGCTCTTGTCCGCAGTGGCTACGCTGTCAGGCCTCTGCCAAAACCCAGGTGCCCTCATCCAGCCTGCCTGCTGGGAATGGTTATGGCGCCTGCTTCATCCTGTGTTATCCAGGAGAGCGTGAAGTTGCCTGAGCCAAAACCCTGAAATGTGCTAATTGTGAAACATTTTGACCAGTACTGGAATCTCTGTCTTAACCATGTCTTCTTCAGTAGCTTATGCAAGCTTTCTCACAGATTTATTGGGGTTTTCAGCTTAGAGCCATAGAAAAGTTGGTTGGAAGGGAGTTCTGGAGGTTACCTAGTTCAGCTTCCTGGAAGGAGCAGAATGTGTCTGGTTCAGAATTAATGAGTCCTAAAGGTAGCTGTAGAGATTTTAAGAGTTCTGTTTCATGAGCAATGTAAATTTATTTTTTATTTTACTTTCTTTCAGTGGGATTTGGCAGAACCCTATGTCAAGTCCGTAGTGCTAGGTTGTGTGTCTCTGGCAAGTACAGTATGTCATCAATGCCAGACAAACCTTTTGGCTGGATAAATGTTAGCAGTGTTTGTCTTTGCAGTGCTGCAGGCAGCATGGTGGCAGCTGTGTGTCCTCTGGGCACACTCCAGCTGTTCTTGACCTCTCCTGCATGTAGTTAATTCTATGCAGTACTTCTGCCTCTGCTGTGTCACAGTTTAGGAGTGGTACCCCCCAATTTAGTGCTCCCACAGAAACTCTCCAAACCACGCTGCCGCTCACTCGCTCCCACACTCACCCTCCCCCCTGCGGTGGGCTGGAGAGGAGAATTGGAGGCACAAAAGATGAAGATCATGGGTTGAGATAAGAACAATTCCTGGGAAATGGCAATGAGATACGGAACAGTAAGGGCAACAATATTAATGACAGAGGGTACAAGAAAAGAAATGTTACTGCTCACTGTGGAAACCCCACAATAGACAGCACCTGACTGCTCCCTCTGCCACGCTGCCCCCACTGCTCCATCTGCTTGGAATTGGAGCCAGAAGGAACCTCTACTCCCCAGAAAAGGCTCCCTCCCCCTGCCCCCAGTAATGATGTGAGGTGGTATAGAATAATGTTGATGTCCTGGCCATGCCCCCTCTGGGCTACTGCAGAAATTAACCCTGCCCTGGCTGGAACCAGGACATGCTGCTGAATTTCTGCTTGAATACTCTTCTTTATAATATTCTACTCCACCTCAGGAATATTTAGGCATTTAATTTCTTAATTTTGGTGTCACAGAATAATTTAGGTTGGAAAAGACCTCAGAGATCATTGAATCCAACCATTAACCTGACAAGTCCACCACTAAACTATGTCCCCAAGTCCCACATCTACACATCATTTAAATGCCTCTAGGAATGGTGATTCTGGAGTGACTTCCTGGGTAGCCCATTCCCATGTCTGACCACCCTATCAGTGAAGAAAACTTTCCCAGTATCCAATCTTAACCTCCCTGGCATAGCTTGAGGCCATTTGCTCTTGTCCTGTCACTTGTTGCCTGGAAGAAGAGGCCAGCCCCCACCTGGCTAAAACCTCCTTTAAGGGAGTTTTAGAGAGTGATGAGGTCCTCCCTGAGACTCCTGTTCTCTAGGCTGAATGCCTCCAATTCCCTCAGCTTCTCCTTATATGAGTCACTCTCTAGACCTTCACCAGCTTTGTTGCCCTTCTTTGGACTCATGCCCAACTTAGTGTTATCTGCAGACTGACTGAGGAGACACTTGATCCCCTTGCCCAGATCACTGATAAAGATTTAAACCGGACTGACCTCTGCTGAGCCCTGGGAGACACCACTAGTGATCAACCACTGGATTTAATTCCATTCCCCATCGTTCTCTGGGCTGTCCAGCCAGCCGGTTTGTACATCCATCCAAGATGTAAGCAGCCAGTTTCTCCATGAGGGTGTTGTGGGAAACATTGTCAAAGGCTTTAGTAAAGTCCAGGTAGACAACATCCACAGCCTTTACCTCAACCACTAAGCAGGTCACCTTGTCAGTGTTGGAAATTACAGTGACAACGGGAGGAGAACAGGTTAGTCAAGGGGGACCTGCCTTTCATAAACCCATGGTGGCTGGGAGAGGAGAAAGTCTGGGAGGCACTTGGTGTCTCTTAACTGGTGTGGGTGACTTCTGAAATCCAGGTGTTTGTGGAGCACAAATTAGTATATGGTCTTTGTGTCTCCACTGTCTTTTATCGGTCTGTAATACTGGAATTATCAGATTGAATTCTTAAAGGGTGATGTGAATGCTGGTACATGGTGTGTATTCAGCAATGGGAACTATAGTGTTCAGGATGATTTCTTCTTACTTAATTTCATCCCTGATTGTGAACATTCCTTCCTCCTGTGGCAGCCAAGGGAGAGACCAAGTCAGGCTCTTTGAAGAGAAACTGTCATTATTTTTCTTTGTCTGAAATTTCTTAACATAGCCTAGAAGAAGACAGGGATGCTGTTGACATTGTGGGAAAAATACTGCCTGAAAGCAACCTGTTACAGATTATTCTAGTGAAACAACCATCTCCATACATGTCGAGTAAGAGTAGGACTTATGATTTTTTTTTCTTCTCTATTGCTTCACTATCTCCTAGTTAGTCATATATAATTTCATATTAAATGATTATTCAAAACTAGAAGTGGCAAATAACTGCTATTTTGAAATAAAAATAATTTTGGAGGTTATGATTGCATATTCTGCAGCTGGATGTTTCAGTGCCTCATTGCCTCTGTTCCTGTTACAGGTACATGTGACAGCATTGCAGCAATGAGTGGAATTTTAAAGAGGAAGTTTGAAGAAGTTGATGGCTCCTCACCTTGTTCCTCTGTGCGGGAATCAGATGATGACATTTCTAGCAGTGAAAGTGCTGACAGTGGTGATAGTGTCAATCCATCCACTTCTAATCATTTTACCCGTAAGTATTAACTCTGCGTACCTGAAGAATTATTCCTGTTTCTCAAAATAAATTTTCTGGTTAGATAAGCATGATGATTTTTAATTGAAAAGATCATTAAATGAACTCTCTGTGATGTTCAGTTTGTGACTTGCTCACAATGACTTAGTAAAATAAACTTACATGCTTCTGACTTCTTGTCTGTTTTACTGTCATTGTAAAAGTTAGAAATCTCTTGGAAGCTCCTACCTATTTACTATTTGAATTACGTAGTTGTTTGTTGTTAATGTTGGGAGTTGTGTTCAAAATATTTCAAACAGATACTATGGGGTTAGTCTTTTAGCTCAGTTTGGTTATTTTCCTTAGCTAAATGTATTGCAGCTGTCAGCTCTCTGTAATGCAGTATTGGTGAGACCTCTTCTCTAAAGAGAATGTAAGTTTTCTTTTATTTGGAATTGATGTATGTTGTGTATGGTACATACACATAATTTCAATAGTTTTTGTTTTTCATGTAGCAGAGGATATCTCTGTACTTTGCAATGGTTTTGTATACAAAGAAGAACTTAGTCTTAAGTTAGCAAAGCTGCATTTGCAGCATGTGTTTCTGGGAACAACAGATTTACAGTTTACATTTGCAGTTTTTGATACTTGTTTTGGGTGGTTATATTCTTTGTTAATAGTGAACTGCATGTTCTAAAAAGCAGGGATTTGCTTCCTTCAACTCTACATTTAAATCTCCCCTATGGAGTTATTTCTTAAAAGTGTGAGCCAAGGAGTAGATGAGACTCCTCATCATTGCCCATACAGAATGTGGCCCATGTACCTGAGTGGTTTGGATTGTGCCTAGAAATCATGTTTGTAGCACGTGATATGAATGTTCTTACACCTGACTTGTCTACCAAATGCTGCTGTTCAGTTTGAGTGGGTGTTTGGATGCGAGGGACTGAATCCTCTTTGCTCTGGGGTGGAATGTTTCCTGTGCGCAGGAGGGACAGGCACAACTTTCAAATGGGTTTACATGGAGCACTCTCAAGGTGCTATATGATATTTAAGATGCAGTGCTAGTAGGGGACCTAATTTAGTGAAATGCCACAAACGAGTAAGTGACCCACTAAACCTTTCTGGTAGTATTAAGAAATATCTTCGTGACAATATTATCTGCATGCTGATATTTTAACACTTGGATCTGTTGAAGAAGTTGGTTGATTATTCATCATAGACTGAAAACAGACTTTTTTACATCAGTCATTCCCACCCACACAGAAGGCCACAATTTTATTGCGAATACATAGATGTGTATTCGCAATAAAATTCACATTCCCTTTCATACACAATGAAAGGGAATGATTCAGGGGACAAATGTGGAAGTTGTAGTACATGCATGTAACAATAAGCTTTAATTGTAGTTGACATAATAAGTAACTTAGTTTAAAGAAATGTTCCTTTCTGTAAGAGAAACTATAATAGTATTATGATTAATGATTTGTCTGAGATGTTTGTGGCCAGATCAATAAATGTTTATCTGTGCTGCACTCAGACACAGAAATTGTACATATTACATTTTTTAAAAATACATCTGTATGTGTTAGTTAGTGATACAGAAATAAAGCAAATAGTTTGCATGTGCATTGATACTACTTTTTAAAAGATATTCTTTAATATAGATGCACCAGCCTAAATTCCAAGAAATCAAACACAGAACCCCCATATTATGTAAGAGCTACTAAGTGATACTTGCTTGAAAATTTCATGCACATGTAATATATACTAACAAAACTGTTAACAGTGTACATTGGAAGGTATTTTGTTCATACTTTAAACTCATTAATCTTCCATAATAAAAGACAAGAGCTTTTTTAAGTTTAATATTTTAATTATGTATTTAGTGAGTTCTGTGAGACTTTTCAGTGAGCAGACTGAAAAGAGCCAGCACAGAAAAAAGGCTGGCCAGATTCTTTGCCTCTGTTATGTGCCTGAGTACCTCCTTGATGGAGGTTATCTTCCTGAGCTATTTCCTGACATATTATACCATTTTATTTTCTATTTAGAGAGACACTGTCAGATCCTGTGTACCGTCTTTTTTCCGGTCTGTTCTCATATAGGCAAATAGGAAGTTCAATATAAACTCTCTTTTTGCTAACTGGAAAATGGGGAGTGGGTTGTGTGACCTGTAGTTAACATAAAGATATATATATTAATTCTTAAACTGAGAATTAAAAAAAGAAATCCTAACTTGGTCCTCTAAGTCTTATTTTTCCTTTCTAATTGACCTGACAAAGAGATAATTTTGAATCACTTGTAACTACAACCCCTTCAGCACTTTAGCAAGCAGGCAGTTTGCATCTAAATCCATCTAGAACAGCTGATGCATCCCTGTATTTACACAACCCTTGAAACAATATGTATTGGGTCAGATAAACAGGAGCCTTTCAATGATCCTGCTCCATTAGTCTTAAGGTCATTTTAACCTGCCAGCTAAATGAGGCACACAGCTGCTGGGGATCATTCAGGTAGGGCAGAGCTACCAGAAGATAGCTCTGTTCTCAGCAATTAGCCCTGTAGCGTGATGGCAGAAAATACATGAATGAGATGGCCCTAAGTGCTATTGCTTATAGCTATTACACAGGGAGAAGTACAGAGTTTCTGTAACAATATATCCATTTAAACAAAGACAGAAACAACAACAAAAAAATAATAAATCCCCAGCCTAAGTTGCAGGCAGTTTTTTTTGAGTCAGTAAATAAAATTTACAGTCTATAAAGAATAGACAACTTCTACCAGGTTCATAATAAAACAAAAACAAGCAAACAAAAATGGTGATGGAGTGCCTTCATTACCACTTGCATATATAATCCCAATTGTGTTTTTCACTTACCTTTCTCAGTCTATTGAAGCAATTTTAGTTTGGTTGAGCAGGTCATTAGTCACCGCAGATTTACTTTAATGGATGCCAAAACATATTACTAGCTAGTCCACATACCTGTCCCTTTTCCCAGCCCTGCCTTCATATCAGAAAGAGGGATTTTCATCTTCAAGCAGAGGTACAAGTGTGCATATACAGTATTGGGATCTAGGGGTACGTGGAATACAGGGTGGGAGCACTCACAGTGCCATTTCAGCTCCTTTCAATTGCCCTATTTAGTTCTGCCACCCCACTGCTGTGTTTCATTGGCTCCAGAGGAAGCTGAAACACCCAGAATTGCTGTTCAGGATGTCAGTACAACACCCTGATCATTCCCATATTGCATGCGCTGAGGAACACTGGGTGCCACATTCCAGTTCAGGTGTGGGGGAATATGTGCCATTCCAGGGAAGGCTAATGAAGCTGGTGAAGGGTTTGGAACATAAATCCTATGAGGAGCAGCTGAGGGAGTTGGGTATGTTCAGTGTGGAGAAAAGGAGGCTCAGGGAAGACCCTATTGCTCTCTACAGCTCCATGAAAGGTTGTGGCAAGGTGGGGGTCAGTCTCTTCTCGAAGACAAGGGGAAATGACCTCAAAGTGTGCCAGGAGAGGTTTAGGTTGGATATTAGAAAAAATTGCTTCACTGAAAGAGTATTTAAGCATTGGAACAGGCTCCCCAGGGAAGTGGAGGAATTGCCATCCCTGAAAGTATTCAGAAAATAGACATGGCACTTCATGGTACAGTTTAAAGGACATGGTGGAATTTGGTCAAAAATTGTATTTGATGATCTTGGAGGTCTTTTTCTCTGCCATTTCAACTGCAGTGTTGTATAGCTGAAACTTTTTGAGTTCTCTTCCTTGTCTGCAGAGTCACTTGAAATCACAAGCAGCTGCTTATCTGATAAGGTGATCTTCACCAACAGGAGGTGGTGTTATCACACAGTCTGGTTGATGTCCTCCATCAGTTATCTCTCTGTTGCCATTAACATTATCACTGTCATGAGCAAGGTTGCCTGAGGCCATAATCATAGGTCCCGTCATTCCACATGTCTTTAGAGTGCTGGATGCCTTAGGTTTATTAGGAATGCGGCAGGTCACTGAGGGCTCTGAGAAAACCCTTTGGTCTTTAAGTGCTCTTCCTGTCTTTTGATTTTGTTGTTAAAGATAGTGAAGACATTGAAAACACAAATATGTCCCTGTTGCAGTTCCCTCAATATGCAAAAGCACTGTTTGAATTTTCTAGGGTTGCTAACATAGTGAGACTGCCTCATCTATGTGGCCATGCATATCTTGAAAGAAGGTATGAAAGTCTTAGGAAGGTGTAGCTTCTTCTGAATTACCTTTATAGAAGGAAAAGGTTTTATTTGGTGTAAGGTCAGTAGCACAAGACACTACCTGAACTTGGAACTTAAGCTGTGTGTTTAATTGCTGGTTAGTGATGAGATCTAAAAGAGTTCGAAGTGGTGGTACTGGTTTACTATGGGGAGACACTTAGGTGTAGCTAAATGCAGGCATTCCTTTTTTCATGGTATTTTGCAGTTATTTATGTTGCCAGCTACCAAGCTTGGAATTTCCTTGTTAATGAGGAATATGTTCTTATTGCTATTTGTTGACTCATGTTATGAAATGCTAACAGGTTGAGAAGTTCTTGCGTTTGATTTTAAAACAAGTCAGCTCATCTGAGCAGTGAAAAGAAATGCAAATAAATTCAACGAAATGTAGTGCAATGTCTTTGCTCAAACTCATGCAGAATGACAGGACAGGGTATACCATGACAGCATCTTTTCATCTGGAATAAGGACTACTGTAGGGAGAATTGTTAGAAAATTGAAAAGAGGGGCTTTAAGGCAGGCTCCCACTAGTTTTTAGAATGATTTATGCAACTAGTTCTGTTTCTATATTTTTAAATAAGTTCTCTGTAATAAATTAGTGCATTTTGTACACAATACAACCAGAGAGACAGGTTTTGCCTTACATGATGTTTTTGCTGGCTTAGAAAACATCAAACAAAATTTTTTTGTTGGAAGATGTTCATGATAGATATGCAACATATGTTCACAAATGCAAAGTCACAGACAGCTGAATGGGTAGCTGTATTTGTATGAAATGGCCATTCACAGAAGTCACACATAGGATGGGACAAAGGATTGCCTGTAGTGTCACAGGAGAGCTCAGCGAATGCAATTGTTATGCATGGGTGTTCCTGCAAGGATCCCTGGTAGGACTTTCCTCCTCACAAAGCTGGGGCCAAGGTCACGAATAATCACCTATGAAACAGCAGCTGGCATTTAGAGGAAATGGTGAGGCAGAGAGCACTTAACCATCTCCACTCCTCCCCACAGGCTGATTGTATTTGCAGAATGGAGAAACTGGACTAGCACGATCAATGTCACAGAAGTGTTCTGAAGGTAGAGGCTGCTGAGGAAGTAAACTTAAAGCTTTCACTGAAATTTTAGTGGTAAAGCTCCAGCTTTTAGCTTGCATCACAACAGTTAAACATTTCTGGGGGATTTTAGACAAAACTCTTGACAGTGAGGTAAAATGCTTAAAATACAAATTAAAAACCTCTCTATTCATTGTCAGACTTGTCTGTGAGCTAGTAATTTTCAAAAACCTTTTCAAATGTGACTTAAATATACCTAGCATTAGGCAAGCATTCCCATCGAGCTCCTCCTGTGAGGTGAATTTAGTTCTGGCTTTACCCTAGAGGAAGAAGGTACTAGAAGGATAGAGCAGTGAAGTGCTCTAGGTAGGTGTTGCTGTTCCACAACACTGTCCCTCTCCTCTCAGATTTCCACTAACTTGCACCCTTCTGTGTACGCAGTTCTCTTCAAGACTTCCGGCTTCAAATTTACTGTAGAAAACACCTCCCTTGTCCTCAAGTCCACATTTCTTTTGGAGGGCGTATTTTATGTCACAGTATTTCCTCTTAATGTTTATTTCCAGCATGTAGGAAAAGTGTTTTATTGTTCAGGGTTGGAAACTTGTAAATTGAGTGTATGGAGACTCTTAGAAAAATATCTTTTGGAAGACAATGGGATGGAAGGAGAGGTAGGAGATAGAGGTAGAAACAATTTCTGGATACATTTTCCTAGTTTTTGTTTCTGAGCATTGGGAAGCAAGCTGCTTTTATAAGCAGTGTCCTGACCTGGATTACCAAAATGGATTAGGCTTTGCTGTTCTGTGGTGTTAGACTTGATGAAACATTGCATGGGAAAGTCAGGAGCAGGTGGAGAATGGTGCTAATCCTTCTTGCCATGATGGTTTATATGACACTGAGTATGTAAAAAGCAGAGAAACGGGTAGTGGAGTGTAAGAAATGCACCATTTCCTCTGGTCTAAGATAGAGCTTTAATCCAAAAGGCTGCCTCACACATGTTTTTTCCAGCCTTTTGAAATTTTCACATGCCTAAGATATTTCTGCGCTGGTGACAATGAATTGCTTTGCCCTCATTGATGCAGGAGTGTGAGTAATCTGCTGGGGAGCCATATGGTTCACATTTATTTTAATGTGTCTTTGACATCAGGAGAATAGCTGAGACAGCAGAAGAAAGTGCTTATGTCTTGGAGTTCAGCCAGAACTGAGATCATTTAAGTTTTGT
Organism: Origma solitaria; assembly: GCA_013397895.1. Lineage (NCBI taxonomy): Eukaryota > Metazoa > Chordata > Aves > Passeriformes > Acanthizidae > Origma > Origma solitaria. Next base: position 83,579 of record VZRL01004526.1, read on the forward strand.
AATCAAAAAACTACCAGTTTTCTGGGTAAAAATACGTTAGAAAAACATGATGGGCTTAAAATGTCATTCCTATCAAGACTGTATAAAATTAGGAAGTAGATTTTGCATTTGATGGATGAATACAGCTTTGGATGCTCTTCCTAGGTGTAGGTTTGAATTCTATTTCAGCCACTAAACATGTGGAAGGAAGTGCTGTGTCTTCCACAGGTTTCACACTGCTGTAGCTCCACTTCCCAGCTGGGAAAATGAGGATGCTGAATGGCAGATGAACAGTGCTGCTGCATAGTGCCTTGTATGTACCAGAGAGCAAGTCAGGGAAGCTTTGTGTCAGTCTGCCAGTGTATTATTGCTGTTGCTTGCCCATTTCATCAGCTATAATTTATTCATATACAAATGAAACCTGGGTGATGCTTTTAAGCATGCATAGGACTGCTAGTGGAAATACTGATTTTCCCCTTTGGAAAATTTCCAAAATTGGATGGGCCATTGATGACATCTGTTACCAAGATACAAGTAATTAATGATGACTAATATGATAAAACCTGAATTTTTCATATGTGGAAAGAGTTGGGGGTTTGTATCTTCTGATTTTTCACAAATTCACAAATAGATGAATAACAGTTGTTTTCAGGGATGTGTGAAGAAACTACAGCTTGAGGTGAAGAAGGACGGGATACCAGAAGCAGCTGCAGAACTTTGTCCCTTAACTGGGAGGAGGCAGTGGCTGGGGGTGGTGCCCACCAGTGTCTTTCTCCTACACCTCTCAGGGCTGGGGGCTTTCCAGCTTGGCTGGGGGCTGTGGGTGGGACAGGCAAGCTGGTAAGCAGTTCAGCCCCATGTGCTGAGGTCAGGAGGAATCTCTGCTTCTATCTCTCCACTGCTTGGAAAATATCCTGGTATGAGGTAGGGAGAGGAAAAAAGGGCACATGATTACAGAAGTTAGCTGCTGATTCATAGCTTTGAATAAGCTGTGGAAAAGAGTCATAATTCTTAAGTCTCCCAGTAATACATAACAGTGCAGTTTTTTGTTTGTGATACAGAAGTGCAAAAAATCTTATATTTATGAGACTGTTGGTAGGAATAAGGCAATGGCAACCATCTGGTTTCTTCCATGTAACTACAGTGATGCCTCTTTCAGTGTAGAAATGAAATTCATGATAATTTTAGTATAGGAGGTAATATAAAAGTGGATCTTTATTGGAGCTCCAGGGGCAGTTTCGGAAGAATGTCCACAAAACCCCACCCCCACAGGAGTGAATAGAGTTGTATACATTTTAGGAAATTAGCACAATTGATAAAAAGCACCACTTAGGAGGACAAGTGGTGATGCAATTCCCCCCTGGTCAAGTTCCCTTCTCTGGAGCCCCCACCCACCTTGGTACTAGCTGTACTTGCTTATGAAAATGTGTCTTAAAGACCTTGCTCTCAACCTTGGTTCCCAGGAAGGACCGAGATAGGGTAGGGGCCTTGTGCTCCCCCAGGGGTTGGAGCTCTGGAATTTGTTTAATCTTCCTGCCTGGGAAAGGGCATGGAAGTCTACTGGGAAAACTACCTACAAATGCAATAGTAAGCTACAGAGCTCCAAATATATGTGTAAAGGATACAGAGAATATATAAAAGAAAAAATCATTTAGGCATCAACAGCACTAAGGAGATAGTCCCTAACTACAGTGTTCTAGCTACTTTAAAATATATTACAAAAATTTTGATACTGATTTGTTAAAAAGTAGTGTATACTATTTAAACCTTTCTGCCCTATAAATTGTTTCATTCTCTTTTATTAACTGTTGATAGACAAAAGCCTTTCTGTAGTTTCTAACTTCATGTGACTTGGATGGCTCTCATTTTTCTTACCTTCTTAATTGAGGAATCTTGTTCCAAACCCAGAAAGTATTTACTCACTTTTGTTGGTGACAGGATGCCAGCACAGATCAATGCTTTGTACAACATACTGTAGTCAGGATGAATCTGACAGGAAATTTTATTTTCAAGCCACTACTTGTAATAGTCACCCTTCTCCCATTAATTGATTTATGTGACACAGCCACCTAAGTGAGAAGGGACAGCAGCAATTGAAGCTGCTGCAGAACAGTTTTCTTTTTTAAAGCTGTGGTTATTTTCATGATAGTTGTGGTTTTGGGGGTTTTTTGGGTATTGGTACTTTCTTCAATTTTGACTTTAAAGTTTTCTTTTTAGACTATCTTTGAACAGTCAATTAGTGGGGCCCTCTGTTTCATACAGGACATACTGTGTCTCAAAATACATTTAATATACTTGATCAAGTACCTAGAAACTGAAACAAAAAAATCTGGGAAACGCAGTCTTTCTGATAAACCATCTCATGTGTCATTAATGTTAGCCACTGGGAGATAAAAATTGTACTTTTTGATAGATGAAATATTACCACTTTAAATTGCAACCATTTTAATAAGAACAATATTAATAAAAGTTACGTCTTTTGATGTTTGTACTCAGCCTTATGAATAAATCACTGAAATTTCAGTTTCTTGGTAGACTGCTGAACAGTTGCCTCTAGTCTCTATTATAGTCAGTGACTGAAAAAGGATCTTGCTGTAATACAAAACCTTGAAATGGAGCATTTAGGCATTGTGCCAGTTTCAGGTCCCTGGCTCATCAAACAGGTGTGAAAATTTTGGAAATATTAGAGCTTGCTTGTATGTTCAATGGCTAGAGAAGTGCATAAGCGAGGAATTATGCATAAAGAGAAATGACAGAAATGTATTCAGTCATAAATTATAACTGCTGTGGATAAAGAGAACTGTTATGAGGGAGAGAGGTTAATAACTAAGAAAAAATGAGTAGCTGCATCCTCCTGTGTGTCTGTGCTGGCACATCCTGAACAAAGAGAGCAAAAGGGTGAGCACAGTGAGCAGGTTGTGTTTCCAGGTTGGGTTAACCATGCTTGGTTTAAACAATGGTTTGCTGTTAAAAGCTTTTCTTTCATTATTTTGGCCTTACCTTTAGGAATTTTGGTTGCATACAGTTGCCATTTTTGCCCAAGATAAGTGTGTGGTTATTAACCTGAGCTCTGCTCTGCTCAACCCAGAAATGAAGCCACTTAAATGTCAAATGCCAAAAATCAAAATTTCAGTTGATATCGGATGAGGACTTCTGACAACCCTATTTGAAGATACCTGGTCTGAAGACCTTGTTAAGATATAATGACCTTTTCTGAGAGATAGTTCTGTACTGGTGGTTATGTTCAACTTTCAGCTTTCCCTCTGATTATTGATTGATTTTATGCATTGCAGTACTTACATATCTGTTGAAAATATTTAATTCCATATAATCTTGAAACCTGGAACTAAAAATTATATTACATTTTTGAATACTTGAGAATGAAATACTTGTTTCCTTCTGTACAATATATCAGACTTGTAGAGTCAGGTATATTGTGATCCATAGGACAGTTTTAGGTGATGATGAATATTCCTATTCCCTCTGGCATCCTCACCCACCAAAATGGTGGCATTCATTTCAAACCCCACCTTCTAGTTCCTGTTGACAGTGTCCAGTAGCTGCTAAAAAACCACCTTTCAGCTCAGCAGCCCCTGCCTGGAGTCAGGGCCGTGCTTTTTGCACAGAGCAGGTGATGGTAGTGTCCATTGATACCAATTCCTACACAGACAGATGGCATGAAAGTGCTTTTTTTGAGACTGGCCGAGCAAAGAAACCTTTACTAGGTCACTGTGGAAAACTCGGGCATTTACACCCTATGGATAAAATTATAGGTTACAAGTTTTTGCTTAGAAACTGAGTCTGAAGAGGCATGCAAGCCTTGCACAATCTGTGTCCCTCATTCTGAAAGGAGCTTACTAATTGATAAATGTCAGTCAATTTTGCTGGGTTTATATTCATGCTTTCTAATAGATCAGAACATACGTATTTTGTGTGTTCTTCTGCTCTGTCTTGAGTTAAGGAGTTCCTTAGCAGTGATTCCAGCAGATTTGGACATACTGTGTAAGGTACAGTGCATGCAAAATAATAAATGCCCCTGACTCTTGGTAAGGTGGTAGTTCTGTTATGGTTGGCTTGAAGCAAATGGTTTGAATCAGTTATAGAGCACTTTGTCCCTGAAAATGTTCATGTAGGAAAATGTTCAACATTTCCATTCAATATCGAATAATATTTCTGAGCTCACATCAAGGTAGCCCTCTGCTTAGAGATTTTTAGGAGGTGTAATAGAGCAAGAACACAGTGCCTTTGCAGTGCTGACTGTGCTGCTTTCCTTGTCCTTGGTAACTGAGGTGGTCACAATTCTCACATCTCCTCACTGACCTTCTAATCTATGCTTTTGAGTAATCAGATACAGTCCTGTAAACTTTCGCAGTTCCTGCCAGATCTGTTCTTGTAAACAACATTCACATAAATATGAATATATTTTATCTCCTTCCTGACAGTTGCATACAGGAGACGAGACGACCGTGGAGTTCTTCACAGGGCCTTAGTTCTGCCCTTTAATGAGCTCTGTCAAAAGATAGGATGTGTTCCAGAAAAAGTAATCCCATGTATTCTGAGGGCTCTGAATGTTTACATGAATGTTTAATTATACAGGTTGTCATATAATTTGTCTGACTCAAAACTATAGTGTTAATAAATAACATCAGAAACTTTAATGGCATTTACAACAAATGCATGTCAGCTCTCACATTGTCTTCAACATCTTCAATCTAGTGCTGAATTTACAGTGCTGGTGATGGTGCAGTTACATTATGTCAGCATTTTCATGAAGTTCAGCTTAATTCTATTTTGACACAGTTTTAATCAGTGATATATTAAAAAAAACTCTACAAACAAACAATTTTAATGCTATGGCATTGACTATTCAATTACTGAAACTGATAAGAACTATAAAAAAGTTGAAGACATGCGTTAGTAGGTTCTGTAAGACATTAGCAAGTTCTTTAAGACATCTGCAGTCTTACTGAGAGACTGCTGACTAAACATTTAAACATAAACCAGACCTGTTATGAAACCAGACCTGAAGGCCAAGTGCATCCCATCTCTAGAAATGGTGGAATTCTGGATTATCAGTGTACATCATGCTGCTCTTACTGATTTTGTAGAATGGTTCCAAACCATTCAATTGTGGTCAGGCACCCTTTAAATCATTTTACTGCCTGAATTCTGGCAGTGAGGTCTCATTCATACCTGCACACACCTGCAGTTGTTGCCTGTAAACTGCAAAGCAATGATTTATTAGCTGCATTTTCAACAACCTGTTGCTATTTTGGAACAAGTCAAATAAATTGGACTGCTCATCTTAACAATCAATGAGTGTCTTTTACCTTTCTCTAATGTTTGTGTGTCTTTTTTTATTTCCTCTAAAGGCTTGCAACGATTATCAGTGAGAAGCAATAGATCGGTATCCTGGGAAGGAGTTGCTAAGTGTTTGTAGAACCAAAAGAAGAATATTTAACAATTAAAATTTGGCATTTTTTTTAAACAAGTTTCATATATTACTGCATATGTGTAATAAAAAAACCTGAGCACGTTTTAGAAAAAAACAGGTATGAGTGGAATCAGAAAAGAATTGGAAAATACTAGCTTTAATTTTTTATCAAAATTGTGCACATTAGACTATACACTCGCACACATGTATTCAGTGGATGGCAGCAGAAAGAAGGATGAATGTAAAGAAAAACAAAGTTTGACTGCTAATCAACATTATTCCGGTATCATTCAATGGTGATGATGGTATGAATTTCCAAGACAGTATGAAACACTAAACATACTGCTTTTATGATTTTTCCAACATAAATATATTCCAAATTAGAGTATAAGAGATACAAATCTTTTCTGTCAGTGTAACCCAGTGCTGTAGAGATGTGGATCTCTGCTGTCTTGTGCAATCTTGTTTTGTTGGCAGGTCTTGGGAGAGGTCCATGTCAGTGGATCATCATGTGTGGTGATACTGTGAAAGAGTTCCTTTTGCTAGGATTTGGTTGCTTCCTTTGGAAAAGGATAAAACATTTTTATGATGTGATGGGAATGAAAAGTTTTCCTGGCCAAGTATTTCTGTTCTGAAGTAGACAGTGATGTTTATGACCATAAGAGTTTGTAGTGGCTTCTAGGTTTGTATACATGGTAAATGCTTCCAGCATTATCTTCTCATTTAGACTGCACACCTTGGAATGCAGTGCCTGTGTAGTCAGGTATTGTCACTTGTGGAGTTCCCTTTGCCTTAGCACATCTGCTGCCTGACTGCAGGTTATCATTCACACTGAAATCTGCCTCTCTTCCAGCGTCTTCAATCCTGAAGAGGGAGAAGCGGAAGAGAACAAAAAATGTCCATTTTAACTGTGTTACTGTGTATTACTTCACAAGAAGGCAAGGCTTCACCAGTGTTCCCAGCCAAGGAGGAAGCACACTGGGAATGTCAACTCGCCACAACAGTGTGCGCCAATACACGCTGGGAGAGTTTGCCATGGAACAGGAGAGGCTTCACCGAGAGATGTTGAGAGAGCATCTAAGGGAGGAAAAACTCAATTCTCTAAAGTTAAAGGTAAAAATTGTCTAAGACTTTGATCCCTGCCTTAATTTTAATGAGCACTGTCAGAGCTATATGGGCTCAAGGTGTGTGTTAAATAAAACCATCTCCTTTCTTTGAGCTCCATTTTAAATTTAAATGTATGTTTTCCTGGGGTTTTTTCATTTCACTGAAGATGCATTTTTGTTCGATAATAGCAAGTGCTTTTGTAGCTGTCACTCCTGTGTGCCTCCAGGTGCTTTACAGGGAGATTGTTGTTTACTCCCTGCTTTCTACAGGGAGAAAAATAAAAGCAGAGAGTGGTAGGAGTTAGCCTTGAACAGGGTGTCTAGCAGAAGTCTAGAAGTGTCAGGAAGAGAATGAGTCTTCTGAGCCCATGCACAAGCCCTATTAGACAAGGGAATGGTAACATTTTAAGTACAGAAAGTGAAAGAGCTTTTTTTCTTGGCTGTCTCCAGTGAATTTGACAAAAAGTAAGAAACAGTGATACTAAAATGTTTTTTTGCTTGCAGTATACCCATTTTTATCATGATGTATTTCACAATCATAAAGATTATATTTCACCAAAGAATGTCTGTTAACGAAGAAATGTGTCAGATAAATTAACCAGTTATAGCAGTTTAGCTAGTCAGAACAAGTCCTGGCTAGTTTTCACAGAGTCACAGAATTGTTAAGATTGGAAGGTACCTCTGGAGATCATCTGCTCAACCCTCCTCCATTAAGGCAGGGTCATCTAGAGCAGGTGACACAGGAATGTGCCCAGGTAGGTTTTGAATGTCTCCAGAAAGGGAGGCTCCATGTCCTCCCAGGGCAGCCTGTTCCAGTGCTTTGCTACCCTCAAAGTAAAAAAGTTCTTCCACATGTTGAGGTGGAATTGTGTGTTTCTTGTGAGCCATTGCTCCTTCATTGTGTCGCTGAAAAGGGTCTGACACCATGCTCTTGACAACCTCCTTTGAGACACTTACATGTATTAATGAGATCTCCAGACTAAGGAGGCCCATCTCCCACTGTCTCACCTCACAAGGGAGATGTCCAGACCCCAAATCATCTTTGTGGACTCCACTGGATCCTCGCCAGTAGCTCCTTGTCTTGCACTCTGGGGACCAGAACTGAACTCAGTACTCCAGATGTGGCCAAGCAGAGGAGCAGCATCACCTCCCTCGACCTGCTGGCCACACTTCCTGATGCACCCCAGGATACCACTGGCCTTCCTGGGGCCAGCTTCCCGACAAAGCTTTCCTGTTAAATACAACATAGGAGGGGAAAGAAACTGCCTATTTGAGTAGAGGAGAGCAGGGACAGGGACTGTGCTCCTTCTGCTGCTTTAAAACTGGTGGCGGAACTTCTGGTTTTTTGTTTTTGTAGTGGATGAAACACTTTCCTGTGTCATGGATCGTGTTACATGTATTTTTGACTTTTTCAGATGAATCCTAATCCATTAAATTAGTAATTCAGTAATTAAAAGTGAACAATATTTAGAACTGTAACTGAGCCTCTATGCACAATGCCTTCTGTGATACATCTCTGTTCTACTGTTCTGCAGAGCAAAGTGGCACCCTCCAAGTTTAAGAAATGCCTTTCAGCATTTTTCCCATAGAATGAGCTATGAATTCATGATTTCTGTATCTGAAGCCCTGAGGAAAGGTGCATGATTCTCACATTCGTAATTAGTTTTTTTCAGTCTGTTTTTATTTTTTTTTAATAGCTAGATAGAGTCTTAAATAAATTCATAAGTTCATAAAATTTGGAATGTCACAGAACAACCATAAAACCACTTAGGACAAAGGCATCTCAAAGACAGATATTTGAACAGGTTGGAAACCAAAGGCTGTAGTGTTAGTGACTTATCACGTGATAGAGGCTATACCTGTAACATCTCACATCAGAGGATTTGCAGAGCATCCAAGTGTGAATTGTGCTGTGGGAGTGTAATTGGTGACTAACTGTAGATCCCTTGGCTGACTTTAGGAATCAGCTCAAAGAGAGGAATCCCCAGTGGAGTGGTCAAGCACACAAATATTTCACTTTTCTTTTCTTAGCTAGAAACTAAATCAAGAAAAATCAGAGATCCTATTTACTGTGAGAGATTGGATGAGGCCTTTTAGCCTTCTTCCCTATGAATGAGAGCTTAGCTCTTCATCCTTTCCTATCCCTCCTCTTGCCTGGGATGGATCTCCTTTCTTCATTAACTTATTTCACTTCAGCCCAGTCTGTTTTGGGGACAGAGACCATACTTTCTGCTCATTTTCCAAACACATGTTCTTCCATCTTCCCAATCACGTGTTTGAGTGGATGATTATCTTCATTAAGACTACTAAGTTTCTGCAAAATCTCTTCATAAGTATTCAGTGAATAAGGAGAGCCTTATTTGCATTCCTTATTTGCATCTTACTGGTGTTAAATCTTTTACCAGAGTAAAATATTCCTCTTCATCTGGAGTATGTATAAAAACAAAGGCAACAGAAAACTTCCTTTTCCAACTAGTCCCTTAATCTCAGTTTAGTTGCATCCCTGATTATGTGCTTGGGTTTAAAAAAATAAAAAATTTTAAACATAAGAAGAAAATCCAGGATTTACTGAATTAGTGAAGAGTTGTAAAGCACTGAGCATGTTTTGTTTGCTTAAGAAAACAGGGCCTTGCTGATTTTCCATTAGAGATGGAAGAGCTCCTTGGTCATTCACATAGTTTCTAAATGAATAAAAAAGGAAAGGTGGCATTCTAAGGTGACAGTGTCAGTAATTATATGAGCAAAATTATTATTCATTTAATGAAAATGTGCTCATCAGGATTTGCATAAAAAATTACTGTACATCATAGAAAAATGAGAAAATGAAGTAGAGCAAAGTTTAGTCAGAGGTTTTTCTGTTTGAAAACCATTATGCAAATAGAAAGTAACATTTTCAGTGTGGTTTTTAATTTCAGTTTCCCTGGGATTTTCTTTTATTTTTTGCATTGCATTAAAATGTACAAATCAGTGGGTAGAAAGTGTTCTTTCCTGTAGAATCTGTTTTAAAAGGATAAATATATAGGAATATATTGAAATTGAGTTTCCATAATATTAGGTGCTGTTTATTGTTTTAATTGCTAAAAGCGAAGAGCCAAATAACAAACACCTCTAATTAAAAGCAGATAAAGACTGTGAAATCATCTCAAGTCTCTTTGGCCATTTAGTAGCAGCACTTCGGTGTAAACACTGCTGACAGGGCATAAACACTTGTTAGCAGCAGAGTGTGAAAATTCTGGACGTAAAAGCCATCTTATCAAATGACAGGTACAAGGTAATCATTTGAGAAAACATGAATAAGCACAAAAAATTACCTGAATAATCCTTATTGCTTACTCATAATGTCTCCTGAAATAAAAATTTATTAAAATTATTAGCATGAGACTAATAATGATGTTAAGGCTTCCAGGTGTATGGACACAGTTGGTTCCCTTTGTGGGAAGCCGTAAAGAGTAACTTCCAATTAGAGCGAGGCTGAGGTGCCCATCCTACACTTTTCATGTTTTGCTGAGCTGGACTGAATTTCACCCAAAGGCTTCACATATTCATTGGTCCTTGCCATGTTCTGTGGTTATGACATTAACTTCTAGATTTATGAGAGAATTTTACCCATCTACATAGCAAGTTTAATTCAGATGAGCAATATTATAACAGTCAAGAGAGTTTAATTGTCCCCTGAAGTTCTGGAAGATGCATTTGATAGTTCTTGATAATCTTCCTCCCTCTGTACTTATACAGTTAGTTTTTTCAGAAATGTTAGACTCTTTCATTTTATTAATTAATTTGTTCTTTGTGTGGCAAAATTGAGAAAAAAGAAAATTGGAGGAGATTACAAGGATATCATCCAGAAAAGGAGTCACGAGCTAAGGTGCTTTGAAATTGCAAACTTTCAAAAAATGGATGTGTGTGGCATTCAGCACGTGGCTGGAGTCCAGTCCTTAATGCTCTACTGCTGTGTAGCAAAGCAGTTAAGATTTGCAGGAGGAGGAGGAGGAGAAATACGTGACAGGAGGTGGTTCTGTACGTGCCTTTGTGTGCTGAACAATTACAGCATTCACCTCATGGGTAAGAGCCCTAGAAGTTAATTTTTATTAAACAGTAAGTAAATAAAATACTAAAATAATTACAGAAGCAGGGATTAGAATTTTTCTCCCTCCACAGTTTCAAATTTAGATTAAGTAACAGTGATGTGTAAGGATTGGTTTGAGCCTTGTGTATATAAAACTAGAGAAATCAGATTTCTTAGGTAGATCATTCCCCTATTACAGATTAAACAAACAAAGAAATCAAAGAAACATAAATACACTGTAATTAGTTTTACCTTGCTAACATAAAATGAAAAAATACAACCAAGGGTGCCATTCTGGATTGAAATATTCAGGCTGAGCTGTGTGTACGGTGGAGTATTCACTTCAGGCAGCTAATTCAAGATGCATTTAATCCCTGTGTGCATTTACCTCTCTGCAGAATGTACAGAAAAAAGGATGTCTTCCAAGGCTGCTTTTCCTACCTTACTGAACCAATACATTGAAATACCTGGTGGGAATAATCTTCCCTTGTTCCAGGGCCAGGCAGAACTGATTAGGGAGCTATTACCCCCTCTTCTGCCAGCCAGGGTGATGTGAAATGCGTAACAGAAAATGGAGTAAGAAAACAATCTGAAGGAAGTTTGAGAGGACATTTTGAAAATGCCTGTGTTTAAGATAAAGAAAGAGCTAGAAGTATATGCACATAGAGGGATTTGAATGTTACAGGGATAACAGACATGATAAACTGAAATATTAAATAAACTGAAGGTAACTAAACTGAAGGCTGCAGTTAGGAAGAAAGTTTGAGAATATATTAAAAAGAGAAACAGTAATGCTTATAAAGTGGGGATGTGGAAGTGGCAGAACACTTCTGCATGAGCTAAATGCAGTGCTGAATTGCTAAGAAGGGACAATTGCTGATCTCAGGAGTTTTCTTTGTACAGTGTAATGTGTACACATAAACTGTATGTAAGGACTACCAGTCATGACTCTGAGACTCTTCTTCAAAGGGAAGAGTATTGCTTTTAGCCTGACTTTACAAGTCAGGAATAATTAGTTGTTTGTTGGGTTTTTTTTTCCTGTGAAACACGGTTTTTCTTAGACAGTTGTTCTAAGCATAGAACTGTGATTGCCAAAAAGAGTAAGCGGTCAGTAGAAGCTCACTGTCAAGTAATTCAATAATGCCATAAATGACAGTTACAATCCAAAAGACTGTGGAAAGGATGGACTGTTAATATTAATGGTAAAATGAAATAGTTGGGAATAGAAGAAAAGCAGAAATAGTGGAATGGTTAAGATTCAAGACTTCTTTCATACACATCAGAAACATAGCTAGAGGGAGATGACACACTAGCACAAAAATGAGGACTTACTTTTACAGTGATACTTGTTAAATGTCTGAACATTGAAATGCACGAGAAACAGGTTATGGTACTTATGACTTCAGTATTTTATCTGTATTTAAAACTTGTGCCTAAAGATTTATTTGGCATAGCACACCAAGGTGAAACTTTTTGCATGTAAATAAGGAAAACCAAAGAATTTCAGTGGCTCCTGCTGATGAAATTGTTAATGCAAATGGGACTTGAGACTTCACCAGTATATAAATATCACATTGTTACACCATATATTCTTCAAAAGTGTATGAGACCAGGTGCTTGTGTTGTGTAAATCAGCAGCCTCATCAACTGAGAACATTACATAGAGCAAGGTGAACATTGTGAATTTGTTTGTTTTCCCATTTTAAACAAAATTATTTTATAGAAGAATAATAAAAGATTTATTATATGACAGAATAAATCATATAACTTCAGTGGCTTCACATTTGCTATGGAGAATGATGCTCAATCTGAGTAAATTGAGATTTAAAAAAGACATTTTTTATAGTGAATATCATTGTCTCTGTGAATTTTAACAATTTATATTCTTTTGATTCTCAGGCAATTTCCTCTGTAGAATTTTTCTAGACGCTGTAGTTGTGTTTTCTGGCAGATATAACCAGGGAGCTCTACCTTCCTTCAGAGCAGTAATTTTTTTTTTTCTTTTCTCCTTGAATATATTCACCCCTTTCTATATGGGATGAGTTACAGGAGTATGGTGCAGAAGTGCACTATGTTAGGAGTGTGCCACTGAATGTTTTGCTGACGGCCATTTAATTTTGAAACAATTTTTGAAAGGTTTGAGAGCTAGACTGTACACAGGTAATAATAAAGTGCCACGATACTTGTTTCTACAGAGGCTCAAAAATTCATATTCCTAGGAAAAGAGCCCAAATTATATTCAAACTTTTCTCAAGATTGTCCACAAGAGATTAACAACTTACTTCCTTTTTTTCTAAATGTATTCATTTGTTAGCTACCTAAGAATACTCTGGACTGATTAGTGAAGTACTGAAATCTATGAAAACACAAAGCTAAGTGAGTTCTTCTCAGTACCGAAGAGAGCTAGAGAGAAGTTCAGAAGAGCTAAATGCATCAGCAGTATGAAACACAGTGGAAATAAACAGGGAATCACAGAATCACTTCGGTCAGAATGAAGCAACGTAGGTAGAAAGAAGCAAAATTGTGACTTCCAGGCTTAAAACTGTCTAGTCAAGAAGCAAACATAGGTGTCTGCCCAGATGATTAAGTGAAAATACTGCTTTTTGACCTCAGATGTACAAACATCAAATAACTTGTCAGGCTAAAGAAGAATAGTGTAGTGAACAGTACATAAAATACACCATTTTGCAAACTTGTGATGTATCATCATCTGAACGCATGTCAGTACTGTAATTGCTATCTCAAAAGGGATATTTAAGAATTTCAAAGAACTCAGAGACAGGAATCATTTAAGGCCTCAAAAATTAACTTGTGAAACAATACAGAAAAGACCTGAATTTTGGAATGGCGTGAGATCTAGCAGCTAATGACAAATGACAAATTTGGCTAAATAAAGAATAATTTCTTACCTTCATTACAAACTTGGTATTAAAAAAGTATATTTAATTCACACGCTAAATGTAAAAGAAGTGGCCTGCCTACCCTATCTGTGATCATTTTCTGGAACTTCCTGGGAGTCGTGCATCTTTTTTACATACAGCTTTGCACCTTGATAATGCATTTCACATACTGACATCTATGACATGACAGATGTGTGAGCATAGTTTAAGGACTTCGTTAATTGTTCTGTGCAACAGATGACAAAGAATGGTACGGTGGAATCTGAAGAAGCCAATACACTGACTCTGGATGACATTTCTGATGATGATATTGATCTAGACAACACTGAAGTAGATGAGTACTTCTTTCTCCAACCCCTGCCTACAAAAAAGCGGAGGGCATTGCTGCGAGCTTCTGGAGTGAAGAAGATCGACGTGGAAGAAAAGCATGAGCTGCGAGCCATCCGCCTGTCCAGGGAGGATTGTGGCTGTGACTGCCGTGTGTTCTGTGACCCAGAAACTTGCACCTGCAGTCTTGCAGGCATAAAATGTCAGGTAAATGTCTGCATTATTGTTGTTATTTAATTATCGGGGGGAGGGGGGGGAATGCTGTGTGTCCATGCACATGTGTGTACTTTCTGTTGTTGAAGTTATAACTATTGGAAATAAGTATTAGGCAATAACACTTGTGGATCTCCAGTTTTTGAAGGCCCCATTTTAAGAATATATAGTGGTCAATCAATACAAACAATCTCCTAAAGTATCTTTATTTTATGATTTTAGGCACATACATTGTTCAGGGTGGGGTTTTTTTTGTTCTTACACAAGTATTCTGCTCCTCATACTCCTTTTTGGCCTTTATCTAAATAGGCAGATGCAGCCAGAAGAATGAGTAGCCTGCAGATTTCAGAAGGGATATTACCTTTTATTGTAGAGAAAATTTACAGACACTCCAGTTGTGATTTATAGTCTAAACTCCATGAGAAACAATAAATGACAATCTGCGGTACTGTCCTTTGTATAACATGCATGATACTTAAAATCTGTGCATGATAAATTTGCATGTAGGCAATAAAAAGGTATCTGCTAATATAGCAGGTAAGTTTCTCCTGTTCAGACTGAGGAGGTATTTCATATTGTGCATTTATGTAGTGTCAGCTGTAAGTGTCCCAAAATGTTCCCTAAAAGATGTTTCTGCTAGTTCTGCTGAGTTGCTGTTGTGCAGCTGAGTTTTCTTGCTGAATGCATTTTTCATCATCTTGTAAATCCAAGCTAAACTTTCTCTGCTATTTTAAATAATACATTCTCTTTGCTGTTGCTGTTCTCATCTCCACATGTGAGGAAGATGTACTGGTTTGTGTTATGTGCTTCTCCTCTGCATATTTGATATTCAGGTGTTGCAGTGTAGATGAAAGTCACAGACCTTAGGCATGTCTAATCAAACTTGCCAACACATGGATTCAGTCACATTTTCAAAAATTTAAGATGAGCATTATTAGATGTAGAAGTTCTATGCCCAGTCTGCTGAGTTTACAATATTGCTTCTAGAATTGACTGGATTACCTTTTAAAATGTACTTGAGTTTTTGTTCCTGTTTTCTGTGATCAGGTGTCCCCTTTGGTAGCTTTATAAAGGTTTCTATAGATCATTCCTTTTGTTTCAATAGGTGTCTAGTTTCCATGGTTTTTACCAAATTTTAAGATGCTTTCTGGTAATGCTTTTTCCTGGATTTGAGCACAAAATGAAGTAAAGCTGTAGCAGATCAAGAAATTGAAAAGCTACCTAGTTTTTGTTCCACTGTGTAATACTTTCACCAATGGAACAGAATAATTTTTTATGTACTCTGCAGTACTGGAGCATGTCCAAGCCCCTTACTGTTCTCTCAGTACTGCTAAATTCCAGGGCTGACTCCCTGAATGGCTGTTAGCTTTGACTAGTCTTACAAGCATTTCTCAAGGTGAATCCCACTTCACCACTGTATTTCTCTAGGCTGTCTAGGTTTTGTCATGTCACCGGGCTTATGCTTCCTGCTGTTAATCTGTATTCTCTTTTTTAAAAGGTGGATCGTATGTCTTTCCCATGTGGTTGCACTAAAGAAGGGTGTAGCAATACAGCAGGTAGAATTGAATTTAACCCTATCCGTGTACGAACTCACTTTTTGCACACAATAATGAAACTTGAATTGGAGAAAAATAGAGAGCAGCAAGTTCCAGCACTCAATGGCTGCCACACTGAGATAAGTGCACACAGTAGTTCCATGAGTCCAGGACCCCATCCAGTTGAATATTCAATTGCAGAAAATTTTGAGATTGAAGCTGAACCCCCAGCTGCAGTTATGCATTCTCAGTCAGCCGAGGACTTGGACTGCCCAGGGGAAGAGGAGGAAGAGGAAGATGGGAGTAGCTTTTGTAGTGGAGTTACAGATTCTAGTACACAGAGTTTAGCCCCTAGTGAATCAGATGATGATGAAGAGGAAGAGGAAGATGAGGAGGAAGATGAGGAGGAAGAAAAAGCAGATGATTTTGTAGAAAGTATGAACTCCCATGCTGATATGGTGCCTCTTCCTTCTGTCCTTTGCTACTCTGATGGAACTGCTGTGCATGAAAACCACTCTAAAAATGCCTCATACTATACTAACTCTTCAACTCTGTATTACCAAATAGAGAACCATGTTGCTGGCACTGCTAACCAGATCGGTGAGACTTACTCAGAAAGGGATGCTGTCAAGAATGGTAGTCTTTCTCTGGTGCCTTACAACATGACTTCAGAACAGTTTGTTGACTACACACGGCAATCAGAGGAAACTTTTAGCAGCCCTCATTACCCTTCTGCAAACCCCTCAGTGATTGTTTGCTGCTCATCTTCTGAAGGGGATGGCAGTGCTCCCTGTAACAGTTTATACACTGAGCATAGGCCGAGTCACCCACCAGTGGAATTTCACTCATACTTGAAAGGTCCTTCTCAAGATGGCTTTGTTTCAGCTTTGAATGGCGACAGTCGTGTACAAGAGCACCCTGCTGAGAATTCACTAAACCTCCCAGAAAAGAGCAGACTGCATGAAGAGTGCATCAAATCACCAGTGGTAGAGACGGTACCTGTTTAATATTAAAATTATTCTAGGACTGACTTCCTGTGTTAAAAATCACTCCCATTGGATTTTCCTGGAAACTTACTTTTTTAAGAGGTAGACAATACTTGGACTATAGTCAATGTTCCAGACACATTTTGTTTTCTCAAGCTACATTGGCAGTGGTATTGCACAAAACCAGTTCATGTAAAGATTTAAATAAAAATAATCAAACCCTTTTTTGATAAAAATAAAACATGTAAGTAAAAAATACACCCAACATATTTCAAAGTAGCCTACCTACAAACGTGTGTGAAACCTGCCAAGCTGTCTGAATCAAAGCTTCATGTTTTTGACTGTCGGGCCTGTGCAAGATTGTTAAAAATGATACTTTGAAATAATCATGTTTAGAGTCCTAATTTTCAACATATCTGAAAAGATGGTAAGTTTAATGTAAAAGTAACTACTGTACAAAAAAAAGTTTTAATTGTTCTGTACTGTATGTATTTTATTTATGGTAGTTTAAGATTCATGTTTTGATAAAAATGAACAGTGTGTTCATTTGAGCAGAAGATCCATGGCTAGTTACAAAGAGCATGTCCACTTTTCATCTGGAGTACCTTGTATTCTTCCTTATTTTTTCTTAATACCATTTCTGATAAATCATACTGAAACACATTTTTAGAGTGTACTATTTTCTCTTTTACTGTTCTTGAAAAACAGAAGAGTCAGAAAGGGGGCATTTACATCTTCTAGAATAGAGAAAGGTAGACAATCCTCCATGTAAAACTCAAATCAGTGGCATTCCAGAACTAGTACCCCTCCCCAAAGAAAAATGATCTTGTATATAATGGCAAAGCAGCAGCTTAAGCTCGCACAGCACCTTTAGCCCAACCACCATTCAGATACTTACGCACTTTAGTGCCATTTTGCAGTACTGTATGAACTGCGGGAACTGTGAACCTCTTTGGAGAAATGCCATAGCTCCAGACTCTGAGGCAATGTAAGATCTTAAAATTCATGGTAACAAAACCTGTACATTTTTCCCAAGCCAGTTTATGAATATGTCAGTATGCAATTTATAAAAGCAGAGCCTTACTGATCAAAGTTTAAATAAAGCATGGAAAAAAATGTGAAAGTGTCTAGATTGCCTAAAGTTTTACAAAATACAAGACTGGCTTTTGTGGACTTCTGATTGTGTCTCAAATTTAGTATCATTTGGTCTTATTAAGAAACAGTACATTCAGTGAGGAAAAATAGCTTCAGAAATTTTGTATCTGTGAAAGTCTGCAAGCAAAAGAACATGTGTATCATATGGATATCAATTACCTTGTGATCCACTTGTTTTTAAATGAAATGGGAATTAAAGTACCTTTAATTTATTAAACAACCTTGCTTTTGTCTAGAAAAGGAGACATAGGAACCAGCTTTTCTCTGCACTGGTAATTCTGCACTGCCTTATTTTGATTTCAAAATCTATTTCAGCATTTTTATTCTTCTGATACTGAAATTTCATTTATTATACATCAAGTAGTTGAAATGTAGGCCTGTCTTGTTTGTCAAAATAAGGATCAGCATCTTAGTTTTTATCTATGTCAGATCTAGATGGTTAACAGTGTGCATGTAAACACAGTGTAAATTTTAGCTCTGTAACAGTGACTCTTCTGGTTAGAAGCTCTTTAAAACATCATGTACAGTACTCCAGTAGAAAAACTGCCAATGTAAAATACGCTTTTCAAAAAAAAAGAGCTAACTTAATTGTTTTTATATGAAATTTGGGCAAAGTGATTTCTCATATTTATGCTAAATTAGCAAAATATTTTTACTCCATGTAGTAGCTGGAAAGGTTTTTTATTTACTTGTTTCCACAAGAAGTCCTACATGTTTTATATGAACTACATTGAAAAGTCTAGTTCTCTAGGGACTGGATTCCAAACTTGCAGTGTAGTCCATCTCCTGGGAGAGCGCACTCGTGTTGGTTATCTGGCTCAGCAATTCCATAGCCTCTCTTCCTCCTAGGCACAGACCACTCTAGTCTCTTTCTCTAAGGCTGAGTAGCCAGGTAAGTGCCTGTATTCTCCAATGCCATAGAGCAAATACCCTTAATTTTTAAAGAGAAACATGCTAGTCTTTAAAGTTCTGCACTTTGGAATAAATTATTCTGTTCAAGATATTTTAAGGGCAAATGTAACAAGTTTCTGTGTATATAGGGGTCTTGCTTTAACAGCAGGCTTAAATTAGGCACTCTCCCTCAACACCAGCACCAAAAGCACAAATCTCTTCTGCTTGAGCTGGGACAGTAGATGAGGATCAGTAGCAGCTTTTTAACCTCAGAGTGTGTTGGAAAACCAGACACACTTTACTGGGGTATTTCTCTCAGGGGAAAGTTAAATTAAATCTTTTGCTTTGTTATTCATGCCCTTACTGAGCAATAAGAAATTATTTTCTTGGCCCCTGTGCTTTCATGTAAAAAATACCTTTAATAATATGAGCAAGCACAGTAAGTGATTAACTTTTTAAAGTACATCTCAGCTAGCTTTAAATACTGAGGTGATGGTTACTTACTATTTCCATTGGCACAGATTCTGATCCCAGTTCTCCTTAATATTAGCATCTGTAAAAATGTCTGAGTATTCGGATGTGTATGTTCCATGCCAGTGGGGCTTCGGGGGTGAATACAGCCAAATTCTCTAAAGCCTGCAGCATGGGATAACAAATAGTATCTTGTAAGAGGAAAGTAGATGGAGAAGGGACCATATAAAGCATTTGTGATACACTCTTTTCCCATGTTTGAAGTAGCTCATTTCTGGGAGTCAAAAATTAAAATGTGCAGAATAAAGATTTAAGTTGTAAAGATACTCCAAATTGACTAGGTGGTGATAATGTAGCTAGTAATACCTTTCTTTTGATGCAATGCGATGTTTTGTGATCAAGATTTGATCTCAGGATACAAAGTAAAGAAATCTTCTTTAGTTCTTGTAGCAACTTCTAAAGTGAAGTGTGTTTATAATTCATGGAGAGTTCCCAGTAGCTATTATTAACAATACCAACAAGCCTTCTAACAGAGATAAACTCAAACTGTGGAAAAAACCCAGCAACTTCTCTTTTCTTCAGTACAGGCTAAACCTGTTGCCCAGCCAAATCCATGCCAGCAAATAACAAAGCTAAAGCCTTTTCTAGCATGCAGAAGTTGACTAGAGTGAAAAAAAAAAGTTGAAACCCTGACCAAAACAGGTGGATTAATTTAGCTGAAATCTAGAGTAGGATGTAGGAATCAGGTGAGAGTTAGGTATCCCATCACTTGATTAGACTTTGATTTTGTTTTTAGAACAAAAACCATAACTCTTCTTTTAAGGAAAAGCAAGATCATGGGATGGAAAATATTTTAGTGTTATTTTGTGGGCTGGTATATAATAATACATCCCATTTCCCAGCTAGTTAATATTCATATTGATAACCAGTCCTTTCATTTTGGGCAGGCTGTTTCTGTCTGATGAAAGTATTATGTTACTAAATGATAACCAGCATTACCTGATTCTGTGTCAACACAGTGTATTATTTGTGAAAATACCTACTTTACTGATACTCTGTGTCAGCTTTATTTCCAAGATATCTGGCTACTGATAAACACCCCTAAGGAGGCAGGTATGTATTTGTGATTATATTGCATAGTTCAGTAAAGTGAGTCATAACAAAACCATTTCCCTCTCTTGAATTAAACCTGAATTTTCACACAGACCATCACTGGATCAGCACCTAAAAGCAGATGCCTTTTTGCCTATAAGGTGAACTCCACATCTCTTGGGAAAAAGTGCATTGTTAAATGTATATAAAGCTTTAATTGATGTTAGACATGAAATTAGAACTTTTTTGGCACAATTACAGCAACTGCAATTGTTGCTTAAGAGCTATAACTCATGACCATTGAAACATCCTTAAAATTAAAAGCTAGAAGTTTCTAATAGTTTCTAGTATCCTTTGTTGAGCTGTATGCCACTTAGATCAGCAAATTCTAGATTTGTAAAGCTTTACAGTTTTTCATTTACATAAATTCCTGCTAGTAAATCATAATTGGAGTTGAGATTTATTTATTTTCAGCCACTGGCTCCACTCCATAGTAACTATCACTTGCTATTGATAAGTGCTGCTCCCCTGCTCTGGTAACAGTAGGATCCTGCCTTTGGTCCAATGCTGCAGGAATGCTGTGTAGTATTGATGGTGCTGTTACTATATTGCTAACTGATCCCAGTCCGGATCCAGCTTCTAACCTGATCTGGGGGGTTTCTTTCAGTAAATGTGCTAACAAACCGATCTTGTTGCATTTGCTGCCTCGCAGCGAGTACCTTCACAAACACAGCTGCTTTGTTAAAGAGCATATACATATATTTGTATGAAAAACAGAACATGTATAATGGTTTTTATTAGTTCAGGTGCTCCTGACAGATAGGAATGTGATATACTGGATAGAGAGTACTGGGCTCAGACAGAGGAGACTTCAGTTCTGTTGGCTTTGCCTTTGTCTTGTGTCATTATGTTCTCTGTGCTCTGGTTTGTCATGTACTTGGACATACTGTGATAAAACATAATTCTACAGAACAGGCAAAATACCATTTTATTCCTTGTTTTGGCATCATAATTAAATTTTTGTACTGCAGATTACGCCACTTTACAAATAAAGCCCAGTCCAGCTCAGAAGGGACCAGAAATTTTTCACTAACGTGATACACAGCTAAAAACAAGCTCTCCTTTCCTTGGACTTGATTAATGAGCAGAAGTTGAACAGTAAATTTCACAGTGAAAAATTAGAGTAAAAGCTGTGTTGAATATACAATATTTACCTGTCTAGTGCTTAACATTTGAGCAGCAAGATTGTAGTTTGCCTGCAACACCGCACTTGGCAGCAACAGGCAGTCTTACTCCCCTGCACGTGGTCTTCTTTTGCCAGCTGAATTCTCTCAGTTGAAACTCCTTGTCTAGGCTGCTCCTGTAGCAGAGCAGGTGTCCTCAGTCAAACATAAGGCAAGAGAGACCTATGAGATATCCTTTTAAAAGGCATTATTAAATAAGGATCTGCACTGCTGCAGCCCATGGGTTGTATAAACTGATGTTCATCGTGCCAGTTGTTTTATTTCCTGAAACAGTCAGGAACAGAAGAGGGTGATATAGAAGATCCTTAGGCATTCGGGGGTGTTATGCTTTCCCGCTGAGACTAAAGAGTAATTCTGTCATCTGCTTTATTATGGTTGCAGGACATTTGATGTAAAATACTTTGAAAGTCTAGAAATAACTCAGAGAATATATTCTATAGAATTTATTTCTAAAATATTAAATCTGATTACTATTTTTTTAAAATGGTAGAAAGCTGTTATTTTCAAAACAGAGTCTAGTTCACTTACGTGTTCCTTGGTATGAGAAATCTCAGCATTTGCCTTTTCAGTGTTTTGAAGTTTTTAAAATATTCTTAATTTTGCTATTCTCTGTAATCATTGTCCATGTGCAAATTATTGTCCATTTTCTCCAAGAAGTGTCAAATCCAAAGCACGAATATTGTGAAGTGATGAAGAAGTGCAATGTAGTTTTAAAGATGTCTGAGTGAACACACGCTTGAGTTCTTCACAAGTTCTTCCTCTTCACTGTCTCTTCCCTCTCCTAAATCCAAGGCAGCTTTTAATTTTGTTGCTAATAAATGTACCAGAGTATTATTTCTACTTAAGGAGGAAAGTTATAACATCCTTGAGGACTTTTCTGCTACCATAATGGCTGATACCAAGAATTTTATTTTTCATATGAACATCCAATTTATGAAACACCTGTTTTGCAGCCTTAGTATTCTCTTTTTAATTCCATCCTAATGGCGTTTGGTGAGGTCTGTTGTACAGTAAGACTTTTCATTAAAATCAAGCATAAAGGCAACTCTACTGTCCTTCGTGCTGTGAATGTGATCTTGAAAAACCAGGTTGAATGGGGTTTTGAACATGATCCAGTGGGTGCAGGGGGGGTTGGAACCAGAGGATCTTTAAGGTCCCTTCCATACCAGGCCATTCTGTGATTCTAAGAGTTAAAATACATATTGCCCTACTGCTGTCTTTAAGGTTAGGCAGACACCCACCACTCAGAAGGTCCCACTGACTGGAGAACCATATTCATGGTGCTGTGTTGCACCTTCTCAGTTGAGATCATAGTCCTTCATCCAAGGCTGGGGGTGAAAAAAAAAAAAGTCAAAAGGCAGATTTTGTCCTTTATTTACACAATTATTTTAATTTGGATCTTAGCAATGCCACTTCTGTTTCATGAATGAATGTGCAGTAGAACCAAGTCAAAAGTTTCTCTCTCATAGATTTTTCTTTAACTGTTCATTTTTCCAACAAACCATGAAGATGGGATTAGCTTTTCTTGATAGGGAAAATGGTGGAAGATACAAATGCACATCATTGTTCTAATAAAAGGATCAAGATAATCCTTTGTCTTCAAGCACTTGAGTGAGTGCAGGGAGGATAGAAAGGACAGTATAGAGGAAAAGAAGGATGAAGGCAAGAGGCAGAGTGATGAGGATTATTTTTCTTCTAAAGGGAAAAATAAAGCATATTTAAAAAACCCAAAAAACAGAAGGAAAAAGGGAAATTAAGATCTCTTCAGAGCAAGGACAGAAAAGTATATGGACATTCACTACAAGCATGCCCATGTTAGATCATAATATTGTTTCTGATATTTAATATATTGTAACCAAACATTAACTCAGTGGAAACAGGAAATGACATTTTTTCCAGACCAGCATTATACAGGTGGCCATTAAATAAAAGACTTATCCAAAGGCATGGGGTAAAAAAAACCTAAAAATCAACACCCTAGAAGCATTGCTACCATGTCACTCTTTGCTGAGGGCAATTTCAAAGACAAGTTCAATAGCATTTTGGTTAACTCTGCTCCCAGGCACATATTCTCACATACCCAGTTTCTCAGCTAAAAAGAGATGCTAAAAGCAAAGACAAAATGTCCCTTTACCCGCATTTTATCTTGGGATTTTCAAATGAGGCTTAGTACACTATGGCAGGTAATTATTTTAGGATTTTCCATCTTAAACTCCTAAAATATGTTCCTAAGAATGAAATTTTTGGTTGGATTGTGGATGAAGGTTAACCCTGCTGGGGTAATGGGAGAATCACTGTAAAGAACCATTTGTTCAGATACAGATTCAGCACCTTTTCAGCTTCTTGAAAAGATCATCATGTGCACTGGCAGCTGGTTCTCTTAAAACCAGAAGCAAGCATGCTGGGTTTTTTCAAACCATTTCACACAAATACCACAACTTCAGGTCTGAAATGCCCAAGGCTTACTAACAGGGCACTTCTTTTAATTGACTGATTGTAGGCACTTCTATGGAAATGCGTCTGAAGTGTAGTTTGTGAAATATGTTTAAAAAGTGTTTGATGTAAAATAAGCGCTAGACATTTAACAGTGCAAAAATAGTCAAAATCTGTAGATTGCAAAACTGTTCCTAAGATCCTCAGCCTGTAATATTGTCTTAGTAAAGTTGATCTTTTAAGTTAAATGGCATTCTGATGTAATAACCTTTTACAAATAAAATTATTAATACAAATGTACTGGTTAATACCTGTTAACATAAAACACAGCAATTGGTTCTTTTGTTTCAATTTACAATTAATAGATAGAAATTTTGTAAAAAACAAACAGAAACAACACATAACCTTTTATATGTTTAAAGTGTTTTGTTTTCCCAGACAACATTAACATTCACAGCATCTAGTCCAACCCTGTCTTTTAAGAGGTTCATCTCTGTATTCAAACATTCATACATATATATAGATATCCCCAAAAGAATATGAAATTGCTTTTGAAATTTGTGTTGGCAAGTGGTAAATAGTACACCGTGGCATAAACTCAAAAGTACTTAAGTTGAAGGTCTTTCAGACAGGTAATCCATTGAAATGGGACTAGCAAAATTGTGGTGTAATTGCAGCCATTAGTTTAAAATTTGTACATTATTTCTAACTTTACTGATTCCTGAGAAAAGTAATTATGTTACATACGTAACATTTTCCATTACAGATGATCTTACATACTAAAATTATGGAGGTCTCAACAGTTAAGCAAGAAATTTAATTGGACTGCTGCTTTTAAACTGAAGAAGCAAAGGGAAAGAAAAAGTTCATCTTAAAATCTGTATATGGAAATAATTTTAAACTTCATGAACTACACATTTCCTTAACTTCCTTTTTTTGAACAAGTTGTAACATCAAAGATGCCAAAGGGTAATATAAGCTACAATAATATTCAACAGAACTTAACCTAGATCTTATGTTGTAATAATTTATTCAAATTAACTGTATTCTTCTGTATTTATATTTTCAGTATTTATTATGAATGATATGAAATTTGATGTATTTATTGTGGCTTATTACTGCAGTGTATATATTACAAAAATGAGCATTTTTAAGTCTTAACATTAGTTTTTTTGTTAATTAGTGGCACTTGTATCAGCTGTATTTTTATTATATATTGTACAATATATATTGTCCATTTGTTTGCAATGAAGTAAACCAGGTTTCTACATTACATCCTGGCTGCCAGTGCATTGTGCGTCTTATTTCTGCTATGCAGTCACTAGAGAGCCTCTCTCAGCTAAGAGAGCCAGAATTAGTACTGCACCTCCTCCCTGAGACCTGCAGAGCCTCCAGAGACACTCTGTGAAATTTCAAGCACTTCTCCCATTCCTGATAGCATAAGGAGAAGCAGTTTGTGTGGAATTTGTGTGTGTGTGTTTTTGTTTTTAAATATTTGTATGCCAATTAAAGAAATAAACAGAAACGCCTTCTTAGGTATATCCATTTTACTTCTGCCTACAATTTTCTTTGGCCAGTGAAATATTGTACCGGATTCATCTGTGCCTATAATTTTCATAACAAGGTAATGAAACAATTGTTTTCAACAGCTGTTGGAATAAAATTTTGCAACAGCTCTCTCTGGTGGACAATTTGCAAGTAATTTTATACATCAAATCATTTCAATGGCAACATTCAAAAGAATACTGCTAATTTCAGGACAACTGCTTATTTTCAAAAACAGATGATCAACATTGCTTCATTAATAAAATAATTAACAATCACAGCACAATCGCTGCTGTATTTTTATTCTGATATTTATTCAAATTGAGCTGTACATTTATAAAAAGTTGTCCTTAAATTTGCTTATATGATAAATTACATAGCTAAATTATTTGCATTTACAGAAGTCCTACATGATAAAGATCAGGTGTTGTTATCTAGATTATAAAAAAGTTGTCACAGGAATTATGGCATCACATGGTTTTAGTTTGTTGGGAGTCCCACATCCGTTATCACACTGCTTTTGGCATTGCCATGAACTATGGCTAAAAGGGCTACTCCAGGGCTTGCTAAGCTCTACTGATGCAAAAAGATGTTGTAAAACAACTTTCAATGCTGGTTGTAATACAAGATCCCAGGATACCCAATCAGAAGTGGGAAGATTTAACTCTAAAGTTCATTGGTAAGTTGATCTATTAATAGTACTCACATTATTCTATACTAACCCTACAGTAAACCAGCAATTACTTCCAAGGGTGATAAAATAAAATCCTCAGGTATGGTGGGCTGGCAAATTCCCTCTGCCGTAATGGTGTCATAACCAGGTAGAGCCACAACCAACCAGTAAGGAGCTCTTATTTACAGGCAGTACTACCCAGACCCACAGGCCCTGAAGTCCCAAAACATTTAGGACCTGTTTTGTCCTGCTGGGAGTGCGGCTGGACTGTCCTGGCCTAAAGTCAAGCCTCCTTCAGCACTCGTGGTTAGTCCCTGGAGGTATGAGAGAGCACACTGAGATGGAGGTTAACACTGATGCCAGCTGTTCTAGTGACCTTCAGTAGTTTATATAGCCATCTGATTGATGTACCCATTTTTATGTGCTGTGTATGTAATAGTATTTACATTTGTCTCCTTCATGGGGATAGAGAAGAGCCTAATAACATCACTGAAAGTGATTTAAATTTTAAAAAAACAAACAAAAAAGAAGGCTATAAAACGAGCCAGAGAACCCCTCTACAACAAACTGATTTTCAGCAAGCCACTTTCAGGAGAACATTAACAATATCAAGAAGATGCTGCTGCTTTTTTATTAACTTACTAAAAAAATCAACTTCCTAAACCTCTAGTTATAGTTACAGATTTCCTATTGCTCTTCTAGTATTACATGATGCCCATATATGTGTGTGTATATACACACACACACGTGTGAATATTTGGAAGTGCAGTAGTGTAACATAGAAGTTAATTTCAGATCTTCAA
This sequence comes from Origma solitaria, assembly GCA_013397895.1. Classification (NCBI taxonomy): domain Eukaryota; kingdom Metazoa; phylum Chordata; class Aves; order Passeriformes; family Acanthizidae; genus Origma; species Origma solitaria. Next base: position 110,432 of record VZRL01004526.1, read on the forward strand.
ACAGAATAGAACAAAAGAAGTCACTTAAAGGTTCCCTCTTTATAGATCAGCTCCCCTCTTTTCTGGCAGGTAGTAGAGAGTCCAGGTAAGACTGAACTGCTGTACTAAGTACTGCAAAATACAGAATAAAATGTCACAGTTTAAGGAACAGATAGTAAACATACCTTAAAAAAATGGTATATATAATACATATTTTGTACTATTGACCTATGACCAGAAAATAAATCTCAAAAAAGGAAAGAAGATTTTAAAAAACAATTTTTAAATCACAGAATTAATTTTCCCTTCTAGATCTAGAACTAAAATACAATAACTAGGTAATTGCTATACCTAATCTCTGCAAAAAACAGTGATAACTACCTACATCTGCTATAATAATGATCTTAGGTTACCAGTTAAAAAGCCAGAAAAACACAAAGTGGAGCGTCTCTAGCATTGGTTAGGAAGAGGTTCCTACCTCCAAGTGCAACAGAATTCTCATTTCCTTGCAATATAATTTCTACCCTGGTTTGAAACATTAGCTCTTAAAAAAACTCCAAACAAACAACAAAAGCCCAACCGATAATGAGTAGATAAATGATGTTTCACATATGCATATCCCAATCTGACAAGCTTGTAAGAGAAACAGGTTGCATGAAGAAATTTTCCTTCAGTGATATTAAAAATAATGCATTTTCTGTATAACATGAATGAGAACTAAAAGAACAACTCCTTTTAAACTGCTATGTTAAATACCTTGTCTTTTAGAACAGGTTCCTGTTTCCATTCCATACCTGAGGTTCAACACAGCACAAGCGTTTTCTTGTGTAATCTCCCATCGTCTACACATATTGGTCAACAATTTTCTCATTGGCCTGCATTCTGTTTTTCCTCAACTCCCCCATTTTATCAAGTGCATTTGTTGCCCTTCCAATATTGGTTTGATCTGAAAAAGTAATAATACTTTGTATTTTTGTACTAATACTTTGTATTACCAAAATAAAACATCTATCAGAAGACACAGGCAGATCATTGTGCAACCTTCCAGTTTCATTATAAATAACCCTTCCTGGCACAGTCTTTTCAACAATTTCTGTTCACACTGTTTCAAGTTATTTTAAGTCATAGAGCTTTAACTTCATGGGATACTCTCACAGCTGTCTCCAAAAGCTTTACAAAAGCTGAGATACAACTCAAAGGCATTATCAAGCCAGAAAAATAAGATTTAATGCTTCTGGCAAATATCACTGGTCCTTCCTTATTCACTTTTTTGTCTTTTAGATGACTTAAAACTACTGAAAGCATTTATTCTTGCTTTTATTCAGAAACAGAACTCATTGGTCAGATACCATTAAATTACATATAGACAGGCTTCCTCCCCACAACAGAAGTAAAAAAAAAACAAACCCAAATCATCATTCATACACCCACCAGACCTAAGTTAGCATTTATCTGTAATGATATTACTTATTTACTAGGATAAAAGAACAGATTTATTATTAGTGTATTTTGTCCTATTCAGTCTTTAATACCCACCCCTTCAAATTTATTCTCAGCTTTATATTTGATCATGCAGCCACATATTCTTGTCTTCACTTTATGAATTTTAAAAAATTGGTTATATATTTGATTATGCTGTATTTTTTTCTATAATTAGCAGAATAGTTAGAAAGGCCAAGGTCTCACTCAGACTGATAAAACTGAGATCAGTCCTTTGTAAAAGGGAAAACAGAAACAGGATAAAAAAAATCAATTTCAAGTGTTTGCACAAGAAATTACGTGCAGATAAACTGTGAGGTAAATACTGGATAAATCATGAAAAGGTAGGGGGAGAAGTTTAATAGATAACATGTAATTTAAAAGCAATAACAAAATGAAAACATGTGTAAATGTTAAGCAGCTTGGAAGCCTATTACCATACAACTTTATCATAAATTTTTCAGTTCATGAAATATAAAAAAACCTATACAAGAAGTTTTGGCTAAACAAAAGATTAGTATCAAAATAAGCAGATTTTCCATTAAAATAATCATAAATACATATTTTAGTGAGAATTACATTTTTCTTCCACAAAAGAACCGACCTGCTAGAAGCTGAGCACAATGTGGTAGCCTATTTGGCTTTGACTTGACAGTCTAATATTTAATTCTTCAAGTGACATAACTTAAAAAATATTAAGAAAGTTTCACTGAGTAAATTATTTTAAAAAATAAGCCATTTGAGCAAAAAAATATACATATAAAGTGTATTGGGTTTTAGACAGTAGGCAATAATTTCTCACAACTCTACAGAGAAAATTAGTTTTCTTCAGAAGTACTTACAATATGTGAAAAAAACCTTACATATGGCCCCCGAAGTCAAAGAGAACTAACAGGATCCATAAATCAGTGGTCAACATACAAAGTCTTATCATAGAAATATTGTAAACAAAATATAACCAGGATCCCAGTTATCTTTGGTATATGAGACTCAGAGAATCTCTGATGACACATTTTATACCCAACTTAAGAGGGAAAAGAAACTGTTTGAACATTTTGCATTTAAAGTATCCCTTAAAAATCCAGTATATGTATATGATCACAGTTCAGAATGGTTCTTTTAATAAAATGTTTCTGGGTCTATAATATCAAATCTTAATCGTTCTGGCCAAAGATCCATTTCTGGAAAGGGTCTGATGGATTACAGGATGCCAAACTCGGATGCTCTCCATTTCCTGTAAGGCACATACGTAGTGCTTCATTGTACAGAGTTTGATCCTAAAGTGAGTATAAAAAGGAGGAAAAAAAACAGTGAACAAATAATGAGCATGCTATTTCCCCCCACACTGTTCTTCCCCCAAGCTGATTGCTAATGAGTAGGGTCATGCAGGTGGTGCAGAGGGGGCTAGAAAATACGTAAGTAGTATTCAAGCGACAACTTGCTTTGCTAGGAAAATTTTGTAAAATATTTTAAAATATACAAAACATCCGAATTTACTTCCAGGTGGATGTCAAGACAAACACAGCAAAGGATATCAACTGTTTTTTAAAGTGAAATTTCTACTAGTGACATGAAGGTTTGGTCTGGTAACTGAAAAGGTGAAATTATCTACATTTTCCCGCCAAAACAATTTACTCCTCCTTTTTGGCTCTGGAGTTTTTGTTTTGTTAGCATTTTTGCTTTTATTGGAAATCCAAAACTAACTAATATCAAAGATCACTGATAAAAACGCCATTTCACTGCACAGGATATATACCTTTTGGTGCAGCCACTGCTCCTCTCCAACAGCAAAGGTTTTCTGGCCTTTGTAGGTGCACTCGCGAAGCTGCACAGGTCCCTTGGAAGCATGCAGACAAAGCTCCTTCTGAATGTTATGGCGAATTTCATGGTGTGCAGAATATTCGAAGTACTATTTCAGTAATTTTTAAAAAATTTTGGTAAATAAACACAAAGGAAAGTATTAAACTAAATGAAGCCTTTCAAATTCCCAATACACAAAGTAATATATTCCTTTTCTCATTCAAAAATTTGAGACTATAGAATAATTCCTCCAATTTTTAGCACAGACACTTCAAAAGTGTTTACAAAACTAAAAGCAATTTTTAGTAGTAATGAAGTATTAATTTATACTTGTATGCATAAATTGCAAATGACACTTGCTGCATGTGTATAATGATGCAAAATCTTACTCCCACACAGACCATATATAATTCATGGAGACAAACCGAAGAGTAGAGATAGTTGCATGGATAACTTAAATTTTGGCATTTCTTAACTTTAAAAATCTCTCGTCAATTCTGTTGCTGGATTTTGGGTTTTCTTAAAGCAACCAAAAAAAAAGTTGTCACATGAAACAATACTGATTGCTGTATGCCAACTTTTGCTGCTTGATCTAAACAATAAATGTGAACAATAGGATGCTGTTATATCATCTTGTGAGGTAACCATTACAAAAGTAATATAAGCATGTATTTTGTGAGTTAATTTTACCATGATTTCCTGACAGCAGTACTCTTAAGGCTCAGCTATAATTCTGATCTTAACAGGGATTTACTTCTAACAGTTACAGACACAGCTGTTGTCCTTTTACCCCTCCAGCCCTAACCTAATATCCTGCTCTCTTCTTTTTCTCCCACATTAACCTGCAGAGACCCTAACATTGCATCTCACTGCTACTTCTTGCCTCTGTACGTCAGCCACATCCTTCCTTTGAATATTAGGGCCAGACTCAGTTAGGCCCCTGTGGTTTCCCATTTTCCACTGGTCAGCAATCACCTCCTTGGTGCCTTGGAAACAATGGGAATAGCACTGAGGAACAGCACTGAGGAACAGACAGACTTCCCACTCTTACAACTCTACAACCAAGATTAGTCCTCAAAACAGGCACTGTTAGGAGTGACCTGCTTAGCCATTTAGCTCTCAGACATAGTAATTTACTCTTAATCTGGTAATCTGACTTATCTATCCTGATTTATTTTTGGAACTTCAAAATCTCTGCACGCCCTGAAAATAATGACTTCAAAGCTAGGTTTAGAACTTTATTAATTTTGGATAGTGAGATGGGCATGTTTCCAGCCTCCAATATTCTAAAAAAAAAAGAGTAATATACAACTGATGTACAACTCTGAAAACTGGTTCTGTTTTCTATTCCCATTTCAAATATATGGACAAAGATGACAGGTAGCATGGGAGATATCAGCCTACACTGCTAAAAGTCTGGTAAAGAATAGAAAACAACTGAAAACAGAGCATTGTAATGAGAAGGGTTAAGTAAGCAAATATGGATCTCTAAAGCATCATCAGCAAAATCTGTTCCCTGAAGGCTCACATTTAAAGGGATTCAGACTGGTATTTTGTAGCAGGAGGGAAAACAAAAAACAATACTTGAAAGAATAGAGTTTTAGTGTAGCCCAAGACAACTTAGAAAGAGAGAACAGTAGAAGCATAAAGCAGATCTCTTAATAGAATGTCTTGGTACAGTGTTCCCAAATTAATAACTGTGACAATGTGAAAAAGCTAATAGTATTAATCCACAATGGAATAAACCCCCCAAATTCAATCCTGTAAGAAGCTAGCATAATAGGGTAGTTCTTAATCTAGACAGCATGCATCTCTCACAAAAAATGATTAGGAAAGTATCACCTGACTAGGATTACGTGTCTGAATTTTCACAGTGCCATCAATGAATGTCTTTTAAGATTGAAAAAAAAAAAAATTAACACCCTACCCTCCAAGATAACAATTATATTCTAATAAAAACTTTTAGACCTTTGATGAACTTTAATTATTAAGGCTCTACAGTTGATACATTTTATTTACTTTTAAATGCAACACAGAAGTGTGCATTTCTGGGCAGGGAAGGAGATGTTCCTCTTATTAGTATTACAGTAACGACTAAACAATTCAGTATCTGACATCTATTGCAAGTCATATTGTAGTAGGAACAGAGCACCATTGCTGCCTCCAAGAGCTATGGACCAAAGGGAGCTCCTCTTGAACAAATGGAATCATATAAGTCACTTGCATTAGCCAGTACAGGATAGGCCACTTAGACCTCACACTATGAGGCTGCAAGCGTGATAGGGAAGGTGGCTCAGGCCTGGACACTTGGTCTCCCATTGGCCGGATTCCAACCAACATCTTCCTGGACAGTGCGAGTCCTGGTGACAGAGAAAGAAGCAATAGGAGGAAGCATAAGGAAAGGAAGAATTAAGAAGACAACACTTACAAGACAGGAGCAAGGGTGGCATGAAAAGGTTCTGCACAGAAAGGAGAGGGCAAGTGAAGCAGTGCAACTGTGTTTGAAATCTGAATTTATAGGCTGAAGTTAAAACATGAGAAATGTGACAAGACATGAAGAGGGGTATGGAATTTTCCTTTAATAATATATATAGGAATTAATTATTAAAGAAAAAAAAGGAAAAAAGAGATAAGGAGAGAGAAATTGCATATTAAAAATCAGTCAAATTCCCTAAAAGTAATTAAAATCTTTTATATGGTAAAGCTACCGCAGGAGACATAATAAAAATCAGGTATCAAATACTTTACCTGATTTCCTCCAAGTCCGTGACAAGAATACATAATCAATGGTTTGCCACCATGGTTATTTTCACCAACATCCAGACACATGTGGTTACCTATATTTTTTAACTAAAGAAAGGGTGTTATCAGGATAAAAAAAGCTTAGTGGTGTTATCAGGATAAAAAAAGCTTAGTGGAATGACAAAAAATTAAATAATCTCAGCCATATACAAAAGTAACCTTTGGTTTAACAACAATTACAGCTGTCAGTTAATTTTTACTTTCTGCTATGCTTGAATCTAAAAATCCTGTTTTCTCAGTTAATCTTTTCTATCTAAAAGCCTAGTAACTACATAGTCACACATAGAATTATTAGCCTGCTCTGTACAATGTTACTGTTATTCAAACTACACTCTGAACAGATACATAAAATATTTAAAACAGGAGGAAGAGAAAGTTTTATTTGCAAATACACACTAAAAATTCACGTTCACCTCAAGCTAAGAACTATTACTTCTTTGATTTTTTTTTTTTTTTTTTGCTTTAGCAATGCAGTGTCTAAACTTATTTGGCAGGAAAAATGACTTTTGACATAAATGAATAAGGAAAATTATATAGCTATTGACAAAGCTATACAAGGTATGCAGAAGAGATTCTTTGTCCAGAGCAGTGACAGAAAACCCTAGAGCAGTTAAAGACAGCTAAAGTCTAAAACCTATGGCTAAGGCAGTACAAGAGATTAGCAAACTTCCTGGATTATGAAGAATATAGAAAATAATTAAAATTAAACTTACATATCCAGAAAACAAAGGATTCAGGTCTGGCACATATGCTTCTGGATAAACATTATTGAGATACCAGGTAAAATTTTTACACTGCAGACGCTGCCTTAAATCAAGTCTTTTTGATATGTCTCCAAATGTTTTCTGTTAGAGGAAGGGAAGTAAGGAAGGATGGAATATATTTAACATTCATTTTGCACACGTAAAGCTATGATATTCTGTGTAGTACTAGACAAGTTTTAAGCTTCCTTTGTTGATTTTTTTCTTGTTAATGCTGTGCTATTACAGTTACTGCTGTCTTTCAGTGTCATAACACCACTGACATCCTGCCTGCAGCATTTCAAAGCACTTGCAAGAAAAATATATTGCAAGATAGAAAAAATAGAAGTATCTTTAGTCCCAAGAAAATTTTAACACAATGCCATGAAATAGAAAACTACAAATAAGACCATACCGATGACAGCCATAAAGCTAACTGATCTCACTAGTAGTGTAAGCTGAAAAAACAAACAGGATTAATTAAATAATTAGCATAATATCCAGCACAGTGTAGAATCTCCCAAACAAAATTCAGTTTAGCTGCTGAACACGCCTAGGAAATCTAACACTTTTAGTGATACATCACATGAAGGGGGAAAAATAGCTTCTAAAAGAAAACTCTAGATTCTAGCTGGGCAGAAAACCTACAAAATAATATAAGCCAACATCCAACCTCCCTTGAAAGCAACTGACATTTTTAAACAGACAGAGACAGGATGGTTATCCATCATCAAGTAAGTTTTATTCTGCTGCTAAAGAACAACAAAATCTGCTTTTTCAGTAAAAATACTAAGCAACTTGAGACTAACAAGACATTTTTCTCACTCCAAAAATAAATTTGTTTACATTGTCTACACTCAGTAGCTTTTCTCATGGTGTTCTGGTAGTTCCTGTACCTGCACAATGAAAACAACCCAGGATTTTAGAGAATGCATGAAAAAAACCCACCAATAAAAAAACCTCACCATACAAATTCAACATTCCCCACCCGAACATTTTAGGTTTTTTCATGTTTGTTGGGGTGACTGCATTAAGCAAACGGAATTGTCTTTTCATTAAAATATCTAGAATCCTTACGTACTTTGTCAATAAATAACTTTTGCTCACCAAAACTTTCACTGCAGCAAGTGTGATTTCTAATACCACCACCACCACCTACTTGTTTCACAATTTTTGCTGCCTCTGTGTTTCTTCGGTAAAATATTTCTTTATATTCATCCATCCACACTTCTGCAAGGCGAACTTGATTACGTGTGATCACCTGAGTACCTTTTGGGAAAGTATGGGGACTCTTGCTGCGAAAGACATGGCCAACAACAGAGCAAGGCATGATCTCCAACTGTCCACCACATTGCCATACCTAATAATAACATTTAGTGTGTAAGTGCACTGCAATTAGAATTCAGGGGGTGGAAAAAATTCATAATATTATTGTTCACCAGGAAACATCAAACCACTAGCAAGAGTACATATATCAGGCATACCATAAGTGAATTTCCTAATCAGATAAAGCTTGGAAATACACACTTCAGGTATCAACCCTAAAGACATCTTAAAAAAATTAAAATCAGTTAAGTGAGTATGTTTGTATTTTATTTCATAGGTAATTAGTAATTCAATTTTCTATGTCCTAGTTGGCTAATTGAGTAGAGGAGTCACAATCTAATACAAACTTATTCTCAAATCCCCTGTATACTGTCAGCATAGAAACTATTGCTAATTAGGGAGCTAAACTTACCCTGAAAGACATTTCTATATTTTCACCTCCCCATATTTCCATTTCTTCATCATAGCTTCCGATGTGTTCAAAGTAGTCTTTTGATATTGAAAAGAGACCTCCAGCAAACGTAGGTGTTCTGCAAAAACAAAATTTTACTGAGAAAGACAGTAAGGTTTTTTAAATATAGATGTAAAATCATAGTGTAACTGTTCTAGGAATTTTCCATGCACCTGTTAGAATTTCACTACAGTGATGCATATTCCTGGCATAGTTAATACTTCTAGCAATTAAATATGTCACATGGAACCTCATTTGACTGTTTATTGTCATTTTTAAGAACTCGTTCAGACTAATGACTGCTGGTATGAAAGAAAGCATCAGGAAAACCAACATATTTTCTCTGTATGGAGGATATTGAGCAAAGTTATTACTCCTACAGACCAGTAACCCGTCTGTGGACAAAGCAGGTACAATTATCACCAAATGAACTACTGTATCAGCCTAGTACTTGGGTGCTGTGACCCTTTCTGTCATTCTTTCAAGTAAAGTGAATAAGGAGACAGAATCATTGTACTGTCTCTGAAAATAACTGTGTATAATCCTCCTCTGCCCCTTCCCACTAGGAATATAATAAGTAATTTCGATTGTATGTAGAAAAAGTAACGCAGAGCAATTACTATCTTAAGGAGGCTATATTTTCATGAATGCTTTAAAATGTGGTTCTTGAAGTATTACAAAAAAAATCTAAGATGCTAAGATGTCTGATTACACTCATCTGAAGAACTAATTTATTTACAAACTGTTAGTCATTACAAAAACTCCATGAAAACGGAAGGATTTTAAAAGTATTCAAATTATGTTTACCTAATTGGATAGGTTTCATCCTTTCTTCTTTTATTCTCATATTTAGGAAGAGACTCCCATCCAAATGACAAACTCCAATCAAAATTTCCTCTGTTGTGGCTATGCCCGTAAGGAGATGGTTTACTGAATTCAAAAGTATTGAGATCTATAGAAGCAATGTCAGGGCTTACAACAGCAACAGGGTTCTCAGCTATTCTTGCCAATAATGGCTCTAACCAGCCATAAAAGCATTCACCTGTGGAGAAAATGGGAACACTGAATTTTTGCTTGGCTCTAAAGTAGTACACAGGGAATGTTTTAACATGTCCAGCAAGCCAATATGGACCATTTTTAAACAGCATTGCTAACTGTAAATCAGTAATATGAAATAGCAATAGGAAAGGTGATAACATTGCTAACATAATTCATAAAAAACCTGCAACATTAAATCAAAGACAGCAGCATTATAAACCAGACCTGGCTTAGTTACAGGTTATACTTACAATGAGCATCCAGAAAGGTAAGGGTCTCTCCTGTTGCTACTGAAGCTCCCAACAACCGTGCAGTGATCAGACCTTTTCTTTCCTTTTGACGGACTACTTTAACTATTTGAAACTGCTTCACATATTCATCTAGTTTATCATGCAGGTATTCTAGAAAGAGGAATCAGTGTCAGGATATTCAGTGTATATACATGCGACTGCCCAAAATGTTACACTATTAAGCTAACAAGATAAACAACTCATATTAACCCCAGAAATTACCTCAACATTGAATCCGTAAAAATTCCTAACTGCTGAAGGTTATTTTTAGGGGCTGAATTTTGTTGGGGTAGGGGTGTAGGAAGAGGTGACTGGCAGAGAACAGGGGATGGAGCATTAAGATTATTCTGAACAAGAAAGGATGTGCTAGTACATCTCTTCTGCAGTGTTAACCATTTGAATACCAATTCCATTTTCATAGCAAATGGAACTCATACTTACATTGTCTGCAGAACATGCAAATTCTTTCCTTAATGATTGCATATTTATGTTTTCAAAGGCTACAGTATTTACAACAGCAACAGAAGCCATGTAAAAAGCTATTTAAATGTTCAAAGTTTGAGAAAGAACCCCACATCTCTCATTAAACATCTCACATCATCTTTATCCTGCCCATCCTTAGTATTAAACTATGCTACTGAACATATTTCACATCCAAATGTGTCAATATACTCAATACAGGCTTGCAAGAGTGTAAATACATTAACAGAAGCATGTTCATCTAAAGCCAAGCATACAGATTTTTTTTGAACTTACATTTGTGTACACACTAGGTATATATTTAATTATTTTTGAGATTCAGCTTGAGTGTTGAAGATTATTTTTCCATTGAAAAATTTTACTTTTTAATAAAGACACTGCCCATCATATTAAAGAAATTAATTTGCATAAAGACAACCACTATGATAAAATGCAAATTTCTACATGTCTGGGCCAATTTATACTTGGATACTTTGTTCTACAAATTGCACTTAGTTTGAAAAAACCTTTTAGAACACAAGAATTTCATATCTGACTACCTTATGGAAAGAAAAGATGGGGGAGGGCTATTTTATATTTTTAAAAAAAGAAAGAAACAAGACTGCTTAGAATACTATTATACATGTCAATGGTGTAAAGAAATATCCTCTTAGCCAATTTATCTGCAATCCTAACATATCTTCAGAAAAAAAAAAACAAACAAAAAAAGAAGTGAAAACAGAAAGATTTCTTACCATCTACACTGGCATCATCCACCAAAATAATCTCCTTTAGCAGTATGGCAGGAGATGTGTACATCACACTGTGAACGGTTCTGAGCAGAGTTGACCATGCTTCATTATGGAAAACGATGATAATGCTTGTGGTTGGCAATGGTGGGCAACGCTTAAATTTTTGTTCAATACATCTAACAGATCAGAAAGCGTCAGGGGTTACAAAATGGATAAAAATTTTTTACTCCAACTCTTAAAGGAAACTTTTATTTCTAGTACAAAGCTTTATAACTATGGACAATAAATGATTCCGCTTCTCTAATTTCTATCCCAGTTTTGGAGTGCAAAGATGGGAACTTCAACTGGAGCAGCTGTTCAAAGTATTTTAAAAAAATATGACTGAGAATTTCACTCGAACAACTTAGTTCTGCTTCTGTCTCACACACATTTGAGTCCATTTCATATAATAACCAGGCCTTCTTCAGGAAAAAAATGTTCTTCTATTGAGACCAGCAGGTATTGACTGAGCTGACTCAAAGTCATCACTACTGCTGAAACCTAAGAACACAAAGAAGAGTTCCAAGAACAAATATAACCTATCTGATTCAAAACTTACAAGTTTTGTAGAAATACTATGTATTCCTTAGGGCAGCATATCCCATTCAAGGGATACAATTTTAAACCCACAGTTTTTCAAGACTGACATATCCTAAATGTAATTTTAGATCTAATGGCAAGTCAAGATGACGACGCTGTATTCTAGTATTCATAAGTTGCACACTTACTGTTTATTCCCTGTCAGCTTTAAGGACTGGAGGACCCCAAGGTAATAACCACAGTCATTGCCTCACAAAATATACAAGCAAAATCTCCCCAGTTATGGTAAGCTGCGTCACTGAGCAGGGGCTCAGTGAGTTTAGCCACTTCTGGCACAGATGACTAACAACATTTAATTGGACATGGATAGAGATTGCTCATAACTAAAATCAACTCTCCCACTCTCCCCAAGTCCTACAGTCAACATTAATAAAATTTTTCAATATTACAAGATTGCTACTGAGATTGTCCATTACCTTATTTAACATTTTACAATTCCTAATTTCTTAAATTATGCCAGTAGTTTTATTAACACTGAATACTGAAAAAATGGGGGGTGGTGTTTAAATTGGAAAAATGTTGAAACCACATTTTTAGTTTTCTTCTAAGTAAAACTTAGCAGCCTTCCTGAAAGTTACTCAGAAATTTAAGCTTAAAGGCAAAAGCAGAACACCTTATTTAAATATGGTTACTTTGAATTCAAAACCATGAAAGAAGTGAGCTTTTCTAAACATTCTTGGCTTTGGCACTGTGGCTCATTATGTACAGCCAATCATTATGTATAGCTAGGAGACTTTTCTAAACTATCACCTACTACTGAATTCAAATCACTCTGCAGTCTGAATTTCTGAGAAGTTTTTGAACTATCAGGACATACACATTTCAACTTACTCAGGAGGTCGAGTGTCCGGTCCAAGATCTCGGTGTAAAGAAATCCTATCACTTGCAAATGCATTAAAACAGTGTTTCTCTTCTCCAGCCTGTTTTTCTTTCTGTTCTTCTGAATTTAAGTTGATGGTTTGGAATGCTTTACCAGAAGCTCCAGGAGCATTAGGATCTTGAAGGGGCCGCTCTAGAAAGGGTTTTAGTTCCACTGGAGTATAGTGCCCTGGCAAACAGTGTCTCTCTCCAGGAATCTTAGTTTGCCTAATGGGTGCTTTTATCTGCATTTTTGGCTTTGCACCTTTGATATTGTTCATAGCATTTAACACAAGACCTAATACATGACTTTTCTTTCCAACAACTGGTTCAATCCCTGCTTCATCCTTAAAATCTTGAACACCCACTTCCCTTTGTAATAAAAATAAAAATACCAGAAAGACAAACACAATAATGCTAAACTTCCAAAGTTTCCAGTGAAAAAATGTCTTAAATAGTTTAGGTGTCTTTTTCAAAGCCATTCTAGTTTTAAAAATTTTTACACAACAGAAGTTTCTGTGAGTGCTGCTCTTCAAATACGTCACAGCATTTCTTGAAATGATAACACCTGTAAATTAAAACAAATCGTATTCATTTAGACATCTAGTATATTTAACTGCATAAAGCTATACGAAATTAATGGGGAGGAATTACTTCACAGCTCCCAAAAGTCAAATGTTATCCATGCTACCTCACTTAAAGATACATCAAACCTATCTATATGATACCCAAAATGCCCTTTCCCTGTTTTTTGGTTTGGGTTTCATTTTTTAAATACACTTCATATCGAAGAAGCGGGAATCAGGCATACCATCAACAATAAAACACTATTTCTACACAGTGCCACTACTTCAAATTAATTTTCTTCCAATTAGTTTATTTAAAATTAGAAAGAAGTATTGTATATAATCTTGTAGAAGCAGAGAATTTTAGTTCAGTGATGGGACAGAAGGAAAACAGGTGGAATCAATACATCAGTTCAAGTTGCATGTCAGAAAGAGCCACATGAAAAGTGAACAATAAAGATGGGAAAGACTTCTCAATCAACTTATTTCAATGATTTGAAAGTTTCCACCACTATTTTTTTCACAGACAAGTAATTATTCAGTTACTTTCAAAAATGAAACTATGAAAGACATTTGAGGACTACCAAAATCTAAGTGATTTGAATTAAATTCTCTCTGCCAAACTGGCAGTTTACAAGAAGGGGATACATTCAGCAACCAGTTTGAATTCAAGGAGTAGCTTCAGTTTTGTCTAAATTGCATGTATGTGAACCAAGAAGAGAAATAAACAGCATCTAGCTAAAAGCCACAGTTAGTTCCAACTTGCTAACCGCTGACGACAAAATTGCAAAAAACTACTTTTCTATTTATTCCTCTGAAATATAAATAGGTTCTGCGTTTCTTAATTGGAGTAGCATATTCTCAGGAAGAGATGTAAGTCAGAGAAAACAAAAAAAACCCTGGCCCCCACCTGGTTTCCTTCAAGAATTTGCAGGAGAAACTAAGCATCTGGATTTCTTCACATTATACTGTATTTCAAAGCTTATGTCAGCTTAATAAACCCATACATTCAAACAACAGTGTTTTTACCATAGGGTTATTGTTAAAAGAATGCAGAGGAGAAGCATATTACATCATACTAAAAAGTACCAAAACCATGCTTCATAACTTAAGAAATTTTAAAAAAACCAAAGAAAATAAAAAAAAAACAGTCCACTTCTGTCCATGTCACATACTGTATTCCCATTTTTCCTTACTGCTGAAACATTTGAACTACAATACCAATACCTATATAATGGAAGACTATGAATAAAAACTTTCTTTCCCAAGGAAAGGATGGCAACCAAATTGCCAAACTGCCAGATTGAAAAATGTCTTGTTTTCTCACAATGTCTGGTGGGTTGATCTTGACTGGCTGCCAGGCACCAATCCAGCCACTCTCTCACTTTCCATCCTCAACATGACAGTGGGGACAAAATAAGACGGAAAATCACATGGGTTGAGCTAAGGACAGCATGATCACTTACCAGTCACAAGGAAAACAGACTTGTAATGATGAACTTGAATTTACTTCCAATTAAAGATAGAGTAGGATGGTGAGAAACAAAGGCTTAAACTACCTCCCCTGGCTCAGCTTCACTCCATTCCCAATTCTTTGATCTCCTTTCTGTCTAGTGGTGCAGAAGGAATGAATAATAAGGACTGTGGTTAGCTTTTGAGACTTTATCTCTAGCATTTCTTCCTCTGCACACTTTTGCCCTGCTCCAGCATCAGTTCTCTCCGTGCAGTACAGCACTTCAGAATAAACTGCTCCAGCATAGGCCATCCATGGGTCATGCATCCATGGGTCCAGGATCTTGCACCTGCCTGGGCTCTCCACAGGTTGCAGCTTCCTTCAGGCTATGTCCACCTGCTCTGGCCTGGGTCCTGCACAGGCTGCAGTGTGGATACCTCATCTGGGGGGGAGTCCTTCACAGGCTGCAGTGAAATTCTTCTTCACCACAGCCTTCTCCATGAGCTGCAGGGGGAATATCTGCTCCAGTGTCTAGAATACCTACTCCCCTCCTTCTTCACTGACCTTGGTTTCACATTTTTCTCACTCCTCTTTCTCACAGCTGCTGTGCAGTATTTTTTACCCTTTCTTAAATACCTCATCATGGAGGCACCACCTGCTACACTTGGTGGCTCAGCTTTGGCCAACAGTGGGTCTATTTTACAGTTGGCTGGAACCAGCTGTGTCCAGTCCCAGATGAGAATGTGGAGGTGGGGGAGAAGCCCCCGATGTCTTATCACAAAACCCACCTGTGCAGTCCTCCTCACCTCCTAACCTTGCCATGAAAATGGAATACACAATGTAAAACACCAAGCATGTGTACAGATTAGCACCCAGCATCGCAGGGGCTACAGCCTCTGCATGTTGCTAACCAGGAAAGCTTTCCTCACACCATCAAAAAGAAAATCATATTACTGTTTCTCAGTGCATCATGCACAAGTACGTAAGATACTAGTAAATCTTAAAGCTTAAAAACCAACAAGCAATATATCTTCTTCAAATGGAAAAAAAAGCAAACATCTTTATATATACACACCTATATTTTTCTACACAGAGAGAAATATTTGAAATACATGTCATAAAAGGCATTAGAAACAAAGAGACATGTGGAGCATGCTGCCACAACACACAGATGAAATGTCTGTCCCTAGAAAAGACAATGCACTTGAGTTAAGTGGATAGTGGAAGACAGTAACACAACTTAATCCTTTCAGTGTGCACTCGTACACTCCACTAGCATACATTGCAGTAGGCTGTGCACAGAAACAAGTGCAAGTGATGTTTCTTTAAGAAAGGATCAAGTGACAGCCTTGAACTGTATGCGCAGCAAACACGAAGTGGACAGAGGCTCAATTGCCACAAACATACAGCAAAACCTTTTGATACAGACAAATGCTGAGTGTAGCTTTGTTGACAAAGTATCTGATAGGGATATTGCTTACAATAAGAGAAGAGTTCTTTGTCACGCAAAAGAGTAGCAGTTTCCAGAACAGAAGGTACATTGTCCAAAGAACTTTTGCCATGAAAGCTGTATCTTACTTACGGTTTTTACCAGGATAATTTTGTAGTCAGAAATACAATCTTTATTTGTCATAAATGCCTCCCACATTTTCATGGCACAGCAATGTGTCAGCAAACACAGACCAAGCTACTATTCAATCCTCCAGGACATGCTGAAGAAATATGTGGCATGATTAAACTCCCTGGGGTGACTGTTTAGAAACGTATTTAATCTTCTATTCATTAGTGTTATTTTCACTAACAGTAGTCTGCATTCCTACAGCACTTTGAAATAACTAGCCCTAAATATCTGAAGGTGGATGGTTTTTAGGAAGAAAATAACCAGAAAACTAAAATGTACTACAAAAGTCTTCTGAAAGTGCCAAAAAGCAGCTGCCACACTACTTCAAATCACATCACATGGGCACTGTGAGAATTCAATGCAGTCTATGTTACATTATGCCACCCACTGGCTCTGATGTCAGACTGCCTGCAAAAACTCTTATAAGAAAGCCTCGCTAATGTAGTCAACAACTAGAAAACTCTGATTTTTTTCTGTTAGCTTGCTATGAACAACACTGCAGGCAATAATTTTTATAAAAAAGTGAAACAGTCAATATAACCCAGAACAGCAGAAATTCTTTCAAACCACGTGAGACAAAATTCACTGGGGTTAGTATCAACAATATAACTGACCTCATTTAAAAAAAAAAAACCCTATTTTAAAATCTACTTTTCTTTTATCTGAATGTTAGACAGGTTTCAAATATTTCTGGACAATATTGTTTACAGAACATAAAAACCTAGAAAATATAAAATACTAAGTAAAAATACAGAAAAACAAAATTTTTAAAAAAAAGTAAAAATACTTCAGAATTATTCTAATCAAAACTATTTAACTACATAACTTGGCTTCAACTTAATCTAATTCTTATATAATTCCAGAAACAGAGTCTCATGAAAAGCTTGTCTATTTTTCCTTGTTACCAAAGCATACAATCCCTTCCTCAAACCTTACAGCCCCCTTAATGAGAAGGTGGGTGTGCAAACAAAAACACTGAGCAAATACTTTAGAGAAAAACCAAACAAACCTGACACTGATGATCAATTGTTCTCACCAAATTAGCAAAAGTCTGACAAACACACTTACAGGATACTTTAACTGTAAGAAATGCTACTTACCCCTGATATTTCTGAATCTAAAATTCTAGACAGGGCTTTTTGTTTTCTTTGCATGAATATCAATGTAGATGCTACTAAAACATCAGTTACTGAAATAATCAGTTTGGTAAATGATATTTTCATCTTATACCGCTATGGAAATTGATGCAAATAAATAAATAAATCACTGAACAAAACTGTTTGCACTTCCTAAAAGTACATCCCAGAGGAACATCCATTCACATAAGCACCTTTGGTCACAGACTAAGAAACATCTGATTCAGAGTAAACCTTTCACAGAGGTTTAGCTTTATATGGAAGAATATTCATAGAATACGAATACTATTATTCATATAACCAAAACCATTCAAAAGCACATTAAAAATTGGGGATGATTAACGAAGTTTCTTAAGTTTAGCAAACTATGCTGCTGTTTACAAGAACATTAGGCCTTGACTTAAATACAGGAACAAATGATAAAATGAAATGTACAGAAGTCAAAGACTAAAGATATGAAAAGGAGAAACAAAATCAGCTAGCTAGTTTCTATCTCCACACTTGCTCATCTGTTCCACTAAGAATTCCTACTGAATGCACTCCTAGACAGGATACACATAACCTAAAAGAGAGATTCACAAACCCCAGGTGCTATTCCTCCAGGTACATTCTTTGAAGCTCAGCCAGTAGAAAGGTGGTTCTACTCCCGAAAAAAGTTGTAAGAGGAATACTGAATATGCTCAGTTCCTGAGCCTTCATTCTAGAAACATTAAGGGCACAGATTATTCTAGCAGTTACTGGATGTAACTTGCCTCACTGATTATTACAGAGAAATGAGAAGCTGTACCTTCTGGATGAGCATACTGAAGAAGGCCGAAGCAGTTCTGAGCAACAGCAGCACAGAACAGCTTGTGAAATACAACTTGGTCAAGTATCTCCTTCAGCTGTTTCATTTAGATCAAAAAGAAAAAAAAAAAAGGGAAGAAACTCAAACAAACCATCATCAAACGTCTTTCTACGGATTCTAATGGAAATGCTTCAACTCAAACTTTCACATGCTCTTTCAAAATTAGCACTACTACTATTTTTCTACTGTCAAGCACTGCATGTGATATGCACAGACAGTTGCCTTTGACAACTGATAGCATAGTAAAAATATATAGTAACCACACATTATAAATACATTTATGCCTTATTTTTATTGATCTGGGAGACGTAAATGACATACACTTACATTTAAATTTCATTCAACTTTGTATTTTCCTTATTTTTCCTTGGTCAGATTGTTTTGGGCCTCCATTAAAATAATTTTAGACTGTCCCTAAAAATGCCATGACAAAAAGTGAGCATGAGAGCAGCTGTAAAGTGCTGTTTTAACTTAGAAGGATTAGTGTCTCAATTTCAGTTAAGCACCAGAAGATAATGTCTGGACCATAACCAGAGGACTTTTGTTTGTTTTCCTGATTGCAGGAATGTTTCTAAGATAACAAAAACATCTGAGTATCAAGTGCAGGTCTTAAAATCACAGTTTTTTAACCAGCCTTAAACTTTTGTTTAAGCGGTAAGTGTAAAGCAAAGAAAGTCTCCTCATGGGAGATTTACTGGGTAAGCGACTGCTAAACTAATCTTTGTCGGAAACTCCCAGAGGCATCTTCACTTTCCTCTTCTCCCCACTTCAGTGTCTTTTCCAGCTACATTTCACTGTTGAACAATGTTAGTCCACTGTAGTTAGTCATTTGACTCTAGAATTTAATTGCTAAATCACTGTCAGTAGTTTTGTGATATGATTTCTGTTTGTAAGCAGAACTATTTCCTATATCACACGACCTCAGTGAGTCTTAAGGAAAATCAGACAATAGTAACACAGCAAGTGAATAAATCCATGCTTTATACAACTGAAAAAAGTCTAGCACTTTACGGTTTAGAAACTTGAGGCACTTTCAGATCTTGTATTAGACAGGCACAACAATGAGCAGATTTGGATGAGAAACTCTTAAGTGTTGGCAGGCAACTGAACATGATTCATGAACATGGTTCTCTACATTGATTCCAAAAAAAAGGGGAAGACCTGGACTAAGTAACAGCTCTTGGAAAAGGTTAACGAGGCAGCAAACTTGGGTAAAGCAAAACAAAATTGTCTCAAAATAACACGATTGGTCACCTAGAACCACAGACACTGGGGAAATGTCACAGAGAGGGCAATTATATCTTATTCCTATTTTGACAGGGCTCAAGATATCCAGGCTGCTTCTGGTATTACCCAGCCCCCAAAAAGGGACAAGTTAAGTGGCAATAGCAGTTATGTGGAGGAGGAAAATTGGTCTTCTGCTCCTTCCCACAGTGCAACAAAAATAGCAATTCAGGCTCTCTGTAACTAACTTAATTTTTACTTTGCTCTGTTTTTGAGAAGCCTTGAGATGGCAGTAGCAGATGCCAAACTGACCAGGCCATTAAGCAAACCTGGCTAAAAAAGGAAACCAAACCCTGTAAGTTGGCTGTTTTTTCTCAGGCTCTAACTCTGGCAGCTCAGCAGCATACCACTGGCTTCAGTCAAGACTGAATTGATCAGTATAATTTATAATTTTTTTAACAAAATAGGTCATTTTGTTACAGAAGACGAACAGGTAAGAGACTACTGAGATGCATATGTAACATCTGTACTTCCAGTAAGATTTTTTTATTTAACCAACAGAAAAATTTATTAATAAATTCTTCTTTGTAAAAGAATGTTTTACACAAAGTTAAAAAAAACAAACCAAAACCCATGACACTAAGGTTATTAAATTTAAAATACACTTCTTCTGTCAGCTCCCCAGACCCAAGCAAACATTGGTCTACGTATTATCACCTGCTGTGCAGAAGACTAACAAACGGTCGGACAGTAGAGACAATGCAATAACTCTTCAAAAGCTCTTCATATAGGGTGAAACACACTAGAGTTAGCGGGCAATGTACACAACTGATATCACCCTGCCGCCTCGAATCAATGCGGTACTGTGGGCAAACCCTTGAGCAGGATCCGTACGTGGCAGAGACGCCTCCCTCGGTCAATACCTTCGGTTTGGACAGTGCATCCGGCAGGCACTTCCCGGAGCCCCGTGTTCCCGCACGCGGCAGCCTGGGCCCCTCGCCCGCTCCACGTTCCCCGGAGCAGAGCTCGCAGGGCTGCGTCGTCCCGGCCCCGGGAAGGCCCCTGGGGCGGCGGCCTCGGTGGGATCTGAGGGGACCGCGCGTGAGGCGTGCGCGCCAAGGGGCGGCTGAGGGAGACCCCCGGGGCAGCCCCGGCCCCGCGCCCCATCCAGGACCGCTCCCTCCCCTCACGGCGCCCGCCCGCCCGCCGAGCGCACCCATACGGAGCGGAGAAGAAGCGGCACCGGACGCTGCCCCGCCGCCGGCCACAGCCCTTGGGGAGGGCCAAGGAGGAGCGGAGCCGCGCGGTGCCTAGCGAGGTTCCCCCACTCACCTCGTCCGGCGGAAGGACGGCGAAGGCGCTGCCGCGCGAGCGGCACCGGAGCCCCGGGAGGCCGGAGCCGGGCGGGCTCTGCGGCTTCCGCCCCGCGCCCGCCAGGTGCGCGCCNNGGCGGCAGCGGGGGCGCGCCCGGGGAGCCGCTGTGCCCATCGCGCCCTGTCCCGCCACCCGCGGGCTCGCACACGGGGCACAGCGCGCACCCAGCGGCTGCGGGGCTGGCTTCAGCCACCCGAGTGCCACGTTGTGCAAAATGGGGTTGACCAAGACAGAACACAAAATCCCTCTGAGGTGAGATCACGGATTGGAAGAAGGGATATCGCGTTGAGCTCCCTTCTCCTCACAATGCAGTTTCTCGGAGAGATGGATACAAAATCACTTTTCTACAGAAGCACGGTTTAATGCGGGGAAGAACTCAAAGTAATATTTGCCCTCCCATAGCAGAGAGTAGAGTCTCCCCTTCTTCCTACGCTCAGATAAAAGTAGCGCAATCACTGTCTCACCCCAGCACTTCAAAGCTTCTTTCTTTGAGCTGCTGCACAGGTAGCTAAATGCGATCAGCAGCTCCAAGGGAGGGGGCAGTGCTAAAAATGGTGATACCGGTTCTTTTAGGAATTGATACTGCCCAGGAACACTTAATAAAGATTTAGACCAGAATCCCTCACAATTCACATGTTCCATTATTACTAGCATGTTAAAATCCTTCCTTATGACTTTGACAGTTGATGCCTAAACTATACTAAGCACTAAATCACCTGAGACGGGAATAGCCAATGTCCAACTTTTGTAGCACAGAATTCAAATAAGGCAAATTTCTAGCGTGGACTTTTAAAAGTCTGATGTTTTCCAGAATAAAGCCTGCATTAAAAGGCATACTGACTCCTTAAAAGAACCGAAAAAACCCCAAACACCCAACCAAACAGCAAGAACAGTATTAAAAAGCCCTCACTTCAGAACAAGTCTTAAGACCATTCACTTAGCTTCTCTTCTAGAAAGTACCATGTCATATAATTAGCAACAAACTTTTAGCAGAGACAAAAGCATGATATTTTTTCAGTAATGGTTCGATTCTCAACATTTTATGGCAGGTCAATGCTGCAAAAAAGCAGAGTTCTAATTTCATTTCAAGATGAATCAAGAGGTAAAACCACAGAGCAAATGAAGCTAGATAGCAAAATCACTGTTGAGATCTTTGAAATGTGGCATAGTCATAAACTGACAGAGGAGTACTTGCTAGTGAAACATTTCATCAATTTCTTTTCCTATTTTTTCATGTTCAGCACTGTATATGGACACATTAATGAATTCTTTATCATCAACTTTTGAAGAACCAGAATCTACTACCACTACTGAGATTTATCTGAAATGTCACCTTTCAAAGATAAGTTGTTAAGAATACCATCAGGAAATTGTCTAACATTATAAGCGCTGTTTAAAATATGCTTATAAAATGACTCCCTCATCTAATGAATAACATGATTAAAGTTTAGGTTACTAAACCAGAGCTGCCTGATTTTAGGAAGTCTACAGCCTTTCTAAAAATTGCTGTAACCATATTTGAGAAATTATTTGCAATAGTCAAACCTAGTCCAGAAACAGGAGAAAAAACCCTTCAAATTCCTTCTACTCTATTTTTGTTATGAGTCTTACTAGTGTAGTTATTTTTAGCTATTTGTACTAATTATTTCTGCCTAATGATACTCCCTAGACCACCTTTCTAGCATTGGTACAAATCTGAAAAAAGCAGTATCAAATTAAATCAGAAAATATTTAGTACACTGTTACCAAAAATCATTTCATTTCCTCTAGAAGATATTCTAAGCATTCTGTACCTGCAGATGAAAGGGGGCATGAGAGAAAAGGAAGAGACACCTATGGCTTATGTTGCTATAGCTACAAGATGCTGAGATTTTCAGTTTCAGTGAATGAATCAATAGAAACCACAGCTTCACTCTCCTCTTTTATTCATCAAAGGCAAAACTGGAAGATGGGTTGCTAAGCAACATCCCACTGAAGAGTGCAGCGCTTTGAAATTAGCCTTACTGACTCCCCCCCATCCCTAGTGTCTCTTCCATTCAAACCCATGTATTAAGAAAGGGCCTAAAATCCCATACTGAACTACTCTGTTAAAATTATATGCATGGATCAAAGCTTGCCGAATTGATCCTCCCTGAAATCGCAAGATTTCATTTCCTTTCACGAACTGAAGAATTTCAGTTCGTGAAAGGAATGAAATCCCAAATTCAGAGAAGAGGGTAACACTCAGGACAGGAGATATGAGAAAAGGCGAGTTAAAAAAAGAAAATTTGGAAATAGAGTGAATACAATGCAAGGGACTGGGAAGAAATGTGGTGCAGTGAAAAGGAGAGACAGGAGAAGAAAGTGAGGAAAGTGAAGAAAAAAAGGAGAAAATTCTGCACCTTAGTGAAAACAAAAAAATGGCATGGCATGGCACGGCCTGAACTGCAGGGAAATGGACCAGAGCTTGCCAAACTGATCCTCACTGAAATCGCAACACTTCATTTCCTTTCATGAAATGAAGAATTTCAGTTCATGGAAGGAAATGTGTCCCATCCCACTGCAAAAAGGGAGTCGGCAAAGATTATTTTTAATCGGTATCTCGAACAAAAAATAAAGCGCAATATTATATCTGAGCACTGTTTCTTGGTAAGTGTTCCTACCAAACGGGGACAGAAAAAGGAACAAGGAGGGGAAAAGAGAGGCTGGCAAGAGAACACCAGACAGATCGTTACCGCTGTGCTCTAGGCGGCGCCTCGGCGAGACTTTGGCAGAGGGAGCGCGTGCGCTGCGAGCTGCAAGGAGTCTGCGCCGCTCCCGGGGCGGCTGGGCGCGATTTCCAAACAGCAGCAGCGGCGTGTCCCTCCCGTGGGCGAAGAACAGGAACAGGACCAGGCTGCCGTGGCTACGGGCGCACTCGAGAGCAGCCGCGGGCCGTTAGGGTCGGAGCGCGGCGGCTGCGGGCGGGAGCGGCTGCGGGCTCCGTGCAGGTGGCGGCGGCTCCGTCGGGCAAACAGCGAAGCACGAGGTTGTCGCGGCGACGGAGCTGCCTTGGGGAAGCAGCGAAGCAGGACAGGGGCAGACAGGACAGACAGCCCGGGAAAGAGCAAGAATGCAGGGAGGAAAATGCGAAGGGGAGGGAGGGGGGCAGAGCTGATCCTCCGGGCGAGCCCCCCCTCTGCCTCCAAGAAACCCAAAAGAAAATGGTCCCCCGGTTGTGTCGCAGTTAACCGCTTGAAGTGCTTGGCCCTCCTATAGCCTGCTTTCCCACGCATCTTTTCCCGGGCATCTGAGGGTCTGCGCCGCCGGTAAGGGCGGGTCGCTTGCAGCCCGATCGGGGAAGCTTTCTCTCCCCTGATCGGCTGTCAGGCCAAGCCTCGCGGGGGAGAGAGTTCCCGGCGTGTGTACAGCCCCTAGAGTAATTTTTCACCTCATGTATAATGTGTGTTGAGGCATAAATAGAAATCAGATTAGTCTCTCTCACATTGTCATGGCTTAACCTGTCACACCCATTTTATGAAAAGCTAATGTCCATCTTATGAGAAAAATAAATCAGATGCACGTCTTACCTTTTTTTATTCTAAACTTCAGCTAAATGCTATTCCTATGCTATCCAGGAAGCAACAACCCATTGATCCTGCATGAATAAGGCTGTGTACAAAGAAATGCTTTTTTACTAGAAACTGCCTCAATAAGTACTTATTATTTGAAGAGTGGAAAAAAAACCACAAAAGAGTGTAGTTTAAGAATTTATAGCCTACTGACCTCCACAGCCCACCTGTCAGAGTTAGCCCCAACATCAGCATTTTCCAGATCTATCTTCCTCATTCCATTCATCATCAGTTTTCCCCTAGTATACTAAATCTTCTTCCTCTGAGCTCTGTCATGCTGCAAAACTTACATGCAAAAAATGGGTATTGTGCCTGGTACAGTCATGTACACACTGACAGTGCTCAAACAGAAGGGACAAAGCAACACCGTAAGTTTCAAGGCTCCTTAGGGAAGAAGAAGCCACTTAGTTGAGTCTTTTCTCAATTCTAATATTCACACAAATCTTGTAGAAGTGTTACAGTCCTGAGATGCATCTATTCATTTCAGTTTAGCTGACCAACAGCTCCAAAGTTACTGGAATGCAGGACCTAGCAACCACCAGCAGGCAGCATCATTGTCTAAGTGATGCACCTCAATGCATTCAGGAAACAAGGCTAAAAGGTTACCCAAGATAGAGCACCCACTTATTGATAAGCAAAATTAGATACAACTGTAAACAGGCTCCCTTTTGTAGCCTTAACACTGAGTTGTCCTAAAAAGAAACCCAAAAATCAAACTGAAAGTGACTTTACAGGATGTCAACAGGAAAAGCTAAAAACTGGAATTGCTTATAATATATAGAAACTTAATGGTAGTGATTATTAATTCCCTTTCAATGGAAAAAGATTACTTTTCTAGTAAGACACATGCAACATCACGTGCTGTTTGAAAACCTAATACAGCAGTGCAAGTGTTTTTTCAAAAATTCTGCATCAGTGAAGAGAAACCTGATCTTTCTTCTTCCTTTCAGTCATTCATGACATGCTACTGCTCTCCTAAAGATTCACAGGTATATTCTGTATGTGAGACAAGATCATAATCCCCTGTGATAAAAATTATTTCTCTAAAAAGATGTTTTATACAGATTAAAGAAAATGAGTGCCAATTTCTGCATATATGACTATATTGTCTACACATACAATGTTGAAAGACTAAACACGACAAATTAAGTACATTTCTCTTCATGGAAATCTGACAGGTGGATAATAGCATGAGCAGAAAGTAAATTCTGTGTAAGACTTGCATGACCTATGAAAGTTTTTACTGAATTTTTACATAGGATCTAAATTCTAACCATTACATTTTCATTTTAAAATGTTAATTTAATTGAGAATAATACACATAGCTGTTTGTTTTCAAGATAAAAAACAAATAAAGCATGCCTTTATATATGTAGAAATAAAAAAACCCTCATAATTTAGAAATACACCTGTACTAATAAAGATTGGACTGTAATTATTTAGTAATGGTTTACATAAACTGAAATCAAGCATCTTAACAATGCACCTCCATTAGTTAAGACACGTTGTTGTGTGTTATTTCAAATAAACACAATAAAACATTGAGTTGTATATTTAAAACATTTTTATAGTGCCAATAACATTTTGTTATGATGACACTTTACGTAACACATACGGGAGTGGTATTCTTTCCTGAATGAGAACAAATACAATTTCTTTCAGGGCTGCAAATTTTTCATAAAAATGATCCAGATCTCTAGTACAGTTAAATTCATCATATCCACAGTACTTTTTTACTGACATGGTCTCTGTCACTGCAGTATTTCATTCATACTTTCCAAAGTGCATTAACAAAAGTCCATGAGTCATACAAAAAACAAATTCAGTTTCTTAGAGATGCGCGGGCCTTGTCCAGTATTTCCTTCCTGATCTTTGGATAGTCTGGATGTGCTTTAAGGACCTGTCAAAAGACAATACAACCAAAAACTTCTGAATTTAAAAAGAAAGAACTCTCTATTTGGTAATCCCCCTCATCACTGAGCTTACACATTTAAAACTAAACATGACAAGTTTGTTTTAAGAATGCACAAATATTTAATTGTGGATGGAGACTACCACATATGCAAGTCAAAACCAGCTCTATCAAAGACACTTTGCTTCATTTTCACTGTTCTTTCACCTTTATGCAAAAGACATGGGGTCAAGGGCAAAAGCCTCTGGGTGGCTTGAAATGCATGAATCAGAAGGGACCTCTGGAGACGTTTCTGAGGTTTGAAGTATACTTTCTCTGCAAGGATGAACAGCCTTTATGCTTTCACTCCCTTAGGCACTTTCTTAGTATATTCTACTTACTTCATCTTCTTCCCTTCAATTCCCTCTTCTCTCTTATCCTTTCATTAATTTTCTCCTTCTTGTCTTTATTTTTCCCAAAAAGAGAAAATCTAATTAATTCTATTATTAATATGAATAATTATTAATTCATAATGTTCCCTCTGCTTCTTTAATAGTAGCCCTTTCTCCTACTCTGCATCTACTGTACTTATGTTTGGACCATACAAAGATAATACTTCAAGTTACTTTCTAAGAGTGTCTTCTGATACTAATATTTGACTTGATAAACTTTTTCAGTTACACTTCTTTGGTATGGATTCACCAAATTGCAACCAGATGGCCAAAGGCAGGTGGTGCTATTTGAATATCTCTTCACATATAATAGCCAGTCACTTTTAACTTTTATTTATCTGGTTCCATGGAGCTCAAGACAGAGCAGATTATGAAGATATTTAATTTAATCAAACTTATTAGATAGGGCACCTTTCTGACATTAAGCTATGTATTTTAGAAATTTAAACTCAACCAAAAAGAAGGGTCATTATGTAAAAGAATGTTGTTACAGGAGACAGACTATTAAACACATATACAAACTCTACCTTATGGCAAACATCGATTGCATCAACATATCTCTTCCCTTTCAGGTAATTGAAAGCCAGCTTGTATCCTGTAATTAAAGGGGTAAGGGGAGAGGGGGGAGAGGAAAGGCAACAATTTCAGTTTCTGTATTGAGTTACAAAAATATCACATTTGAATTTATTTTGGGTCACCGTGTGTTTCTAAAGTTAGTATATTTTTTTCCTACTGTTCTCTCATATAAGCCTGGTAGTGATCAAAATTTCTATGAAAGTCACTTCAAGCAGTAAATAAAAGTGCTTTACACACTGATAGCTATGTCTGAATCAAAAGGAGACATTATTCTGGAGAGCATGTGCTACTACAGAGAATACATAATGGTTGCCTTCTTTCAATTAACTGTGGTATCCCATGGAGTTTCTCACTGTGGCCTGTAATACACTGTCCTTCTGTAAAGGTAATTCCATTATTAAAGTGCAAAAAAAAAAAGGATAACAAACTAGGGAATTAAAATGCTATTCAGTTCCACTGTCAGCAGACCACTGATATAAAAAGTCACATGGAATAGCTAAGTTGCATAGCAACATGCCAGGCTGATACTTTCAACCTAAGAGGTAAAGATCAAGTGTATCAGCCTGGGCAGAAACTAGACCTGAGGAAAAAAAACCCCAAACATTATAAGCATGCATTTTCCAAAATTTGGAATTTTAAATCTTTCATTTTTGAACATATCCTCACTGGCAAATAAGTATGAGGGATCTGATACCAGTTTGTATAGCTTTACTTGCCAGATGGAAATTTGTGCTGCTTTAACCATTTTTGTTGTAATGCATGACAATCCTCACAATGCTGTAATGCAAAACTAGAAACAAGTGCACAAAGTACCTTTAATATCGTTTTTTCTTTTGTATGCAAGATTATTTCACAGTTTAATTTCACTAAGAAACTCTCCTATCTGGACATCAAAAGGTTTTGTAATTTGTTGAATTACCACTCTCTAGAGGATTTCAAAGTAAAACTGAAAAGTCTTGATCTATGTTCTGTACAAACTTAAGAAATCACAACTCTTTACTGTTAAAACTTCTAATACATTGTATTTGATTAACCACTGTAATATTTTAGCAACAACCACCATGGCTCAGTCTACAGGAACAGGAACATCTAGTAAAAATTACTGCACCCAAACTCATATTTAGGTATCTAGAGATTTTTCCGTTTAACCTAAGTCAGATTCCTATCAGTCATTTTTATTTCTGTTTTGATACAAGCCTTCCTCTGGTTTGACCCTCCTAGTTTTTTGACTCACAGTACATATGGTAACATCCAGTTTTGGTAATCCATCCATATATGTGCATTTCCAGAACCGTGTTATAAAAGCAGGAGCTAACCCACGAACATTTAGTTCCATTAATAAAACACTCCTTTAATCTACAGATCATATTACATAAACCATGAACCAAACCACTGCAGCATCCAGCATTTACAGGAAAAAAACCAAAATGTATGGCAGTTCATCTGCATAACATTTAAAATCTTTAAAAAAAACCACTGCTTTTTTAGCTGATGCCAAAGGCTATCTCATCTCAACACTAAAAAAAACATAGGGAACAAAGAAAGACCACAGATTAAAGACTAGAAGTAGTATGTATTTCCAAGGGGCAATAAACACATCCCAAAACCTGGAATAGAATTTGTGTCAACCACGAGCCTTGGGACCTACAGACAGATTCTAGGTGTTGAGTAGGAAAATGGCATTTTATCCTAAGTATCCTTTTTATAAAGGGTTTCCTACATTTAAACAGTCTTAATATGTGATGATTTAGTGCAAATTTCAATTTATTATCCAAATTGGAACTTGACTAGTGCCTCAAGTTTTCAGTTGGTCATCTTTTTTAAAACATGTATTTAAAGACATTTAAAATAATTTATTTTTTAAATCCTCACTCATGTATATAAAACCTGATCGATATAGATAATTTGAATCTTGAATAAAAAATTAAATAATCAAATCAATGACCTCCCACCATCATATATATATACTATTATAAAAGACTCTCTACTACAGATGGTTCATAGTAGATTACTGTAAATACATTAATAAAGTTAATGCTATACATACAAAGGAAGTTGTTCACAAATAGACAACTAAAACCGGTTCGGATCAATCCTTGTACTAAAACAGTAAACAGAAACTTCTGAAGTATCATAAAACTGCTACTTCTTGCCATGGGGGCTTTCCAAGTGACTGTTCAGTACATCTTTAAAAAGCTGTGGTTTTTATGTGAGGAAAACCAGTGATACTTTATTTCTGTGGAAAATTAAAAGCAGTCTTTCCAATGAAGCATAGTTCTTTCATTCCAACCATAGTGAGCAAAATCATACTTATAGGTTATATATACATGCCTACTGTTGGATTCGTCTGGTTTCCATATTTCCAGGCCATCTCGTAATTTATTGCTGCATCCTTATATGCTTGTTCCTTTTCCATTATGTATCCCATGTATTCATAAGCCTTGCAGCATGACTGCAAAATACAAACATTCATCCAAAATTTTATTAAGGTAAGCTTGCATATAATAATACTGACGGCTTAATTGCTAAAAACTACAAATCCGTACAACTGGAAAGCACAAGTGATATTTGTCCTAAATTTGAAGATGCAATAGTCTTGATTTAAATTATCTGTATTATAAATGAGTTATATGGAATTCTGCACTGCTCCAGGTCAAGTACGGAGCTCATCACAGAGGCCACTGCAACTACTCCTTCAAAAATAAATACCTCTCTCACTTAATAATAACCCTATTATGCAGCTGTATTTCAAATCTATCTGGAAAGTGTTGCACCTTCCACAAATATTGTTTTATTTTTCTCGTTAAGAAAGAATGTTCATAGCTTTGTCTTTGGAAATGGTTTGACATTATAGTTTTCCAATTAAAGCTTAAAGAGTCACAAGTAACCTAAAGAGAAAAATCAAACATTAAGTATTTAATTTCTTATAAATCCAAGCAGCAAGTCACATGCATCTGAAAAACAGGTTCCAAAAAACTACTAAGCACTAGTTGAAAATACTAGCCTTGCTTATATTATGCATACATATAAATCCATCTAACTCCATAATAAAACTTCATATGAAAGATATAGTAATTCATACAGAAATCTTACATTTAGTACATAAAGCAGGAAAATAGTTTATAAAAAACCTAACTACTGTATGCCTTTACCATGAACAGTTTATATTATCATGCTGCCAATAGGTCAAATATTTTCAAAAGATAAACATATGCACCTTTGTTACACAGACAGCGCAAAGAAATATTGATACATAAATTATCTTTCATCTTTAAATTTACTATTTCCAATTACACTTTCAAAATCTACTGATAAAAAGCTTTCAAATCACAGCATACTGGGATCAGTATGGGAATGCCTGAAAGCTGAGGATAAAAATATACTCCCCCTCTCATTTGTGATAAACAAAACAAAAAGCTCAAAATCAAGAGAAGTAATCAGTAAGAAGCCCCAGTTTCATAAGAACAGTCTGCTCATTGGGATCTCACTAACCAATCCTAAATCTTTTAAAATCACAACAAATCCATATTAAATGACACTAGGCTTTTATGAAATTTTCACTCAACATATTTACTTAAATTGTATATATATCTCATTCAATTCTGTAAAAAATAAAATCCTAAAAACTAAAGAATCACAATAATGTGTTTTCTCAATCTAATCAAGTCTTCCAAATTGGAGAATACCACATAAAATATTGTCTTGTGAATTGACCAGGTATGTTAAGATCTAAACTATTCAATATCTATTTGTATAGCACAATCCCTGCTTAGTAGCTTTGCATGAAAGTTGGAGAAAAGTCAAAATTTATACAGCCACATGTTTCATCATCAGTTTTGTGAGACTCAGTAAAATGCATCTCTGACATTTCATAAACACCCTAAGCTTTTAGAGTCCCCACAGCTAAAACCTGAATAAGTTACTAAAGAACATGAACAAAAATGACTAAGCAGCATTCACAGGTTTGTTTAATGCCTTCCAGTGTGAAGTTGCTGCTTTTCTGTCTTGTTTTGGATTACTTCTCCTTAAGAAGTGAAATACCAGGCAATTGAACAAATAAATACATTTCAGAGGAAAATGAAACATTTAGATGAATTCAAACAGAAAGTTACTAAGCTTACTCTCAGTGTGCATTGACTTACCCTGTTATGACGAAAGCATCGTTTTAAAAGTTCACCTGCCATATCATATTTTGCAGATTGAATATATATATCTGCAAGCAGAAGCCAACTCTTTTCAAACTCCTCTGCATCAATGGGATTCCAGCTCATTTTTGAAATCCGTTTTAACTGATTTCTGGCCCGTGGAGTCTGTTTCAAGATCATGTAGGCTGTGGCCATTCCCAAAAGTGCTGGTACATGATCCTTCTGCAGTAAAAAGTACAGTAACTGTTTGATGATTTTTCATTTTAATTTTTTCTTTTAAATTAAGACTTTCATCAGTTATCTAAAAACCAAACTAAAAGCTAAATATCAGGAAATAAAGATAGAGCATCTAACCTTACAGACATGTTTTCCACCTAGTGCTACAATTATTTCTGTAATCACAATAACCACCAGGCACAAGAAATGCTAAAAAATTCCAGAGGTATTTCACCTCACAAGAAAAAAAAATGATACCACTAAGAGCTTTTTTTTTTAATATACAAATAAATACTTCAGATAAAAACTGGAGTCACCTGAAGTTACAATAAAAGTGGTATTTTCCCCTTGTAGAAATGCCTGTAAAGTATCAATAAGAGGGACTCTGATTCCTCTTTTTAGGTAGATAGCTCCTAAAAATTTAAGTCTAAACTGTATGCATCCAAACAATACCTAAACACACAGGATTCCTAAAAGCCACCGTTCTATGCAAGACCCTCAAGAGCAAGCAGTAAGAGCTGCAGGCACAAGTGTAATTTTTGACATCCTGCCTTCATTAGTGAAGGATGAGAATGGGGCTCACATCTTGCAAATGCCTCCTAAATGCAGAGTAGTTCTATCAGCAGCTAACTGAAATGCTTCCTCCTCCCTCGCAGTGCCCTTGACTCACTGCTGGTGTTCTGCCTCTACATCTCTTTCTAGGCTTGCGCTGTAAATACATTTGTCATAGTGGGTTGAAAATAAATTAAAAAAGATCCCACCAAAAGCTCCTCTTCCCCATAATAAGCTCATCCCCCTTCTCCCTCAACAGCTACACCTATCATGGATCAATAACCTCAGAAGTCTGAAGAGATTAAAGCTATATATTTGATGCAACTCTGGAGGGAAGACTAAATAAACTGCAGCATTGTTCCTGGTGAAACTGTCACCATGTGAAAAAGATGCCACATTCACAGGATCTAAGATGAGTTCTGAGCAGATCTGGGAAGCCAGTACTGGAGCAGAGGGACACCTCGTTTGCAATTCCCAGACAAGGTGCAGTTTAGCACACAGTTAAAGAGTATAGTAACTTAAGTATTTTGTGGCATTCTGAAGGACTAAATCTGTCTACACCTGCTTAAAGAAAATCTGTTGAAAGCTGCTGGTAACAGGAACATCCATTATTAATCCTAAAACTAGTAACTACAAATAGCCATAAAATATTGAAGATTTCTGTCATAAGAATGAATTTTAAGGTGATGGATAATCTTGTCCTGTAGTCTAAATTCTGTCAAATTGCCATGAAGCACTGTATAGACTTATGTCATAAGACATGCTGCTGGCAAGCCTGGGAATTAAAAAACAAGCCCAGCAACCAAATAGCCTACTCACATTTCAGTAACTAGCAGTATTAGCATTTAGTTGCGGAAATTTGCAATTCAACCGAAAACTTCTAAAATATATTGTTATTTCAGAAATTTTCTTTTTCAAATTTTACATTAAATATTCTTTGATAGGAAAATAATCCTTAGAGCAAATAGCAATAGCACATGCCACTACTGCTGAACGTAAATTGAAAGACTAGTTAAAAAGAAGTAGTAAGTACGAAAGGAAAGGGTGAGGAAATGAGACAGGTTACTAACCTCAGCTGCAACTATTTCAGTGAAAGTGTTCAGTGCTTGTTCAACACTTGATTTTTGTTTGGTTGCCATGAGACAATAATTTTCCATGATTCGCAGTTGAATGTGACCCTGAATGGTTTGAGGCTTGAGCTCCTTCAGCAGGTTTCCTGCTGTTCTTACAGCCAGCCGCACAGACTCTTGCTTCTCTGTTGAATTACTATTATCAGAAGGAAAATGTTCAGATTTTTTTTTTTATTTTAAATACACATCAAATTAATTACAAGTTAGAAATGCTTCTGAGCTGAAGGCATGTCGTTTTGCAAAAACAATGGCTCTGGTATCTAGGCACTCTACATTGATTCTCTTCAACAACGGCAATTCCAACCCGACAAGCTGTTTGTAACACTGCAAGTGACCAGCATTCCAGAGAAAATCTACATTTTCTGCTTGAGACTCACTTATTACAGTATAGAATGGTCTCAAACAATAAGGCATTAGATGATCTCAAAGTTCTAGCAATTTAAATTAAAGCACACTATCAAGAGGCAGCAGAAGAAGATGACAGAAGAACCCAAGCAATATTTATTTAATTCATGTACCCTATATCAGCGTCGAGATTTTCAAAGACTTCTCCGCCCACAGTTTCATTATCTGGGTTCAAACAAATTTCAATCATGTTGTAGACTGCATTCTGTCCCCAGTCACTGTCCTTTCGAGCTTTATTAAAATGCCGCAGAGCATCATTTGGTTCACCTGTGTACCTACATGAATCATTAAAATATTTAAAGTTGGGCAAGTAAAATTCTCTGTTCCAAATTCCACCCAAATCCCAAGAAACCCAAGTATTTAAAAACAGACGACCCCCTTGCACACACTGATAATTCAAGACTTGAACAGCATGCATGCTATTACAAGGAACTTGTTTCTGCTACTAAAAATAGTCTGACAAGTTCTAAAATTTGAATATAAATAGTATTACATTATTGAACCTGGAAGAACATCCTGAGATCCTCAGAGAAACTGTGACCTTTCCTTGAATCCTGACACCTTAATTAATCAACATAGCACCTTTAAATGATAATGGATGACAAGAAAGTGAATTTCAATACACACTACATAGTCAAATAGACCTTAATTATAATTTCAAGTACCAAAGATACAGTCCTTTGCAGTAGTGAAATCCTGGCTCAAGCTTTGTTCGGGAAGAATGTTTTTCAGCCATTGAAAGAAATCTCGGCACTTCTTCTAGCTTCCCAGCTCTTCTTAACAGATCAATTAACCGAGAGAGGGTTGCATAGTTATCTAAATATACAAAGAATTAAGACACTGTAATTCTATTTACTTGCTAAATTAGTAACTTAAGAAACAAAGAGCCTGCCTTAATTTTTTCACATATAAAAATGGGATATGATTTAATACATAAGCCATATTACATAGTAACATCAGATACAAGAATGAAGATGTCAAGTGACACTTGCAGTATCTTTATACAGGTTTTTATAGATGAATAATTGTACTTCACTTTCAAAAGCACTCAAACAAAACCATTTGTTGCACTCTTGTGACTTCTTTGAAAGTCCATTAGAAAGCTTTATATTTAGTATAGTACAATTTCAATAGATTTTAGTAGATTTTTTTTCTGGTCACAACTTGAAAATTGCTAAAAAAAATTTAATGCTGTCCAAGATAAGTTTCCTTTACTAGTCTTGAAATAAAACATTACTTTTGTGTTCATGAACTTGATATTTTTCATACCAAAGAAAGTGCTTTACAGTGAACAAATAAATAACACCCTGCTTGTATTTGCCTCAAGGTAAACTACGCACACTACATTGCATTACAGTAAATTATTGTATCTATGAGAAATAATTTTCTCATATTCCGTTACAGTATCTTTATGTTTTTATTTACAGTAATGATCTTTGGCTTTTATTATCCATTACATTATAAATAACACATTTCTTTTTAATCAAGCAAAGAATTTTGGAGGTATTTATTCCTCTCTCTTGTTAGAACTGTATATCAGAACAAATTAAAAGTATCACTGCTAAATATTCACCTGGCTTGCGTTGTAGGAGCTGTTGGAAGTGAAAAACAGCTTGTTCATAATCTTGCTTCCTGAACATGATATCAGCCATCATCTACAATAATGAACAATTTAGAGAAAAAAACCCAAGACATTATAAATTGTGAAAATATAAAATAAAAATTATAAATAATGAACTTTGGTTATGTAAAGTGGAGAGCTGAAACGATAGCTTTAGAGTACTGCAGGAATTGCACAAGAAGTAAAATCAGTTGGACTTTCAATTACTCTCTGGAAAACAAACACTATATACAACACACACTGGGTAATAACAAACAGGTACAGGCTCATATCTCAATTTTTCACATAAGGTGAAAATTAAAATATAATTATGCAGCCTGCCATATCTTTCAAATACTTTTTTTTTACCATTGTATAATTTTATTCCAAATTTTATTTCCCATAATGGCATATTAAGCACATGGAAAAGCAAAGTTAGTTTAAATTTAGGGAAAAAGAAAGATGACAGCCCACTTCAGCAGGGAAGGTAAAGTCAGTTATTTCATTTCAGTTTCTCTCCACTGATAGGTCGCCAATATAAAGTAGATTTAGTAACATATTTCAAGAGTGCTATTACTTCTGATCATGCACCATACTAGAAGAAATTTCAGATGTTAGACTTCCATGAGAAAAAAAAGTATTCCCATCTTAAAATAATTTTGCTCCTAGTGTGTTACATCAAAAGTTGCTCAGTCTATTGAGCTGTATTTTAAGCCAAGAAGTATACAAGTCCTGGACAGAGAATCTGCAGCTGTGATTACAATTTGTTAAGTAAGAATATGATTAACTAAGATTGAATGAGGCTGTAAAAAAACCTTAAGTACATAGTTCTTCTCTTCTAGAACTTGAAATTTTTTTTTTTTTATATTACTGGGCTGGAAAAATAGCTTCTTCCTTGAGCGTTAATCAATTACTGATAGAACATGCATTGAGCCATACTTTAACCAATCGTACTAGTACTACTTTTTCAACTTCTAAAGATGCATTTTATTTTGAGATAGAATGATGGCTATGATTGCTAGACACTTCATATTGAAACATCAGCTGGCATAAACAGAAAAGCATTTTGTTGCTACGGATTTTTTACTTTTTTTGAAACCACACGCTGTAGGCTTTCTTAAAAGTAGTGTTTTATGAATATATCATATTGCAGGCACACAAACTTCAAAAAAACATCTGATGCAGGATTAGTATAATAGCACATACCATCGTTGCTGCTTCATTATCTTGGTCGTTCTTCAGCAGTAAGGAGCACTGATGTTGACAGGCATCAGTATCATCTTGTGCAAGATACAAACGCGCAAGTTCCAACATCGCCTGTATATTAAAATATTTAACTATATGTAATTCAAAGAAGAAGAAAAGTGGTTCAGTTCTGAGTATCAACCTGATATGATAGGGCTTCAGGGAAAAATGGTATCTCTGCTAAAGAGAGAGCCTACTCCATTGTTTCCTGTGGGCTCTTGGTCAATTAATGTAATTCATTTTCATTCCCTCACCTTTAAAAACAGACAAAACTTTTCTTCTTCTCAGGGATATTCTGAAGGTGCATTGAAAACAGGGCTGCTCAGACAGTATTGCTCTGAGGACACCAGTATTTTGGTATGAATAATGTCTTTGGAAAAAATGTAAGTGAAAGTAGATTTAAATGTTTTTTAAAAAACAAATACCTCATTAACATTCACCAATTAATTCTGGAGTACAAGCAAGTTTCAGAAGAAACAATTTTCTTATTTGCATTTCCAACCTACCACATTAAGACTCTGTGTGAATCCATTTCTGAGAAGCAACCACAGAGTAAATATTGACAAATTGAAATGTACACCAGCGTACATTCTTAAAGCTGAAGTCCCATCATAGACTACACTGAATGAAATGCCACAGAAGAGTTTATAAACACAATTTATTCAAGTTTCTTTTGAAGCCAAACAGAAGGTAAACTGATCACAAAGCAAAACTAGCAGTAGATAAATAGTAAGCAATGTCACTTCTACTTAATTTGAAATGGTGATTCAATTTTGTTTCCAGAACAGAGGCATTTATAATTTATAGAGGCATCATAATTCTTTTTCTAGTTACAGTTGTGAAAGGCACTTATGAATCAGAATAGTGTTTTGAACATCCTGTTCAGGACATGCAGGCTACTAGCACAGTTTTTAACAATTGTTTTCTTCCTACTTTCTATTATGTTCATACTCAAACATACACCATGTAGTTCTGAAACAGAAAGGCAGGTGGGTAAGCACTGAAATGATACAGAGAATGCATGCATGTTGGAACTTCAACTATGTAAGCTCTCTTTAAGCTGCGTTTCTTACGTGCACAACACAGTGGAATACCAAGGAGCAGTCTTGGAGTCAAGGAGTACTTCCTGCAGGAAGTGAAAAAAGCCAGCTGAACTGGAGTTCTATACTAGATTCTAGTGACTGGAAATGGTCTCTAAATTTTCAACTCCAACACAAACAATGATACTATGAAATGATGCGTATGATGCAATCTGTAATCCACGTCAAGTCTCCAACTGGAAACTGCATTGTGTCTTACCTGATCAGGGAAACAAAGGGAGGGTACTAACTGCCAGATTTAACCATGTAAAACAAAACAACACAACCCTTGCTATGACATTGACTGGAATCTCTTCACATTTACCTGAATAAATTGTTTAATGCAATATTTCAACCTGTTTTGGGTTACTTTGTCTAAGCTTCAAACAAATTTCCATTATTTCCATACATAATTTTAAGGAAAGTAAATTCTAAAGACACCAAGAAACAGGTGGATTTTTAACAGCTCAAAATTATATTTTGTAATTGAAAAGAATTCAATTCTAATCTTGCACTAGTGATGTTTTTAAAAATGAAGAGAAGAAAACACACTCAAATCTACTGAAACTATAAAAATAGATTGAGATAACTCCTTTATACTAGCTGTGGCTAACAAAGTATTTTTTTTTCATTACTCAACAAGCCCACAACAAGTCATTCATCAGAAATTCAGACTTTTATTTTCTAAGATGTCACTGCATTCTGTGTTGCTAGCAAAGTAGGATTAAAGCAAAAATCTTCAGTAATATCTAACAGATATTTAGTACAAATGTCAGTGACACAGAACATCTTGTAACAATGGGAATCTCTCAAAAGTATGATTTTAGCAAGAACTGAAGAGAAATGCCATGCTGGTATTTCAGTGCTGGTATGAAAGACAGAGTAA
Organism: Origma solitaria; assembly: GCA_013397895.1. NCBI lineage: Eukaryota > Metazoa > Chordata > Aves > Passeriformes > Acanthizidae > Origma > Origma solitaria. The sequence continues at coordinate 149,033 of VZRL01004526.1, forward strand.
AGCTTTGATACTGATACAAAAGCCAAAGCTGTACCTGTACCACGACAGGCAGTCTCCTGGCTCTCAGTGGTAGAATGGGGAAGTCACCATTTAAGGATGTTTTTATTCTTTTACCAATTTATTTTTCTTCTCCATATCATTCTTACAAGATGCCTTGGGAAAAGCCTGTCTCAAACACACTGAAGTTGTAGCTTTAGGAAGGACCTAGATTCTTGAAATCACAATACACAAGTTCAAATATTAAAACTAGGTGATGTGCTGATAATTTAGCATCTGGTGCATGTGGTAGCTGTTCAAAACCAAGCATCTGAATAAGAAGCCTTCACATACACCTGAGTATATCACATAATTATGATAGAAAATAATGGAAAATGAAGAAAAATTGTTTTTACTTATTTCTAATCTAAAAAAGCCTCACTACAGGTGACACTTAATTTTGGTGCTCATTATAATTATAAATTTCTTAGACCTTTGCTTCTCTGTCTCTTACCTCCAATGCCCACAGCTGTGAAATGATAAGAAGCAAGAGAGGGATAAAAAAACCCCTCAAATTTACCTGTATTTATCAACCTGTGGAAAAGAGACTGGACAAAGAAGAGAGAAGCAGTGCAATAATCCTGCTCAAGAACAGCAACATTTTGTGACTAAAATCAGAATCCTACCAAGTCCAGATGAAAGTCTAAAACTGCTAAAGTAGACACAGGAAAGACAGAAATTGGCTGAACTGACCAAAATCACTGGGAGTTCATTCCAGAGGACAGGCACCAAGGAAGATTGTTTCAATCTCCATCATTACGGAAGACAGGCTCACTGTGAGTGCATGCAGACACCACTTGAGTCAGGAGTTTGTGTAAGAGACAGAAGTTAGGAGTACATGCAACTATTCTATCATGATAAGCAATGAAGAGGAGAAAGTTCAAGGTTCTATCTATAATATGAAGCAGAAATAATTACAAATTATTCTATCCTGTGTATAATCGGAAAAATGTTTTGCTAGATCTAAAGACTGAATGGAAAAACAATGCAAAACAGTTAGAGGGAGAACTGACCTTGTTATTGGTTTCACAGTGAACAAGGGCTTCTTTGTAAAATTTAATTGCTTTTTCATAGTTTCGCTGGGCTGTCGAATGTTTTGCAATCTCAGCACAAATCTCAGCCACTAACTGTTTCTGTGCAGGAACTGCATCCAGCTGTTCTACTTGAGCCCGTTTAAGCACTCTGCCTTGTAACTCTCGAGCCTAGTTTGGGGAAAGTAGTGAGCAGTCAAAATTTTTCAAAGGAATTAATTTTATTTATCTACAATAAAACAGTGTACTTTTTTTTTTTTAAGAGAAGGAAGCACTAATACTATTCCGCTTCTTACACCCCTACCATTTTGCCTAGCAGGGAATTAGAACTAAAATACAAAATAACATTTGGGGAAAACTAACATCTCTCAGAAAATCAAGGGAAGAAACATTTTTAAGAGGCAGTAACATGACCAAGCAGTTAGTCCTGCTGAAATCAAAATGCAGGTGTTTTTGTGAAAATGAATGTGGCATCAAAAGGAAAAGGAACAGGAAAATATTTCAAAGAAAACGGGTACAAGGAACGACAGTTTTGAGGGCAATAGTAAAAACAACAACAAAAAAAACCCAAAAGGAGAGAGAAAGTTTTTCGAAATGTGATATAGTGAGAAACCTGGAAGAATTAAAGAAGAAAAGAGATGGAGACTGCTTAGGGGGAATTTTACTAAAGGAGAATTGGGGGGAAAAAAGTCAACTTTGACAAAGAAAAAAGTACATTATAAGGAAAAAAGAAATATTAATTTGACAAAGAGAAATACTACCAATATTGGTATTTAAACTCTTACATGCAATTACCTTTCTTACTGATCTACAGACTTTCCTTTTCTTGCTGATCAGAAGATGCTACCAAGGCTAAGCATTTCTGTTACCATCACTTTCACAGAGTGAAGGTATAGTGGAACAGAATATCCTGACCCAAACTCTTGCCCAACCTTTTTGTTGAGAAAGTGTTTTCTAAGGGATTAAACCTCTAGCTTCCAACTCTGTTCTTTGAAGCCTCAGTCTGAGGGATAATATTCAACTGCAGAAGGAACAAGTGTTATTATTGCTATTTAATACTAATACTGCTTTTCAGCAGTACAACAAAACAACAGGTAGCTATTGAAAGCTGTTCCATTTTGCTCTATGAATGGTTTTCAATGCTGAGCTAAGGATATGTAATCTAGCTGCCCTCGTGGCCAATTTCAGTTTCACCTGATATGCTAAAACTGTGCTCCACACACAAATGAAGGCATGGTAAGACTGCAGGCTTGCAGTAAAAGCCTGCATTCTGATTTAAAATTCAGATAACACTGCTTGCTAAAAGCTTAGACTTTGTAATGCCTTATGCACTTTGTATTTCACAGCTGTCACTGGTGCTTTATTCCCAGCATATACACATTTTCCACAATCACATGAATATTATGGTTAGAATATTGGATGAAAGTGAAACCAGAGGTAAACATGAGGACATTGCAAGTTGTCACAAGAATTTTTGGTTTTCCTCTTTACCTGTTGTAATGAAACAATAGCTTTGTCAATCTTCTCCATTTTGCTGTAAATTTTTGCCAGAAGTATCTGGTAACGTACATCTTCCATCAGCGAAGACAACTCATTAACTGTAAGAATAACATTAAACAAACATTATTCTTGAAGGAACTGATCCCGGTAAAATCAAAGAAAGATGAAGCTCATCACATACTCCAGGCAAGAGCTTCCATGAAGAATTCATATCTCCATCTTACTTATTTAGAATTGTGATTTGACTTGGTGTGTTGCTGGTGGGCAGAGCATGATGGTAGTGAGCAAAGTACACATTACAGACTACAAATGAAGTGAGATTTAGGGCCAAAGACATTGAAAGATGCAAAAGGAATACAAAAAAAGTTTTACTGTCTGGTCTATTTGCATTTTCAGAAACATGAGAGAAAAAATTTTGATGTAAACGGACAGGAAATAAAGCCATTCCTTATATTTCTTGTATAATTCCTCCTCAAAGTCAATGAAAAATGTCCAAATTGATTCAGTGTGCTACTCTACATGCAAAAAGCATGAAACTGTTCGATGAAATTTCTAGCCAGACCTCAAACTATGTTTCTTTTGCCAGAGTCTGGAAAAGACATGAATACAAAGTTATTTTAACTAAATATTTCGGTATCTACTTAAAAAGCAGCAGGCTGCCTTTGAATAATGGTTAAAAGAAATATGCATAAATTAATATTTGAAGAATACAAGTCTTCCCTGACTTAAATTTATTTTAATCTATTGACAAAGTGGTATCTTGAGCACAGTTCCACATAAAACGTAATTTTTGGTGGCTTCTACATTTTTATCTTTATTAAAATTAAGGAGTTGAGGATCTAGAGCTACATTCTATCAGCAAACTGGTCTTCGAGGTTCTGTAATTGTGACATGCTGCTCTAAATCAGAGATTAGACTGTGTAGCTAACCATGTAAGATCATTCCCTCTAGTACATTTCCTAGAATTAATTTTATTTCCACAAAGGATATTCTAGAATTTTAAAAAAATAATTATAAAACTGTTCAATAATTTTCCTAATCAGCCAAAATAAACATTTTTTCATGTAGAGAATCTGTGTGTATCAAAAGACATAAAAAGACACTAAAAAAATCTTTTTGCTTCATTTTACAACAGAAGAGGAGATTTTAAAGTGCATGAGACAAACTGTATTTACTGCTAATTATTTTTCCACACCAGAAAAATCAAGCTGTCTTGAGCACAACTATTAAATTAGCCAGATTCTTAAAGGCTTAACTAAGATAGGAATACAATGTTAAATCAGGGGATTATTTTCAGTAAGAAGTAAACAAGATGGAAAACGAACATGCCCCTGAAAAGCATGAAAGTGATATAGTGACATAAGAAAAACTTATAGAATGGACTACTAATAATACCATATCTCTATTCAGATAGCTACAAAGGTTTACAAATATAATTAAACCACTGCAAAAAATGCACATAAACTCATTTGCTCCTTAGAATCATGCAGAAAACAAGTGACAGTAGAAATTGCATGTTTTCCTGTGAATTAATAACAGCCCTACCAGGTTCATGATCTAAAGCTTGCTGAAGTTCTTTTTCTGCCTGTTCAAACTGCTTCAGTTTCATTAAAAGCTCAGCCAGATCATAGCAAAGGAAGTTCTGTTGACCATTTCTCACTGCAGCCTCATAGTAACCGATTGCCTTCAAGAAAGAAGCAAAAATTTATGTATAATTTGAAGAGAAATCTTAAAAGACAACAACCTGGTTACTTAGGTATATAATGACATGTTGCTTAGAAGTTTCTTTACTTTTTTTCAATGGAGAAGTAATAAAATATAGTTTTGAGTGCAGGCCCAAATTCTCTGCAAGTCACCAGAACTACAATTCAACAGATTTGAATCCACCAATGGGTGGATCCACCAATTGTGCGGATCCACCAATTGTGCCTTTGGCCAGATGATCTGAAGGGAATCTACAAACTTATTTTCAGGATAAAATGTCTGCTTTAGCACTCTGAAATACAATACTTTACTCAACCTGTCAAGCAAAGCCCACATGTTGACACGGTACTCAACTAACCTAATACAGTACTAATAGAATACCTTTGAGTAGTTATGTGTTTTGATTAGGGCTTTTCCAATTTTACTTGCTAAAGATGCATCTCTTGGATTTTTCTTCAAGGCCTGCTCGTAAACTTCTATGGCTTCATCGGGCTTCAACAGTAAAATATAAGCACATGTAAGTCCAGGATTAAGACACAAAGTGTATGAAGAAAACAAAATCTCGTAACAGATCAAACAAATTCTACTTTGTGTGGTAGTTCTTCATTAAGGAGAAAACTACACAGAAACATTAATACAAAAACAACGATTAATCATCTACCAATCTCCAAACGAATAATCTAAACTACCACTTGCATGTCTTAACTCAATCTATTCTTTTAACACATGAACTTAAACATGTAGCCTTCAAATTCCTATGTCCACTTGACTACGTTGTTTTCTACCAATACTAAACAGCATTTCCAGTTCATCAAGCAAGCAAAGGATGCAAAAAAAAGGCTTACAAACTATACAATTTAAAATTTTTAAGTAAAGCCATTAGCATGAGAACTACATTACCTGGAATATTCTAAGTTTCAGAACACTTCTAAACATCTCCAGCTTCTTCATGATTTTAATTTAGCTTACTTTAGATATCTGTTAGTCTTATGAGGTAGTGTTCTTCTAGAAAACATTCCCTCCTTGACTTCCACCAAGTAAGCTTTTAGAAGAAATGCATTTTCAACAGTTTCTTTTAATTTAAACAGTTACATTGTAGTCAACATTTTTTATTGTTTTACATCCTAAAGCAGTTTCTATTTGACAAACACCACTCAATAAGACTCAGCATGCCACAATATTTCAACTAGACAAAGTCAACAAATGACTCAAATATTCCATTCATCTCTAGCAAGCACTTACCTCTTGAATATTCATGTATGCATCACCAAGAAGAAGCAAAGTATGAGCACTTGGCAGTTTTTCCACTAGGTCACTGGAAACAGAAGACAAAACCTTGCTCAGCATTTAACATGTTAATACTGGTATCTAAACAAGAGAAGGGCACAACAATTTTACTCTCTGCAGATTTTAGTTTTTATTTCTCAAAATAAACCAAAAAAACCCTGAAGTATGTTTTCAAAAAAAGACTTCCAATTATCATTTTAAAAGTTACCACAGTTACTCAAATGAATTCATGTCATTAGTTATTTCTCATTTATTGCGTTAGAAAAAATTACTTCATCACACTATCTTTAACCATCTAGGAAAGTATTTATGCACATCACAAACTTTTACCTATAGCAGGCAGCATATAACTTCTTATCTTTCCTACACTGAAGATAAATATCTGCCATTTTTTCTTTAGCTTGTATAAAATAAGGCTGTTCAGGTGTAGTATTTCGGAGCATAGTCAAGGCATGTTCCACATCTCCTTGAGCAATTGCCAGATCTGCATTTGCAATCACAACTCTTAGCTCCTCAGGAGTTCCAGAAAATTCATTAATGGCTTCTTGGATTACTATAGCAGCTTCATGCTACAAATAATAGAAAGAATAGAATTAATTTAGTTCCTGTTGTTGAACAGCCAAAAATAAAGACATCATAAGCATTTATGGGCATTATGCAAACCAACCAAAAAACCACCAAAAAACCAAACCACTTGTTTTGCTATTTTATCTTCTTGATTTTGTAAACAAAACTCATGTGATATGGATTACTATAAAAAGTTTTAGTAGAGAAAATTACATTTGTGTTGCATATATACATGTACATGGTCAAACTTCAGCTAGAGAACATCTTTAGACATTCTGTAAGAGGTCCTGTTTTGAGCAGGCTGGCCTCCAAATTATAGCATTGCATGGCTTCTCTTATATTCTTATCCATATGTAGTGTCCTACTGTTTATCCAGATATAGCTGATAGTGGGGATGCTGCTACACAAAGATAAGGACATGATCCAAACTGTTACTAATAGCATTCTGACAAGAAAGCAGGGATCTACATCCCAGCAAATGAACACCAACAGTATGAAGTGGTTTTTGTAGTCTCAAAATTGAGCACCTACAAGCAGGTTTTTTTCCCCTCTGCACAATTTAAGGTACTTAGGTTCTCAAGTCTGATACTCACATGCTGGAAATTTTACTAAGCGAATCCTCTTGGTAAAAAAAGTGATGGTTTTCTATTCTGAACTAATAGAAATGGGAAGAGGATATTTTTTCCAGGTGTATTTTGCATTTTAACAGGTTTGTCATCTTACCGGTTCTCCATTCAAACGATGAGCTTCTACCAACTCTACGAACACAGACACACGATCACTTGCATCAATTTCAATACTTTTTCCCTTTGTTTTTGAGGAAGCTGTAGCTTTTCTCATTCCAGGCAAATTCTTTGCCATCTGTAAGGTTTTAATAGCTTCTGATATTTCTCCCATCTTCTTTTGGGTTTGGGCCTTAATTAAGTGATACACAGGATGTTCTCTCACCTAAAAAAATATAAGATAAAGAGTTTCCAAATTTTACTTGATGTATTCAAACCCCTTGCAAGATTTGTTTTAATATTGACTTTGGGTTTTTTCGCCAAATTTAAACAATTTCAATTCCAAAAATTTACTTATGAAAATGTACGAATTTTCCGAGTAGTAAACTAGTAATTTAGTACGTTTTTAATTGCAAAGAAAAACTATTACACAGAATGAGACTTTGGAATAGACAAACATTCATTGCTGCTTTATTTTAAACTAGACTGAATTTTAAGGTATTCTGAGTGTCTCCCACAATGCTGTGTGCACTCTTCACCAGGCATTAAATAAAAGAAGTATGCAATCATTATTGGCACAAGTCCTGCATGCCATTCTCCACCTTCATAAACCATACCACACATGAAAAAAGAAGTCTTTAAGGGAAATATAACTTTGTGAAATGGAAAGGACCTCAATTAGATAATTAGATACTAACCTGCAGTTTTCTTGTATCACTTGGAGGAAGAAACTACAATGAGAACACGCTTCCAAAGAAATGGTAGATTTCAGCTAAGTGGTCTCAGGACACGTGGGCACAACTTGGACCTTATGAATGGTCCAACTCTCTGCTAATCCTACATAAAGCTCCACTGATGTCAACAGATCAAAAATCCCATACTGCTATGTAAGACCCATGAAGTAAAACTTGTGAGGGTGTTTTGTTCTCATGGTCATTTCTTTGATAACTATTCAGATACGACATCTATATAAACATTTAGATATTAAATTTGTAGTGGAAGAGTTATAAAAAGTTCAGTCGAAAATTATTATATACAAAACCATACAACTTCAGATGACTGACTGAATAAAATTATTTCATTCTTTTGTTCAACTCACCTCAAAATTGTAGCTTAGACAAAGTTCCAAGGACTGAGAACACAGTTTGGTATTGTTTTGAGCCAAATACACCTGGGCCATCAGTAAGTGTGCATCTGCGTAAGAGGGATTCCTTTCCAGACAGTAACGTAGATTACTATGGGCTGCTTCAATATCCCCTAGGAAGTTAAAAACGGGAAAGTGAAAAAGGAGTTGATAAGAAATACAGAGGTTAAATACATAGTATTTCATTCACCAATTTATTTTTAAATAAATGTCAGCATCTAGTGAATAAACTCAAATACAAAGTATTATGAGGTTATGACATGAAATCAAAAGCTAGTCAAAGGTATGATATTTTCCCATTGTTCCATCTGTAAATCACTCAATAAATTAACTTTTTGGGATGCAATAAATAAAAAAAATACTATATTTATATGGCTGTACAATTAAGATACTCTCATATAAATGACAAAAAAGGGAAGAGCAAATGTTCTTCACTTACCTGTAGTGTTTGTTCTTCAGTGAAAGAAAAATATTCATTATGATTTACAAGTGTGAAATTAATTTTTTATATTAAATAAATGAGGCGGTTAACTAACATTCATATAACTATTACCTGACAAGTACTTCACTTTCGCAATTAAAAAGATAGCTTGTTGAAGACCAGGCACAGTTTTCACAACAGTTTCAAGAACTGAAGCACATTGCTTGAGAAGTGGTGAAGGAGATTGCCCAGGACTTGCAGGCTAGGAGCAAAAAAACCAAATAAGTAATTAAAAAAGAACCCCAACAAACTAACAAAAACCAGCATTTGAGTCAACAGGTTTTAGATTTAGATTTCATTTTAAGTCGGAGCTTCACCTTAAGTTCAAATGAGCATTAGCAAGGCCTTCTTATTTCCTTCAGTCCAAGCAGCTGTCATTGTGAAGAAACATTAAAAAAAGTTTGAAATTTAAGGGGACAACTTCTTGATATCAGCAGGATCACAAGACAGTCTCACAGACTTCAAGGATGATAAAACACTTTAGACCTGACATAAGCAGAAGAGTCAGTCCATAAACATTTGGTGACACATTTTGAATTACCAGGTGTTGTGGGTTTGACCCTGGCTAAATGCCAGGCACCTACGACGTTTGCTTTCTATGCTCCCTCCTGCTGCAGCTATGCAGAGGAGAGGAAAAACTAACACAAAACACTGGACTTATGAGTTGAGATAAGATCACTGATAAGGGCCGCATGAGATTCAGGGCAAGAGCAGGCAGGAAACTTAAAGTTGAAAAAAAAGTGATTTATTAATCTAACAGAGTCAGAGGATAAATTGGAGATAAAAATAAGCTCTTAAGACACCATTTCTTCACTCACCCCCCTTTCCCTCTTAAGGCACCGCTTCCCAGCTCACCCCCTCCCTCCTTTCCAATTATCCAAACAACTCCCAGGCAGGGGCAGGGTGTGGGGTTTTTCTTAGGTCAGTCCATGGCAATTCTTCCACTGCAGACACTGTTTCTCTATTTGCCCTCTCTCTCTATTCAACCAACCGATCTGGGCTAGGGCAAG
>VZRL01004526.1:158975-286610 GCA_013397895.1 Origma solitaria
ATGGTCTTCACCACGGCTGGCAGAGGGTTTTCAGCTCCGGCGCCTAGAGCACCTCCTCCCCCACTTTCTCCACTGACCTTGGTGCCTCCATGTTGTTCTCCCTCACATATTTTTACCTCCTCCTCCTCCTTCTCTGGCTAAAAAGAAGTGCGTGCTCACATTGTTTTGATTTCTTCTTAAATATGTTTTCACAGAGGCGTAACTAACATCTCCAATTGGCCCACGTTTGGCCAGGAGCATGTCCATCATTTTCAGAGCCATCAGAGACTGGCTCTGCTGGACATGGTGGAAAATTTCCAGAATCTTTACTCAGGACATGCAGGAGCCATCTTTGTACCCCACCCTGTTCACTGGCAAAAACTGGGCCAGGCAAAACTACCACACCAGGGCAACTCATCCAGTACACCAGCACCTTGAATTAAATTTCATGAAAGCTGAAATTGGAATGAGTGATGAGAAGGTAGGGAAGAAAAGGTTCTGGTCTTGTCATTCCCACCCTCATCCCATACCACAGAACATATTCATACTGCTGACAATAAACTGAAAATAGCAGCTGAAAAACAGCTACTTTCATGAAAACTGCAAGTACAATAGACCATATTTTAGTTGCTCTTTATCTGAAACATTAATTTCCTTCTATTACTTCAGTTAGTTATTGACTGGTTTATACATGAAAAAAGGAAAAGACAACCTAAACATCATTCTGTTCACAAGTAGTATTTCCACACAACCCATGTCCTGGAGAAGCAGCAATCTCCAATACCAAAATGGAAGCCTCCACCACCACACCACACAGTCCTTTTTGCAATAAAGAGATAAGGAAACTTCAGCAAAAGCCTACTTTTTCCTCTAAAAATCTTTCTATGGACAACAATTCAGAAAAGCAGTTTTAATTCCAAATTAAAAACCATCACTGTCATTCAGCACTTCTGGAACTTATCCCAGGGAAGTGTTCAGATAAGACACTACCTCATAGAATGACAGTTATTATCTCCATCTGTGACATGAAAATGTCATTGCTGCTAATGTTTTAGACTTTCAAACATTACCGTTTTCTTATAGATGGTGAGACAGTTCATAACAATGGAAAGCTACTTGTTTTCCTGTTAAGATTCTAAAACTCTACATAAACATATTTACGGAAAGGTTCTATAATTAGGCCAGAAATAATGACAGGATAAAAGAAGTCAGCTTCCAGCTATTTCAGAAGAATAATCTATTTAAGGAAGACACTATTTAAAGAAACTTTAAATGTGTTTCTTCTGCTTTAAAGATGTCAGGTCCCCACCAAATTTATTAAGTTCTACATGCCTTTGTTGCCAAAACTAGAGCACACAAATTCAGCCACAGAAAATTAAGGCACCTAAACAAGTGAGATATTTCACTTGAGTTAGCAATAATAATAATAATATAAAAAGGCAGTATTCCACTGATTTTTACCAACACACAAAAGAAAAAATGTACGTATTTTGAAAAGATCTCCTAAGCTGACAAAAATATTTCATGAACAGAGTGTCAGTGAACATCCTAGCTTCGTAATGAGATAGTTCTATTCACTGTATTGTTACAGTTTCCTAAGAGATACTATGAAAGTACAACTACACACACAGAGTGCATTGAATAAATATCCCAAGCTTCCTTAGGTGTCATTACTGCCACTTGCTCACATCACAAAAGATGCATTTTTACCATTACTTTGACTAAACAGTTGTGTAATATCTTAAAACATACTCTTACTCCAAATAAATTGACATTTTAAGAGGGAAACTTTTCTATTTTTTTTCTTCATGATTAACTGTTCTTAAAATGAAATAATTCCCATTTTCAGACAGATATGATCTACAGCTGCTTACCTGTGCTGGGCAAAAATTAAGATATTCTCTAATAATTTCTAGCAAGAAATCAGGGTTCAGTTTTTCAAAATATTCCACACCAAGAGGAAATCCATGCAAAGATGAAAAATGAGTATCCAGAACATCATTCAATAAGCCAATAACTTCTTCTTGTCTCTTTTGTTTTTTCATAGCTAGGACTGCACGCAAGAATGATAATTCCTACAGAAAAAACACAAAAACTCAAACATTCTGCTTATTCCAGATATATTCATCTGTTACTTGTACAATACTATATAATAAATAATGTTAGCCACTACTTTATATTTAGGGATACTGTAAGACATTTAGTATGTTGTAAAGGACACTTGGTGATTATTCTATCAATTCACTCCTTTAATTTGCAAAGGTGCAAGAACCTTTACATTTGCCTGATGACAAAATCCTGAAAATAATTAATATTTGTCCCTCCTTGACATTTCAAACTTAGCTTCAGAGAAAAAAACACAGCTAGAAAGTGATATTTTTGCTCAGCAGGCAAACTGCCTTGTCTTGCAAAGTTCAGCAACACATTAACTTAGGAAGAAAAACTGAAACTTAGACTTATAATGCTCTGTTCAAGTAACAGAAATATAGAACGTGTAATAGTTAGGAAGCCACAGTTCAGATTGTAATCAAAGTATCTTAATGAAAAAAGATGTCTCCTACCCCAGATTTCCCAATGGACTGTTGAATTTCATTAAGAAACTCCAACTGCTGCTCTGCATCTTCTAATTGACCTTGTATTAGCTGACAACGGATAATTCCTGTAACACATGTAAAGACTTTATTGCCAATCCGTCTCCCCAGTCAAGAGCATGCTTTCTTTTCCAGAATTAACTTCTTCTCTCCTCAACCTCTTCATAAAGCAGTGACACAAAAAGGAGGAATGGATCAAGACTTATGGTAATGCAAATTTTACATACTCAGAAAAACCTAGGGTAGATGATACATGATTGATACATTAATATATTCAATGCTATAAAGCAGTTTGAAAAAGTAAATCTTCAACTGGTTCCAGACTAAGTAGAAGGACCATAAAGTTTGGCTTCTAAATTCAGAAAAAGTACAAGAACGAAAACAACTCCAAGCACACTCACAAACCACTTCTGCCATCTAGATTTTTAATACTATTTAAGGCCATGGCATAGTCAAGGAGAAAGAAAAATACAGGGGAAAAATCTGTCAAGAAAATAAAACATGCTTACTCTCCATTTTCTTGATTCCTTGTTATAAAGTGGGGATTTATGGGACATTTTATAAAGTGGGGGTTTTTTTTGATGTACACATACACCCAAAGTATAATGTTTTGACTTCATTATGTTTTTCAATCTAATTTGGACACAAATGAAGATGTGGATAGCTTGTTCTATCAACTGCCCTCGATTTTTTAATTTTTGTAGTGCCTAAGAGTTCTCTAGTTCTTAGGCACTACAGAAATAAATTTTAAAAATAAGTAAAACACAGCCAAATGTCTGTACCTACTATTACTTTGAGAGCTCTAATTTAGAAAAGATTCATTTGTCAAAAGGGAAGACCACAAGACATATCCAGTAAGGAGGCTGTTGCTACAAGGAAGACAGTACACCCTGAATCTGAAAGTACAACCCAATGCTCTAATAGTTCTAAATTTTCCTAGTAGCAGTAGTAGGAAAATTTGATCAAAAAAGCATTGTCCAGCAAAAATCAAAATGAAGTGTAAGACCTTACCAGTTAGAGCAGAAACACTTGTTTCATCAAGGGTCATAGCAGTCTTGTACCATTTTAGAGCTTCTTTCACTTTCCCTTGTAAAATCATTTGGTAGCCAAGTTCAGTAGCAAATTCTGCATTGTCAGATGCCAAATCAAATGCTCTTTCAACTAAGGTTTGTGTATGTTGAAGGATGAGCTGGTTCCGGCCACACTAATGATAAGAACAATCTTTAAGCCTGAAGTTTTTCTTACTTTTCAGATTCAATTAGACAAGCACACTGAATTATAGCCATAGCAGTTGAGACAACAACATCTCACATAAGAATAAACTAGTCTGCAGTAATTTCATAAAAACAGTGACATTAAAGTGGGATGGATTCAAACATATATATATATATATAATACCATAAAGTTGAGAGTGGCTTTGAATGCTTCCTTAGAGCAATTTTTAGAAATTAGAAATTTTTAGAAATTAGAATGCTTCCTTAGAGCAATGAAGAAAACTTCACTATCAAAGTTTTGTGATTAACCTTGTCACTTTCTTACAGTAAGAATATGGTAGGTGAATATTTGAGTGTATTTTCACTGTTTCTCACTTAAAAGCAAGCAGTAAGACCATTTTTGGAATGAGATGGTTTAAAGATTGTAATTCATACTGAATGTAACACTTGTAAAATGTGGTTACCAAGGCTACACAAGTTAATCTATTTCAATTGTCTGCAATTTTCTACTTTTAGTAGATATTTAACATCTGCCTACTGGAAAATAGAACAAAACCAGGATATATAGATAGCTGTATGCTGCTTAAGGGGAAGAAAAAGCTTACTCACTGTTCTACTGAAAGCTAAAGCCATTTTACAGAAGAGCTCAGAATTACGTGGTTCTAATCTGTCCAGTGCTTTAATTAGGTCTTCCAGTCTTGCTGAAGCCTTGGAGAAAAAGGAATCAAACAGTAAGTAACAGAAAGAATTAACAGATTAGAATTGAACCGTTTTCACTAAAAACTAATCACATTTTTACTATGCACTAATACCTTGAAATGTAAATTCAGAGGTTTTCAGGGCTAGCAGTTAGACTTGAGAATTCCTATGAAAATACTTTGGAATAGTAAAGTTGACAATAAAGCAGACCATGTCTCCTTTATCCATGCTCTAAAAAGGTGAAAGGCTTGAGCTAAGTGTGATATAACAGAAGAGTCCCATAAAGCAAGATAGTCCGAGGAATCTGATCTATGAATCCTTTTGGGGCTTCAGTGTGATACAGACACACATGCTCAAAAGCAAAGCACTTCCAAGTGTTCAGACATTTAACATTAGTTTCTCAAAAAACCTAAGGTGATTTCCTGGGTATTCAATAATGTATATAAAAATAAATTGGGAGTAGAAGGAAAAGGAGCATAGAATTCTTAGAGCTGAAAAAACCCCAAAATAACTGTCAAAAAGTGGTGAACGAAACACAGGCTATACAACCTAACACCACAGATAGTTGATAAATAACTATGACATGCTTCTAAAAATCTATCACTACAAGACCTCATTACTTCTCTTATTTCAATTAATAAAATATTTTAAAATAGAAGGCTTACAATAACTTACAAATGTATCAAAAGAGCATTTAAACAAAAAAGATCACTTTGATGATTCAAATCCACATGATTCAGTTAACTGTCCAGATCAGATTTCTGTTTGGATTAACACCTGTTCTCTGGAAGGATGGAGGTTAAAAATTATCTTTGCCTTGGCATCCAGAAAAGATACCAACAATAAGCTAGTGTATCCACTCAAATCAGAATAGGTGACTATACGTCCTGCAGATTAGGGCAGCACAGGACCAGCCAAAGTATATGAGGAGAATCCATGACGAAGGTAGCCTTTGTGGGGACTAGATGCCACATGCACTACGTTGCACTCAGCATTCTGCTAATAAAAAGACTCACCTCAGATAGATTTCCTTCCCTGCATAGATGATGCAGGGCCTCCATTCTTATGGCTTCTAAATTGAGGGGATCTTTCTGCAATAGCCTAAAGCCAAACAAAAGGTGAATGTAAAGAAACCAACCCAAACCTTTGGTCAATCATCAATTTTATCCTAAAATGGGAATAGAATACTTGTATTTCACAGTCATTTTACCTCATGGATCTCAGTTGAAAGCACAGCTCTTATTTCATGCCTATCTCAAGAAAGATCCTTTTCCATTCAAAAGGGATTCATGTATGGATGTAGTATCCTCACGGAATTGCAAGGCTGGGTTCTACTTAATTTACTTGAAATTTATTTAAAAAAAACTGATGCAACTAATTCAGATTCATTAACAATGAATGGAAACCTATCTACTTTTCTTTCAAAGTGTCCTTAGAGTGTAAACATGGCAAGAAAAGAATTTAATGCTGTGCTACTTCATACTCAACCTATGTGCTGTTTCAATGGTCTGCTCCCAGTCCTGCAAGGCTAGTTGTAGCTTCATTTTCTTTATGAAAGCAGGAATGAAGTGCGAGAAGTTCACAATTATCTGGTTCACAATTTCCAGAGCTCCTGAGTAATTCTGTCGGACCTCAAAATACTGTGCCTAATGGAAGGAAGAGAAGCCATATGAAGAGCCTGTATGCTCACACAGGTGAGAAGACTCAGAAGTCCTTTCATACAGAAACCAGTAAAAAAAGCTAGGGAGAGAAAACTTTTTCCTGAAGTAATAGTTTTACCTCAGTATCAAGCACAACTAGACATATTGCAACAATCAAACAGCAAAGGATGATGTGTAAAGCCTGGTGTGTGTGGTAAGCTCTCTGTAACATAGGTAAATGCAGTATTTACAACTCACTAGTCAGTTGCAAGCAAGAAAAAGACTTAGCTGAAAAGTAAAATTGTTTTATTAGGTTTCAAATAACTTTGTATGAAGTATCCCACAATTTCAGGATATTTAACACAACCCACTGACAAAACATTTATTCAAGCCCTGAGGTATGTACCATGTAAACACCCACACTCAGCAGGTAACTACTGCTGTTGCCAGAATTAACAATTTTCTAACTGTAATGAGATTTACAGAGTATTCCAAATACAAAACGACTTCAGAAGTATCACAGGTTTAAATCAATTCAAGTAGAAATAAATTTAGGACTTAAACCCTGTTTTGCTTTGCTGCTTTGAATTTACTTACCATATTCCAGGTGACTGTATGTGTGCTATTTTATTTCATCTTTTTAAGACAGAAATGGTGCAAACACAGTAGTTTCTGACAGTGAATTTCTTAAGCCCTAATGAGATAGTTGTCTGACTAAAACCTAATTACAGAAACTAGATTTGACATATACTGTTAATCTAATTCAATGGTCCACATGCGGCCAAGCACACACCTCACCAAATACCACTGTGCACAGTCTCCTGAACTTCAGTCTTCTAATAGTCATTAAACAATTTTTTCTACATTTAGCTTTAGCAAACTAAACAAGCATCATGTTAATGAGTAACAAAGAAAAATGCCCTGAAAGAGAAAAAAAGTGTGAAGAAAACAATTCATGCCACTCCTTTAATGAAATATAATCAATATGAACACTTGAAACAGACTAATGACAACTAATACAGAGTGTTAACAATATTTGAAAAAATCACACAACAGTGTTTAACTACTACTTTTTGGCACACAGTAATTCTGTAATGTGCATAGGTGTCCCATGCAAAAAGGAAGACCACACATTTTTACATTTTCAAGTAATATGAAACCTCATTTTGTACATATTAATACATTAATAGGAAGATTTTCTTGTGTGCACAGCAAAATCATAACTGCAAGACACATTTAGATTGACTGTATTTAATCTATACCTTTCTTTTTACATTGGTGTCTAGAGAACCCTGAAGTACCTACAGGGTCTGAGTTGTATTTCTATTCCTTGGACAAGCTCATTATAGTCTACTCTTCTCAGCATCTCCCTAATCACTCTACTAAGACTAATATGATATTTAGGAAGATTTTAAAAAAATGAAGTAAACTTACTTTACCAAGCAGTGCAAAAACATCATTGCCTTCCTGCAGTGCTTCATCAAAGTATTTCAGAGCTTTTTTAATGTGAGTTTCTTTCCCACAGGTGAGATCAAGCCATGCTTTCAAAATTAACCCCTGTTAACAAAATACAAATTGGAATTCTTCTGTAACTAGGTACTAGAAAATTATACCAGGTACAATAAGGAGAAATAACCTAAATAAAGGATTTAGATTACCTATTTTATATATAATTATAACCAGTCTATAGCACAACCTAAAACTTTAGTAATTCATTCTAGACTTAAATGAATCAAATCATACATTTACTTAGAGAATTAGAAAAAAATAGCAAGGGCACTGAACAAGTGTAACATGCTCAGCAGTAAGAACAAAACCTCACAGAAGTGATCACCTTAAGACAGAATATTTTCTGCAAACATTTCAGCACAGTGTTTGCAGAACAAACATTGTTCTGCATTGTTAAGATTCATTTATATGAGACACTGAGAAATATACTGGTACTGAAAAAAGAGAGAATCTTGAGGTTTTTCTTCTACTTTCCGATTAAAAAGAAAAACTTGTATGTGAAAAGCAAAGCTCCTGACATGTCTCAAATCCTCTAAAGTATTACTAAAAAAATACCCAAACTTTTAAAAGGTGAAATATATCTTTTCATTGAAGAACTTATTACTTGTAATGAATGAAATTTATTTCTCTTATGTGTTCCAAACATTAATTATACCTTAAGTAAATAAAACCTATTTTGAAGTGCTAAATTGTTTAATCAAATTATAATTGCCATCAAAACAAAAATTTAAAATATAAACTATCACTAACTTTTAGAATATAGAATTAAATAAATTAGTTTCCATATTTAAAACTCAAAGGTTAGTAGAAGAGCCGTATTTTGCAATGGCTAACAATCAGGGTAATGATTTTGTTATGCAAAGGAAACTGGCTGAACAATATACATTTGAGCATTTTTTTAAAGAAAGGCAGCTGCTGTACTTCTGTACAAGGAGTACATAAAGTATCTTATCAAAACAAGTATATACCAAGCAAACCCTATTTCCCCAAGTTTAAACACTCTGAACTACCTCTCAAAAAATCTGAAGTAAACATATAAACATAATTTCATATTCTCAAACTAGAAAAAGAGCAGGTCATAAATGAACTTAATTTTTTTTCTATATATTTAAATACTAATGTACTTTTTCATCTGTAGGCATGTGCCTGTAAAGAAATTAATTAATTACTCCACATATTTTTAAATACTTCAGCTGGAAATATTTCATACTAAGCAACATACCCAAACAGTATTTCCTAAGAACAAAAACAAGCAAACAAAACCACACTACTATTGTTTCAATAAGCAAATTCATAAATACTAATATTTCACCGAAATTACCTATCCTTAATCTTTTTAGGAATTACCATATTATTGCTTTGAGATGTCTTTAATTATTTCTTCATTAATATAAGGTTTTCTATGTTGGTATAAATTAGCCAATAAATTAGTTATTATTTAAAATTACTGCGAATTTAAATTAACAATCACTGTTAGTTTGAAAACTAAGCCATTAGTTAAATCATAATACAATTTCAGAAACTAATCTTTAGAATAGTTGCAGATTTCTAACTCATGCAGCAGATCAACCATAAAACTGTAAACTACAAATTGAGCAAGTACTGAGCCACACAGCAGAACATTTGTGTTTAATACTACTGTACAGTTATGCACTCAATGTTAACAGCTCTGCCTCAAAGATGTTTAACTGCAAAAATAAACCCAAATTTTTTATGTTTCTCTCCTTGCACTGAAGCTAGTACCTCCTTTAAAAGAATAACATAATAAATTTTCAGAAACCGCTTTAGAGTTCCAGATTATAGTGAATTGTGTTGTCTGTATATAAACACCAAAGACAATGCTATATACAACACTAATTTCAGTAAAACCCTAGGGAAATTTTGCCTTTAACAAGTGCTGAAAATTTAAATCCCCAATCCTCTGGGTATTTTTGAGCCTTCAAATCCAAACCAGATGTCTCCCTCTAGTGAGACTATCATGCTTACTTTTTTGCTATGTATTATGATGCTTGATATCAAGTAGCAATACTGGCTTAACTCTGTATTATTTCCATTTATTAAGTAATTATTTATTATTTCCTAAGTGAAAATTAATATTAGTTGACGAAAAAATCATTATGGGAATGTACTCATCCGTGTGAAATGAATTTATGACATTAAGAAGGAACCTAAACACAAAATAGCTCAGGATAGCCTCCAAATTGCATTAATGCCGTAAGACAAGCTTCACAGTATGCATTGTCATATTACTCTTTTATGTAGGTAAAAATCAGTTACCTCTTTACCACCACCAGAAACTTTGATCATTCTATCAACATATTCACGGGCTTTGTCGTCTCGACCAAGATGCCACAAAAACAAGCCAGCATAGTACAGAGCCTGCTGTCCTGCTGTTTTACGTTGTTCCTTCAGTCTTGCATCCAGCTCTAGAATAGCATCTCGATCTGAAAAGGTTTTGTTCAGAGCTCTTGTTGATAGCCTCTTAAAATATTACAAAAGAGCAGCACATAAGCCAAGGGCTTCCAAAGCAGACACTGTTTTCTGTATTGTACATCAATAAACATGCAGGTAACCCCACCCAATTAGTAATATTTATCAGGTACAGATTGAAAAGGCAACATGTTTGATGGGGAGGTCCCAGAAATGGGGAAGTCCCAGATGACTGGCGGTTAGCCAGCGTGATCCTTATCTATAAAGGGAGATCTGGGAAACTACAGACCTGTCAGCATGACCTTGGTGTCAAGGAAGTCATGGATAAGATTACTGAGTGCCATCACAAAGCACCTACAGGACACCCAGGGCATCAGGCCCAGCCAGGCATTGGGAAAGGGAAGCCCTGCCTGGCCAACCTGATATCTTGCTATGACATGGTGACCCACCTAATGAGTGAGGCAAAGGCTCTCACTCTCAGAGAGTCTTGACATCCATGATAATTTTGGCGTCCTGCAGTATTAGTCCTCAAGGACTTGAATAAGAGTGATGCCACTAGTCAGAGCTGTTTCACATCATATTGCTTAAAGAAAGTGTCAGTAGCAGCTATAAATCTGCACAGTGAGAAAGACACTGCAGCAATAGTTTAATGACTGCTCAATGTACCTGATAAACCAACTCTTATTTTAAGAATATAATTCCTAACAAAATCACCCCAGCTTTTAGATTGGAGAAAGCAATACCAAAATCCACAAAATTCTTTTCTCCATTTGTATGGTCAGAATAACTTGAAAGATAGAAATGGCATGGCTTTAAAGACTTTTCAAATTGCAGTTCTGCTCTAAAGTACCAACCGATATCAGACATGAGTGAACAACAATCACAAGAAGCTTGACTCAACTTTTTTCATTCAAAGATTTTTCATCATGGTGGATATGTCAGATTTCATGTGTGTGTGTTTTGTTTTAGCATTCATTCTTATGCTTCAGAGTTTTGTGGTTTGGTATTTTTGTTTACAACAGTGGTAAGCATACACAATTCAGTAATTGACCCTCTGCCAAATGCAAAGCCAGAGTAAACCTTTGTAACTGAGGCAGAATTAGTCTACAAATCTCAGGCCTTCCCACAGGACTGTTTAACATGAAGCAGCATGGCCTAATCAGCATACCTGGATTAGGGCTCCTTTTATGGGCATACATCAGAGCCATCAGTGTACAAAGTGACACCTCCTGTTTGTTTTTAATAGACTCCAACTGTCGAATACTCTCTTGGACATCACCTAGTGAAAACGAGCACAGAATAAACTATAACACTTTTCAAGACAGAGAATATCACCATCAAACATCAATCTGACTTAAATTTTCCCCTGTTTTTCTTCCATGATTTTGCTCATTATTCACAGATCCACTTTCTCTTGTTTGTGCAAGTCTTTCAAACAGACAGGAAAGAAAAGAGCATCTGAATGCAAAGAACTTGAAAGGAATTATGTGCTAGTTCTGCCAACTGTCATAAAGATGAAAATCATATTTCTTACTTGTTTTATACAGGGCATTGAGCAGCTCTTTTTGCTCCTGTTTCTTTCTACAGCCAAGATTTTTGCCCTGTTTGTGTGAATATTTTGAACATCAACAGAAGAGACAATATCTTGAAAAACGATGTGATTCTTACACAAACAAAAACATCTAGGAGTTTGGGAACAGACACACTACCTCAAAACCAGCACAGCTTATTAGACTTGCCACAGCCCTCCACCATGCTAGATTACTTGTAAATATTTTGTGACGTCCTTGAAATATACATGTAGCTAAATAAACTTCTCAGAACAGTGTAATTCACATCAAGATTCGACCCCCCTCCGCCATAGGTATTAGCTGTCAGTTTCCCTGAGACAGAGGATACAGCAAAATTAAACACAGCTCCTTTGAAGGGTAGAGCTATTTATTAACTGGGACACACTAATGACTTCCCGATCAAATGCAATATGCATTTGGGAAGGGCTCAAATTCCCTCCAAAGAACCCATTTACCTGACCCATGTTCATGTAACCGTAGGAAAGAAAAATACTTGCTATTTCTCCTTTTGGTACGATGCTCCCTAGATCACTGTCATTGAAACTGGGGAGGAGAGGTGACAGATCATAACACACTGGTAATTTACTCAACATGGAAAACACTCAGACTCGTAACATCACTTTTTCCCGTGCAGCGGACTAAGGGCTGAGTCTGGGGAGGCGAGGCGAGGAAGCGCAGCGTTTCGGAAGGAGCCGCATTACCTGCCCTCAGCGCGCCGTAGGCTCGGTAGAACAGGAGCACAGGGTCCCCGCCTAGCTGCGCCAGCGCCTCGTCCGCCGCTGCCCGGACGTGCTGGAAGAGCCCCTCCTGGCAGTAGTAGTTGAGCAGCGCCTGCGGGGAAGCGGCCGCGGGTCAGCGGTGCCAACGCTTCGCCCCGGGACGGCGCCGGGGACAGGGTGCCCACAGCCCCAGCCTGGCCGGCCGCACTCCTGCCCCGGCTCCCCCGGCCCCTCCTGCGGCTCGCCGGCCGCCCCCGCTCCCTCCCTCCTTGCCAGCCGCTCCCGGACGGTGGTGGCGCCCACCTGCTGCACCTCAGCGTCCATCGTTGCTAGCCGACGCCACTGCGGGCGTGCTCCGGAAGGGTAAGGACAGCGCCGTGCCATTGGTTTGGCCGGGAAGGAGGCGGGAGAGACACGGGAAGGAAAACTCTTGGAAGCTGGCGGGGCGGGACGCGGCGGGGCGAGCCTGAGGGAGCGCGCGGGACGGGCTGCCGGCGCGCCATGGCGCCCCCTGCCGGCGGCTGCGCGGCTGTGCCTCAGGAGCGCTCACTGCCGGAACGCCGAACGGAAGCTTTGGGAATTTGCTTGTTTCCTTGGTTTTCTTGGCTGAACATGCGACTTAATGGCCAACATTCCATACGTTTCATAATATAGCTCAGCACTTCAAGTTACATGATGCTTCTCTTAGAAATAAAGTAGCAGTAGGGTCAAATCAGATAGAGAAACATAATTTTTCCCCTGCCCTCGCCCTCCCCCCCCTCCCTTTCCTCCTGGAGAGTTAGAGTTGCAAAGACTAGTAAAATTCCGATTTTCTTCTAGAGGTGAAAGCATCCTCAGCCATAATTTCTAGGCACCAGGAACAAAGGTTGCTAAAGAGCATTCCTTTAGAATGGGTATGCAGTCTGTCCGAGAGGGAAGCCGGCAGCGATGCCACCGAGTACACGGAGCTGAACCCACCCTGCGCCGAGTTTGTAGGAGAAGCTGTTTGGCTTTTCTAGCAGAGAGGGCTCGGAGTGACCTTGCCTGGCAAGCTCATTAGACATGGCATTCCTTTGGCACACACTTCTCATCCCCAGCATCAGGAAGGCGCCAAAGAAGCACTATGCAATAAGCATACTTGGGTTTCCCGCTTGGCCCAGACGATCCTCTGAATCTCCTGCTATGTTTAAGTTATGCTTGACTTGTCCTGAAGCAACAATTTAGGTTTCTGTAACATTTAAAACCTAAAAGAGGTAGGAGAAACAAGTTTGTTTGGGTTTTTTGTTTTGTTTGTTTGTTTTAACATACTTTTTAAGGTAACCTTTTAAGACATATTTTGTCCACATATTAATCTGAAAATACTTTCCACTTTGATACTTAGGCATTTTTTATCAAAGTTTTAGACTCCTTTTCTCATACTGTATTTCAAAACAACTTGATAGAGAAAAATCTCCCTCCCTTGAAAGACTGATGAATATCAGGGAAAATGCTATGAAATTTTATTTCTGCATTTAGCCACTAAGCAAGCTTACAGTCTACAATTTTTCATAAACTGATTTCATACTAAGTTCAGTATTCACTTTTGAGTGTTTTACTTGTAATTTGTAGGGTAATGCAACATAAAATTATGTAAACATAAAAAAATATTATTTTCAGAAATTCACTGAAGCAATTGATAAAGAATAAGGAAGAGGGCCACTTTCCAGATGTATTTGTATTTTTCCATATCGGTATCCACAAATGATTGCTTCTAGGAACATACTTCCAGAGAGATTCTTAAAATTCCTGAGGAAAAGACCAATGATTTATTCAACACCATTTCAGCTTTTTCAAAAATGCACTTGAATATGAGATGCTCTGTAGCCTATTTGTGAACAGCACCCAGGAAGAATAAAATGGTTCTCAATCCAGGTTGGGGAATGTCACAGATCTAGTACTATTTTCAGGCCTCATTTTGTCTTTGTAAACTCTTGAATGCTCAGTTCTCATTTCTGTAAACGCTCTGAGCGTCCTGGGACACACTCAGGACAGCTGTGGTATTCGATGGCTGTGCCTCCCACTGCACGGAGCTGCTGCATGGAATCCCTCAGGACAGAACCACTGATACATGCAGAATCATCATGCTCACTGCCTAACATACATTACATAAGAAATTCCTAATTAGTGACTAACAAGCAAGTCCCAAGGATTTTCTTACATGGAAGAATGGTATGGCTCACTGTAAAGGTTTACAGTATCCTCTCATTCTGTGGTTTAGAAGCATACTTTTTTTATATTAATGTCAGATAAGAAAGACAGAAGGAATGTACAATAAAAAATGTAATCTTTATTATTTTGACGCATTAATAATGTTCTTTAGCATCAGTTAGGGTAATAGCATTTTCCTGCATGCAGTTCACGAATACAGATTTAGTCAATAATTTTAATAAAAGTAATCTATATTTAATTTTCCTGTGTAAGAAACATAAAATGTCCTGATGTGTTGGATTATACAATTTTGCTACTTTCTCTTTGTGAAAAAATATTGTGGACCCTAGATAACATTTAGAACTGTTCTAATGTAGCATGAATGAAAAAAGAAAGTGAGTAAATATGAGAAAAGATACAGGATTCTGTGAAAGGAAGGTTTTATCTGAAAACTTACAATGCAGGCACTGCTTAGACATTCAATTTGAACTTTAGACCATTTCCCAACTTCAAAAAAACCCCTTAGCTTTTTAGAAGCAAATTATGAACTTATTTCGCAGAAATTATTGATATGTTGGCAAATACTGTAAAAAATAAGAACCTACAGCTATCCCTTCACTTAGTTATATCTTGTTCTCTGGAATTCTTCTGTGAAAAACTGCTATGGACAGAAAGTAACAAAAATGGTGTGACATCAACCTGAAGATAAAATTCAGTTCTTGTTTTATGTACATAATGCTGAAAAATAAAAGAAAATTATTTTTACAGTATTTATATTTGCTTATAAAATCCTAACATTATTTTCAACAGGTCTAATAGTTTTCAACATGTCTGTACAGTTTGGATATACACTATATGCTTCTCACTGAAAATTCAGAAAGGTAAAACAAATAAGCTCCTAAATAGCTGCAAAATATTGCTTAATGGTATGGAGGAATGAGGTCTTGTTGAGTAGTTTATTTCCTTTAGCTCTGATGTATGGCTTCCCATGTTTAAGAATCCTGGGCAGTCAAAGGAACAGCAGCATAGGCAATATAAACATGCATTGATTGCATCCAAACTATCTATAATGGTAGATAATACATTATTTTACCTGTTGAACGCTTGCACACTACACTTATTGTGGTACATATTTGATGCAATAAATGTGCTAAAGTCATTATCTGTTTGCTCAAACATGCACCACAGGTTAAAAATTATTATTTACATAGCAGAGGGCTTTTCATTAAAGTGTACAACATCAACCTTACTGAGAGCTGAAGATGGCTAAACAATACTGCAGGATAAAGCAGAACAACTTTATAGAGGGCTCTTTTTGATCAATTTGGAGGGCTGAGGCAGATTCATTAAGTATTCGTATGCAGAAAGACATTTGACAAAGACAAAATCTGTGACTCCAGACCTAGGAAGAAGTTTGCACCTTCTGAAACTTAATGATCTGTGCAAAAAGTAAACCATATTTACTATTCCTGTGAGTTGGAGAGGACTTTACAGGCATACCAAGACTTGTTTGAACATGATACAACATGATACATTAATTAAGCACCTCAAATTCTGTTATTCCTTTCCAGAAACACTGTGCTAAAAAAATCCGTTGTTCTTTGTGACTTAATGTTATTTTCATGCATGATCTATAAGTGCAGCATGCCTTCATGCAAATAATTTCCATGTGTATATTAGTCGTATAATAGAACACCTGGCCCTTTTACCTTAAAGGTGTACTTAATTCCCTTCCCCAACAGAAGTCCCATTTACAAAAATAGTCACATATAATAAACAACATATGAATAAAAACAAGATGAATCCACCAACACAGATTTTGTAAAAATATGAAGTATGTGGCAGTTGAAATGCAAACAGTGGATACAGTTACCATATTGTTTTATGCTAAACACACAAATACTTGGTTTTGCACCCCTTTAACTGGTCCCTACAGTCTGTGTAGCCATTTTTTTTCTCTCCTCTTCAGCAGTGTCAGCTGGTAGTGAGAACAGTAACCTCCTGTCAAGGATGTTTCTTCTTATCACAGTCACAGTCACTGACAAGGGGTCACTGTCTTTTAATAGGCACTGACCTTTAATGTACAGTATATTTGTAAAAATTGTCAGTTTGGCATAGACCTCCTTCAGGAGTCCTGTTGACACAAACACATGATCCTTACAGACTATGAACTACTTTGCACATATATGATTTTGCTTGCTATTTGCTCTTATTTCTGGCCATCTTTATCTTCCTTTTCATGCTTTTCTTTGACTGGCCTTATTACACGATCATAAGAAGGTGGACAAACTGCTGTTGATGCAGTTATATCTGTTTTCTCTGTAAATGAGTTTTCATTTAACTTGTCAATAAGGATTTCATCTTTCATACCCTGACCAGCCCCACCTTCAGTTTTATTTTTGTTATAGATAAAGGAAGCTTGTTTTACTGTTCGTTTTAAAAGGTGGCGTCTGTAAGCACGCTGAATAATAACAGCAGATACTTCCTCCTGTTTTCGTTTCAATGTGGTTGTGATTGGTTCATAGGAAGCTTTAGAAGGATTGGATGCCATAAACCGATCTTCCATCTGTATTCTGAGGGCATCCATCTCCCCACTTTCCCCCAAAACACGCTTTGTGAAAGCAAACAGGATGTCAAGGCAGTGAATTCTGTCACCGCTCACCATGGGCAGATCCATTGCAATAAGCTGGACTTTGTTTGGTTTGGGTAGATGAAGAGGAGGCTCAAGTGCTGCTGCAAAATCAGACAATTTCTCAAATTCCATGAATTGTGTTGCATCAGGATCAAACTTCTCCCAGACTTCATAGAACATCTCAAAGTCATCCTCACTCAAGGGTTCAGCGCTTTCTTCAGTAGCAACACTGAAGTTCTCCAAAATCACAGCAATGTACATGTTCACCACTACCAGAAAGGATATGATAATGTAGCTGACAAAGAAGAAAATCCCCACAGAAGGGTTGCCACAGTCACCTTTCACAGAGCTCCCTGGATGAGCCTTGTTAGGGTCACAGTCTGGCTCCCCACTGTTAAGAATTGGGGCGAGCAAACCATCCCAGCCAGCAGACGTGGTGATCTGAAACAGGCAGATCATGCTGTTGCCAAACGTTTCAAAGTTGAACATGTCATCAATCCCAGCTTCCCTCTTGACATAGGCAAAGTTGGACATGCCAAATATGGCGTAGATGAACATGACCAGGAAGAGCAGCAGCCCAATGTTGAACAGAGCAGGAAGAGACATCATCAAAGCAAAAAGCAGAGTGCGGATTCCCTTAGCGCCTTTAATGAGGCGCAGGATTCGACCGATTCGGGCAAGTCGGATGACTCTGAATAGTGTGGGGGATACGAAGTACTTCTCAATCATCTCAGCTAAGAACATTCCTAAAAAGGAAAAATAAGGAAAGAAGAAAACCACTTAGCTGCCACTATTTCTACCACAATAGAAATTTAGAAACATAGTTTTAAAATTGACAGTTTTATGTAGCAATTAAAGATATTCTATAGATTCCACTTACATGATTTCTATTATAGCAGCTATACTTAGTATTTTCAGGTACAATATATGTTGAATTATTGCAACAGTTTTGATGGTTGATTTAGCTAAATTACAAATTAAAATATAAAGTTGAATGGCTTGGCTGTAAACCTTGCAATGGCAAAAGCCCACCATATAGCTCTATTCAAGTAAAAATTCACCTTATATAAATTTTACCTTCTTTTTTGTTTCATTAACAAGACTTACCTACTATGGAGAGAATGACAACTACAAAATCAAAAATGTTCCAGCCTATAGTGAAGTAGTAATGGCGAAGTGAAATTAATTTCAGGACAAATTCTCCAGTGAAAAGGACAATGAATACCAGGTTTATCCAGTATAAAATATTTTCCATTTCTTTACTCTGGTCATCAGTTTCTACCATCATGGTAACCATGTTAAGACAAATAAGAATCATGATGCTGATGTCAAATACTTGCTGTGTCACAAAATCAAAGACCATGCCTTGGAATTTATTCTGAGGAGGAGAGAAAAAAGAAACATTCAATACAATCTGTAATTTATTTTCCTGTTAGAAGAAAGTAGAAAACCACATGCAGTAAAGCACAGGACTTTTCAATATAATTGTAACTAGTGGTCTTAAGTAGAATACTCAAATACAGCAACTTAGTTCAGCCTCCTGTGTTGCATATTCATACATAAAACAGTTGTAAGTGAAAAATAATTTTATGGTTTTGTTTTTATTTTCCATTTTTGATGACAAATGCACTAGTTACTGATAATTTTCATATGGGCATATTTCTGCTTTCTCTATAGAAATAAAAACTCTTTGTAAATAGCTACTTGTCTGATGTGTATAAATAATTTTA
The DNA here is from genome assembly GCA_013397895.1 of Origma solitaria. Taxonomy (NCBI): domain Eukaryota; kingdom Metazoa; phylum Chordata; class Aves; order Passeriformes; family Acanthizidae; genus Origma; species Origma solitaria. Next base: position 177,856 of record VZRL01004526.1, read on the forward strand.
CCCCTGGTCTTGGTATAGGTTTTTGTGGTTTTTTGGATCCCAGCTTTTTCATTGCATTGTAGTATTTCTTCTGCTCTTCTGTCATAAATATGTCTTGACCTCCAAAGTAAAAACATGAAATCAAAACTGGTTATAATCACATTTATATGCAGTGCTGAAAAAACTCTTTAGAAATATGATTTAATGATTCAAAAATCAAGAAGACTGAATTGGGAAAAATCTCTTAGCTATCAAATGCACTGGTCTACAATCTAAGCATTTAGAAGTCTGGATATCCAGTACTGCATCTCTGTCTCAAGAAAAAAAAAAGTGCAATGTGACATTTTTCTACAGTTATTTTCCTGGAACTCCAAGAAATAATTTTCAGTACCTCTCTTCTTTCATAGGAAGAGATAGAGTAAATATTATTTGAGATAAACTCAGATGGTCTGGGCTACTCTATACTGTCACTTCTGAACTGTGACTGCAGTGAAACAAAGGAAAGAGACAATCTGTCCAAGTCAAGTTTTTAGTACAGGAATGTGCTTTAGGTATCTCTAGTTTAGCAATCACATTAGCATTTGGACCCAAAGTCTTCAAGGTTCTTGAGAGGATGGATTGTCAGATTTTGGAGAAACTTAGCTGAAGATTCAAGCACCCTTCATACTATTAACAGCAAAATGGTCTCTTTTAAATATTTTATTTTTATTAGCTTCCATTTTCAATCAAGTTCTGTTTAGCAAAAGCATGAACCTACCTTTGAAGTCTGACAGTGAAGATAAAGAAGGAATTATGGGTCTTTCATGGTAACCTAGCCAAAATCCATAGTAACCTTCTTTGAGAGACAGCTTGAATGAAAACCTATGAGACTTCCCATATCTCTTGAAGAAAAGTTTTCCTTGATAAGAGATACTTGCAGACATCTAATTGCAGGAATGCCAATGCACATATGGGGCTGGATATAGCCCTTTGTGGATGAGTGTGTGGGAATCTTGAAGAGATGGGAATGCATGGACCACAAGCTGGACAGCTCCCTAACCATATAGCTCTAGGGTTCTACCATGTACAGCTTCCGAAAATCTTACTTTGTATTTCTCATTATTAACATAAACCCAAAGGAAGTGATGCAGTCCACTAAAGTAGTAATTCATAGCTGCTTTGGTCCTTGAGGTTTCATTGCTTAATCTATTTAGAGAAAATAATTTTAAAGGCAAGCATCTCCTACTCAGACAATCTAGACCAGTGCAATTATCTGCAGCTGCACTGTTAAACAATAAAAAAAGGTCCTGATATAGTTACAAACCACTCCTGCTCTGTATAGTTTCAGATTGTTCAGTGCCACAAAGTAGAACTTGAATACTTGGGATCATCAAAACAGCATCTGTAGTTGTGCAATGAAATAATTCTTTATGTTTCATAACCAGCTAGCTCCTTTTTTGTGTGCTTATAGAATAACTGCAAATCAAGAAGGAAAAAAACACACAAATTTGTGAGTGCTTTAATGTAGGGACCTAATTCAGGGTTGGATCATACAAGAAGACTTCATGAAGTTAAGTCATGAAAAAGCAGATGACTTGAGGAAGACGAAACCGGGCATTGATAACAGAAAGATCTGTCCCGTTCACTAAATGAAAAATCTTACGATTTTAATGAATACTATGGGTATGATTTTATGTCCTAATATACTGCAGCTTTTTCAATTTTGAACAGGCTATGGGTGTACTTTTCATATATCATGCACCGGCAAAAATGCAATATTTTAGACTATCTTGAGAAGGGAAATGAAACAATACTTATCTTCTTTTTTTGCTGATTGAAGTTGTCAATAATTACACCAATGAACAAGTTCAGGGTGAAAAATGACCCAAAAATTATAAAGATGACAAAATACAAGTACATGTACAAGTTGTCTTCATACTTGGGTTGCTGTAATACCTAAGGAAACAAAAACAAGTGAAATATCATTCTTAAGACTTCATGTCAAAATTTCAACCTAACAAGTGGCAACCTTGTGCAAAATGTCCCCAATATCTTGTGTTTGGACAATATTCCTATCACTTATATCAATATATTTTGTCTATTCCACCTCTTGCTGATAGCATCTAGCAGTTTGCATTCCGTTTTCCACATTTTGTTACCACAGAATCTCATACTAATTAATTTTTTTTTTTCATTTTATTGTATGGATATTAATTGCTTATGTAAGATAAGTACACACTTATAGATAGACAGACCTCAGGAAAAAAAAAGATAATTTAAAATATTTGCAGTACTTACATCTCTTGAGTCAATAGCTGCATACATAATATCCATCCAGCCTTTAAATGTAGCCTGTAAACAGTACACACCTTTTTAAGCATAGAGCCTAAAGACAATACATTTAATAATTTCCAGCAACTCAGTACAGCACCAGGAATCATTAGTAGCATTAGATTTTTAAAGAATTTTGCCTCTTGGCTTTCTATTCAGCTGCTCATTGGATATACTGCAGTGTCTCCCATTACTTTGTCTCTGTATGAACATTTTAAGCAGTAAGCATGATTAACTTATCTCTAATTTCTAATTAATTACCAAAAATTATAGAACGCATTTTAGTTCATCAAATCATGTCAACTGCAAAAGCTATGTACAGCTGGGTGTATAGCCTTATGTGAGTTGCCTCCCATTAAGACTGATATGTAGTTCCTCCCTCCCAAATCTGAAAGGTGGCAACAAAAGGGAACCAAAATTTAGATCAGCTCAAAAAAGGTATTTTCCTATCAATTAGAATCTACTTTGAAAGATTTTACCTGATTTAATAATTCTATGGTTACTTTAAATATATTGTATTGTGTTTTACAGAGCCTAGATCTCTCAGATACATTCTGAGATAAAGTAGTAGGAAGTGTTTTATGTGCATTGAATACTTAATATGCCTCATAAATGACAGCATTTAGTGAAATTCTGTAGCTATTTCCTCTGCCCAAAATCTGTAAATTTTTATATCTGACAGTGAGGTGTAGATTGCTTCATCAGAGTGTCCAAAAAAGAAAGTAATTTTCTCTCTTGTGGCTATTAGTTTTCTTTTAGCTAGGCAACATCTACAAGTAGAAATCACTTGGTTTTTAATGCAGTTGTGCCCAAAAATGCAATAAAAAAAGGAAACAGTTCTCTGTTATTTAATCCTCATTACAATTTTGTGAAACAAGACTGCAGATTTTTGGTTCCTTCATTTTCCTTGCGACAGAGACCAGTTGCAGAATAGAATCAGGAAGAAACACTCTTCATCCATGTTTTTTGCTGTATCACCATCATCTTGAGGTTTCATTTCTAGTGGAAGTTTCAAAAAAACCTTTCTTTATGCAGGATATGGAGCAGTTTGGCTTCATCCTGAAGTGAACTTAAAATGAGAAGAAATTATTTTCTTAAAGGGAAGGTCCCTTACAATTTTGAACAGTGGAATACTGAAAAGAGCCTGATTATCCTTAGATGCAAATCCAATGTGCAGCAACTGCACATCTTGGGGTCAACACAGAAAATACGAAGCTCAAGCAACTAATAGTACAATGGTGAAATCAAACTGTAATATCAGAGGACCAATAAATCAAGAATAAATCTGAAACAAGCTGAAGTCTCAGCTGAAGAATTTAGAGTCCTCATGGAATACTTGGACTGCAAGGGATTAGGAGAGGTAGATAAGCTTTATTTATCTAATTACTAATATATGTTTAACTTGTTCTCAAAGGCTCTAATGATGAACACTCCACAACCTTATTAAAAATATTTATTCTGGCACTTGCTTTTATTGTTTCTTAATACTTCTATCCTTGCATTGCCATGTAAGACTCACTTGTCATAGCCATTACATATCTAGAAAACTGTAGCAATCACCTTCATGCAGCATCTTTTACTTCTTGCAAAGTGATTGTTGCTGTCTTTCTTCCTTAGGTAGTGATCACTGTTCCTTCAATCTTCCCATGTAACTCTTGTTTTCCAGAAGTCTGATGACTCTCAGTACTTTCCTCTGAGCTCTTTTACACTAGTTCATCTCTTGAAATGGCAGCCAAAACAGGACTCGGTATTTCATCTAACAAGGTCTAAATAGGGGAAGATGACTACTTCATGTCTTACAGTGCTACTTTTGCTTCTGTCTTGGAAAACTACTTGCGTTTTTTTGGAATGTCATCACTTGAAATCAGCACTTCAGTCTGAAACACTAAATGCAAATAATGGGCACACTTTTACTTCAGAAAGATGATGCAAATGATGGAGTGGCACTTGTGCAAAATGTGTGCTGTTGCCTCAGATTCAGACACATGATGATCTTTGCATATCGTCCCACAGGAAAAAAATGAATTATTATTGGGTCTTTTGCAAATTTATTGGTGCAGCCTAGACTAAGCAGAGTGAATGAAAAAAACAGACTAATTTTAAAATATTAAGCTTCACTATCATCAGTAGTACCGCATTACAAACAGAGAGTACCCTTTCAGCTAGCAATAGAAAATAGAGCTGAAGAACTGAGCTGTATCATTATTATTATCACTACCATCATCAACAACATCATCATTATCATTATTATAATTACTATTGTTGTTGTTGTTAAAAAGGAAACTTGAAAAGAGTGTGGGAGTGGAAAAACAGAAATATAACATATTATTATCTTGTGTTTTCCACAATAAGTTTCATAAAACTCTAAGACATTACAATTTTGGAAGAAATTAAGAAAGAGAGTCAAGGCATCACATTCAGTGAAAGCATTATTTCTACTGTAGATGCGTAGACCTGCTTATATTTATCTGCAATGTGCCTCCCTAATAGAAATAAGGTGTCATTTGTATACTGAATAGAAAATAACACAGAAAATGACCAAGAGATCAAATTATTTGTTTCCATTTTGCATATTGCCATATAAAATATATTGTATATTCTCAGTGACACTAAATCATGAGTAATTAATTGATTTCAAAGATTACAGCAGTATAACTGAAGTCAGCATCTGTTCCAAATGCTTTTCCCCCTAAGGAAATTTGAATGACACATACTGAAATGCAGATTCAAATGCAGTTTGAAAAAATAGAACAGAAATCCCTCATCTCCTTTACTATTGGTAAAAATACATAGAATTTTTTTCCTCCTGATAAATAATTTCTATTGAAGTTGTAAGTCATGTTGGAGTTTCACCACTCAATTTCTTTACCAGAAATAATCACCACAAAGATTCACATTCCCTTTTGGAGATACAATAGCATCTTGCTTTTAAAATACTAACCTGATGGAACTTAGAAAGTATCCTGAACTTATAGACTTAGAACTCAGCTTCTGATTTTCTTACCATACACTTCAAGAGATGTGGTTTTTTATTGATATTAGTAATAACAGTATAGTATAATACTGTGCCTCAAGACCCAGTGGTTTGCCATATTTTATCCTGGTAAGCAGGGTATACCCTTGCTAGCAGGATAAAAGCAGGCCTCTGGGAGATTTACTTACCAAAGAATCCAAATACTAGGTTCAAGTTAAAAGGCATAGCACCATAAAATTATCAGGGCAGATGCCACATCTCTTTGTGTACACTCTTCCTCTTCACTCATTGGTGCATGACAATTGTGAAAGGAATTTCTCCAGCAGATCTGTCCCTGCTTTGATGCTTGTCTTTAGGGACAGAGAAATACTCAAGCAAGTTCAGACCAAGAAATGAAAAAAGAAGCTTGAAGATCCACATAAACCAACATGAGCTATGCTGTATTATAGAAGGAGAAAATTCTTACAGAAGAAATGTGTACTTATATGACTGATAGCATGAATAACTACACTCCAACTTCAAATTAGGTAAGAATTCTGGAAAACAATCTGATCAACAAAGCCTATAAAACTTGGTTTTATCAATGACATGTATTGTTAGGCTGTATTTTTGGGCGGAAAGAATTATAGCATTGCTATAATACTAAAGACTTTCCACACAAACCCCTTCCTTGAAAGAAAAAAAACCAAGAAATGTCACCCAAAAATTAGGTAATGTTCTTTTCTTAGGCCCCTCATTCAGGAAGGTCATTCACCATCACTGCCAAGTAAACTCAAGAAAGAGCTTGTTAGAGAGGTCCTTTTGCTTAAAAAGTTACTATCACACATTTCTATTTTTTCAGCCCAGAATCCTTCTTTCTGAAATTATCCCTCTGCTTTTGAGTGTTTCTGTGTGAGATATATGGAGTTTTTTCCAAATTACTCTTCAAAAAAACAAAGGTTTTCTGTGAACAGACCCATATACTGCCAGAAATATTAAAAAAAAAAAAANAAAAAAAAAAAAACCCGTTCACAGGACTCATTTATGTCTTTCCCAGAATAATAAGGTCCTCAGTACCTTGGTCTGAAGTTCTTTTAGCTTGTTTTCGTTTCATTTTTTTTGTCATGAAAATGGTATTAACTTCCATTAGTATTCACTCCAATTAGTGATACAGATAGTAAGGACTTAGATAATGGTTCTTGTAACCCAAAAGGGCTGAAGGGATTTACAATATTCTTTGACTGACTCAAAGGCTGTGTGCCAGAAGGCAGAATGGAGAATGGAAATAACGGGGAATAAGAGGAAGTTTTCTGTATTTATTTTCAAGCCTCCTGGCCTTGTATTAGTAATTCATGCATTGATATTTATCATAGAGATTGTTCTTAAAAAATGACATTGACCTCCCTGGGGTTATTTTCTCAGGTCCAACACTAATAAAAGTCTGTGCCTGAGGCTGTTAGGGTGGAGAACCAAATGACTTTGGTAGAAAGGCCATTAATGTTCACATTAGGCAAACAGAAAGCATATCCACTTGCAACTATGATTTCATAATCGTTGTTCAGGCTCAATATATTATTTTAGGCCAAATACTAAACTTTCAATAGCTTTATCTTTGCTTCTGACACAGTAATGTATACTAGAGTCATACTATTAGCATTTAGTCATCTTTCTGTTGCTACAAACTGTTTAGGAAGGGTAGGAAAATCTAGGGCTATGACATACTTATTCAAATCTTATGTTTGTTTTGGACATGTTGCCTTTGGAGTCTAGTTCTAGAGTTTGATCCAAAGTACTTTATATATCAAATAGAAAATCATTTTATCAGTATATTTTTTGATTGAGAAAGCAATGTAAGAATCTCAATCAGTTATTAATTGTGGCCTTGTTTTCTTTAAGGTGAGAAAACATAGATTCTCCATATTTTTATGCATTAACTGAAATCAAGCTGATATTATTCTTTCTCTGTCTTAGGGCTCTTATCATTCCATAACTTCAAAATCACTAGTCCTGGCTTACTTACCAAACCTTAAAAGATGCAGGGCCAAGTGTGTTTTGTGCAATGACAGAAAAGTCCCCTTTTTTCCCTCGTATGTCAAGCAAAAAAATCTTTCATGCTTTTACAAGCATTTTAGCAATACAGAAAAATGAAGTGCTGTTGTCATGGATATTCTACTCACATGAAAAATCCTCCAACATAAAGTGAGGGTCTCATGTTCTTGCAAAATCTCTATGCTGCACAAGCAACTGGCTTGTCCTCCATGAGAGCTAGGTCCCTTCTGTGATAGGTCTAGATTAATTTTTCCTTTGGAATTGTGGGAACAATTCGCAAATTTCTCCTAATTTGCCTCTCCAAAAATCCAATAATTTAAGAAGCTAAGTCTTCATGTAAGAAATATTTGTTGCTTTTCAATGAATAGAAGATTAAATAATCTATGCATAGCCAGGGCACTGAAATACATATGACTGCAAGTTGCTGAGGAGCGGTGATTGTGGCCACAAAGCCAGGAAGGAAATGCACCTGGAATAATTACCTGTGTCCTGGAGTATAATACGTTACTACTAGAAACAGAGCTGCAAACTACTTGAAAGAGTTTTGTTGATGTCTTGTTTCTCCTGAGCACCTGCAATGAAGCATTCTGCCTCCCTGAGTGAGTGGATTTCATAAATAAGGCAAAGAAAATAAGTACTTAAAGTCTTCAGTTATCAAAATCAAATTGTATTCAGTGTTTTATTCCTTTAATACTATTGGTCCCTCTGCACTCTTTCCTGATGTGACAGTGAAGTAAGTAATCATAATGAAATTTAAATTACAGACTTATGAGTCACACAGGTAAGATGCTGTATTAGCTGGGAGAAGCAGTTCACATTGCTCAGAACTATTGTTTTAGATCTTGTGCAGGACCATGGCCATACCACTGCATAATGATTTGTTTTACTGGGATTTTATATAAACAACATAAAAGCTGGAAACCTATTTAAAAGCAATAAAAATGAAACCTAAGATACTGCAGAATTAGATAGTAGCCTCAAAAAAAAGAATATACATTGAGATTGCTGAAGGTACAGAACATAGGTTAGAGTCCAGCATTTTCTTGGTTAAAGCTGGGTCAGATTTTTAGCTGCTTCCAAATACAAGGACAGTGTTGTGAGGACACAATTTTTGACAGTGAAGGCATAATCTTATAGTATCTTTCTGCATATATTTTCTTTCTTCTTCCCTCAGTTTTTGCTAAATAAACTCCATGAGAACACTCTTATGCACAGAAATATCAGGGAAATATTTCATAGATTATAATGTCAAGTGCTATTTTTCTCTTCTTATTTCTCTTCAGAATGAGAAGTTGCTTTTTAGATCATGTACGTCTACACTGGTGGCAGCCACGTCCCTGAGATGAGATTTATTACCCGGAATTCTTTGTGACTCAATCACATCAATGGAGTTTTGGTTTTTTTTCAGCAACTGGAACACTTAAAATATTTAGATACCTGAATACCATTCCTAGGTACTTCCAGAAAATTTCAAAGTTAGAAGGGGCTGTAGGACTAAGGGAGCCATAAATAGGAAGATGTGTCAATCAATGTCCTAAAAATTCTTTATTTGTGATAGTAGACTCTACTTGTTGCTTATGATGGAAAGAGTAATCAATTACCAGTGTAGTAATACTACTAAGTCACAGATAAATATCATCAGGTAAATGTGTTCTCTCCTTGTTGCTACAATTGCTTTTCACTACTGCATATAAATAGGAAAAAGTATATAAAGAGTGATCACTTACTACTTGAAGTAAAGAAAGATACCCAAATCCTACATTATCAAAGTTTACTTTCACGTTTTTCCATCGGGCACTTTGATTGTTTTTTATGAGTTCCTCGCACTGACTAAAATTGTTGATTTGGTCGACTTCAAACCTTTCATCAGTTGTGGTGTTAACACAGTAGTAGAACTTCCCAGCAAACAGATTTACTCCCATGATGCTGAAAATTAGCCAGAATATAAGACAAACGAGAAGCACGTTCATGATGGATGGAATTGCTCCTAAAAGGGCATTCACAACCACCTAGTACACAAATACAGGGGGAAAGAGAAAAGAGTATAAGCATATTTACAGCAATACATTTTTGTATACTGTTTCACCATTCCTTAATAAATGTTTATTCAGAAACTACTATAAATTTTAAAGCAGTACATTAATAACTGTAGCATTGCACTATTCTTTTAAATTATTGACATTAGTACATGTAATGAAAAGAAAATAAGTGAGAAAATGAAAATAATTAATAGAAAAACAAAAAAGAAGACCTGGCAGTGGCAAGATGATGCTTGACACTGATGTGTCCTAGATAAAAAAGAAAAATGTGCTAAATGAATAATACAGACATAATAAAATTCTAAAAATGCATTAAATTATAGGTTAAAAATGTTTAAAGCAAAATGGCAACCTGTAGATTTGATCAACAGAGTTATGAAATTTAAGCTGAAAACACAAATGCCATGAATCTAGAAACTAAGCTCTACATAAAAGAATTACGCGCGAATTAAATAAATAATTTTATTGCCGTATTGTTCCATGCAAGATTATAACAAAGATTAATTTCTTTGTATACAAAAGCAAGACAGGTTTGCAATATGTGTCTACTTGAATCAACATAATTTATTTCAAGCTCCAGTCTTGTTGTTTCATGTATTAAGTTAGCAATACCCTTCTTTTATCTATAAAAGGATTTATTTAGGGCTTTTGATTTTGCATTTTAAATTATTTTTGGCCAGTTGCCTTCTCAGACACTTGCAGGCAAGATGACAATAAACTTCATGTAGATAAAAGGTATACTGTTCTGATATATACAGTAATTAATCACATGTGTCTGTCAAAGCTATCAAAACTTTTGTGATTAGCAATTATTTTTCCTTAAGTATCCAATTCCAGATTCTCATTTACAAGTTGCATTTAATTTTAAATTACATGTTTTTTCTTCTGTAAACTTTTGGGACCTGGTAGGAAGGTAAAATAAAATATATAGTTGGGCCCTGATTCACAGCATTCTAAGTCCTGCAGTGAGGCAGGAAAGGATTGGTACGGATACTTGGAGTATATTAAGTTTTCTTGGTCCATCTCTGTTCCCTGAAATATAGATGCATCCTCCCCACTACCAACATAGTTTTGAGCATGCTCAGAACTGCTCAATATTACTACCTGTATTTCACAGCCTCTGGAAGGCCTTTGGAAGAGGAATATTCTGGTTGTGTTATTCGTCACTCAGCACCCTCCTCCCCTCCTCCTCCCAAATGTTATAGCCAGGAATTAGGACCTGTTTAGAATCTTATATAGAAATGTTATTTTCAGGGCATATTTTCTTTTCATTTAGAAGGGTCTCCTCCATTACCAGACAGTAGAAATGGGACCTTTATGTAACAGAATAATCCTCATCTTTTATAAAAGCATTTTTAAAAAAATAGCTCTTTTTATATATTTTTTTAATAGTTTCTGGTTTTGGTGATTAAAAGATCCCAGTGATAAATCTGTTGCTACTTAGCTTAATGGAACTGAGAACAACATAAAAATTAGAAATGGAATTAGAAAATCTGAAATTTGTTCCAAGTCTGACCTGATCTATGACACTGTGTTATGCTATTGCTGCTTTGAAACTCTATGCCAGCTAGTGTTTATCTTTTTTATCCCCACTCATAAAAATGCTCCAGATGTGTTACACTGATTGAATTCTTCTGTTTAATCTTGATGAAAAACCTGAAAATAAAGATGTCAAGAAAGAAAGATGGGGATTTAGTTCTGCAACTCAAATAAATTAAGTTTACCTGTGCTCACATGAAGAATAGTTTTGCATGGAGTGCCTGTGACAGTTACCTTTATAACAACCCTGACATCCATTGAACCACAGCACAGATCCAGAGCAGGTAGCAGAATACTGACAGCAACAATAATTGTTACAACAATTATGAATTGATAATAGTTGTAGAAAGAAAGATTTCTACAAAATGCATCAGTGTGTCTTGCATCTTTAGATGAGCAGGTAATGCAGTCTCACCACCGAGACTATGAAAGGATCAGCCACATCTTCTTGGATAGAAAGAGAACAGCTTCCAGCAACTGTTCCAACAATGCTTCCAACAACTTATTTCATATAGGTCACTGAAAACCCATCAAATGGTAACAATTTTTGGTCACTACTGACCTGGCCTGGATGCGAACTGGTGACCTAGAGATGAAAGGCTCTGTTTCCTATTACCAACCCCTTGAGCTATCCAGTCCCCCTGGAAGGTTTTTTAAGAAAAGAAGAAAAGAAAATTAAAACTTTTAGAAGTTGATTTCTCTGTGCATTTTTTTCTGTTTGAATTTTTTCCCCCAAAGGTGTTGAGCCTTTCCCCTATCATATTTATAGTGTAAAATTGCATTTTTATATGTTGGTCAGATGCTCGGCTGACTGTAAAGTCCACCTTAGGAAGAAGTCTTTAATTTCTTGTATGCATACAGTTGGAAGTAATAGCCTTAACAGCACTTTTCCATTTTACTTTTCTTTTAAATTTGCTTTGGGAATTAGCTGAGGTATTTCAGGATAACCAGGACATTAAATTAATATGTATCCAAGATAGCACCCATACATACACAGACAACACCTACACACACAAGTTACAGCAAATGGACAGAAGAAAGGAAGAACCAATTGAAAAGTGAACTGAATCCAGAAAAGAGGTCAATTAGCATTCCTTAATGAGTTAATTTAGCAAATAAAAATTGTCATTCTCATCTTGTTGGAAAGAGTCTGTAGAAGGTTAAAAGAAATGTTGGCAACTACAGCTCTTATTTTTGCTTGTTCTTTAAATCTAGATCAGATATATGTGATACAAAATACATTTTTTGTTTTAAAAGGGACTGTTCTTCTAGGCCTAATTTCTGTTATTTCTTGATACAGAATATGCCAGTTAATTGGAAAAAGATGTTTGCATAATTGTTTGTTTGTTTTTATTAATTACCTATGCATTTCCTCAAGGCTGGGTTGTTGCTGGCCAGGCTGACTCCAGTGAGCAAAGCTGCAAAAGCCCAAGTTGATTCTGCTTGTTCACCTTCCTATAGCTTCAGGTAGGTGGAACAGCAAGGGGGACAAATCAGAAACAATACCTAATGCCTAAAAAGACAAAGGGGCTCTAGACTATTTTACATTTCAGTCAACATTCATCCAGGAAAAAAAAAATCATTGTGGGAAACCATGTCTCCTCTAGAAGAAAGCAGTATTTCATACATATACACAATTTTTCATGTTTACATTTCCATAACATCTATCTTCCAACATCAGATTTATACATAAGACAAAAGAATTACTGCAATACTAATTGTATGTCCTATCTTCTGGCCCATCTGACTTTATGCCAAGACAAATTAGTAGTTCAGTTGTTTTTCATTGTTACTGTTTGCATCTTCTTCTGGAAAATTCTCCAAAGAAAACAGCAAAACCTGGACAAAAATTCAGTTTTGGTATCAGAACTCTTCATATGTGTAGAATGAGGATTGTACAAAACACCAGCTTATCCCTACTGTATGAATAGAATATAAGGAATCTTTACTAGATTGAGCCCTGCTGTGGGAGACATAGCTGAACACATTGTGAGAGACAAATGTATTTCAGTTGCCAGAGGAAAGTATTTTCCATAGACCCTGGCACCTCAGCCACCATAGACTTTTCAGGAATTCCTACACTGGAGCCGAGTAATGGATATATCAGGGCCTCCAGAAATAAACAAGGAAAAGCTTTTAGTCGTACTTATCCGCTTTTAATAGAACTTTTGCAGATTCTGTGAAGTTCCAAGCTCTGTTCCTGGTGCAAATGAGGAGAAAGTTACCATCTTTGGGATGGAAAGAGAGATTACATGACTGTGTCTGGAACATTCTTTCTACTTAAAATTAAGAAGTACTTTATTTGCCCACACTTGGAAGGTGTCAACTTGGTAATTTTATGCTTAAAAAGGAGAAGTTCCCAAAGAGCTGCCAGAGGGAACATCTGCACTGAAAGATGGAGAAATGAGCAAGTAGACACTGGTTTAGATTCTCAGAGCACCACATAGGTAAGATTGTTGGAATGCGCAGGAGGTACGCCATGAACAAGCACAGATGGAGGCACAGGTGAGATATGGGATCTGAATTTAGCATGTTCTCATAGTGAAGGACCTGGAGGACCACACACAAGGAAGTCTAGAAGATTCTGAAACGACACTGACTTGACCAAGTGGGTATCAGGTAACAGACAGCAGTATTCTCTCTTAAACTGTGGAAGAGTTGAGGCAAGGGAGGTAAGGACATAGTAACTGTATGTAAATATACAGTAACTTTCCCAGTCCGGGGATCAAAAGAGTATCTGAGGCACACTATGAAGAAAGCCCATCCCTGAATCAAAAAGATTAGCACTGTCTGATGCTGTAATAATGGCTTTCTGTTCTCCGTGGTACTGTAAAATTGATGATGGAAACTGCCTTTCCCTGAAGTTAGAGGAGCCATTTCTACAAGTCATAACACAGCAGAAAGTCAGTGGGATTGGAGGAAATTGTTGTGGGGCTTAATTTAGGAGCAGCTAAGTCAGTTGAAAATGTTTGTCACACAAGCAGCAGATGTAGTGGACCTGTGGGCCAGCAGAAAGACTAAAACACTGCCCAGTGCAGAGAATTAAGACTGACCCTCAGCAGAGACTCTGTGATCTCTGCACAGTTGCTTAGTGTGAGGTTTGGAGGTGCCCATGAAGGAAGATAACTGGTGATGCAGTACAGGAAAAATATTCCCACATGTCTCATCTAATGTATACATGGAGTTGTACTGGAGAGGGATGTATGGCTGTTGGGAGAGAAAGGTAAAAAATGGAAGATTTGGTGAAGAGGGAATAGTTTCTTTCGAAGTGAACTTGCAGCTGGGAATGCTAAGCATGTCAGAGTGGGAAAACTCCATCTATTATGTCTAGTGTTGTTCATCCTCTTCCTGTTTTGAAAAGTAGCATTCCTGTGTAGAGATAATACACTCTCACAGACATGCCTGAGCCTCCTGCTGGGAGACGGAGAGATCATAAAAGCACAGCCTTGTGATAAGCTGCACATGTGCGAAGCCCTTGCATTTACTGGGGCAGGCTGCTGGCCCTGATGGCCCCATGAGGATGAAGTAATCCTAAGGGACCCTGTGTCCCCATGTGTCTTTGCCCCCAGCATTGCTCGCAAGGCAGTGAAATAAATTTACTCTTTGCATTTCAGCTGTGTTTTGTGGTTGCCCTGGTTACCTGTCAATTCACACAACGGCTATCTAAAGACTAAAGTTCTTTATGTTGAAGGAATAAAGTATATGTACATTGCCACAACAGTAGTGTAGATGGGAATTTTACTCACAGATAACAACGAAAATTTATGCCATTTAATCAGTGTTTATATCAGGTAATAAATATATGTGATATTACAGTCTAGCAGATGAGGACAGAATGGGAAAGGAAGAAAGAGAGAGAAAGAATTGAGAGAGATTGCAATAATTCGTTTACCTCAAAACTACATATTTTCTCATTGAGTAGCTTGGAATGGTACCCTGGGAAGAAGCATGCTGCATATGCTTGATGATCAGCTATGAACTGGCTGTAGAGACAACAGTGGATGAAAATTAAGTATATCTGTTAGAGAAAGTGTAACCTACTTGACATGAACCAAATAATGATTAGGGAGAAACTAGGAGAATTTTTAGATTCTAGGAATCTAAAAATGTAGATTAATCCAAGTAATTCAACCTTTCTCATTTTCAATTAATTACTCTATTTCATCTTATTGTATTTCTTGCAAAACAAAAACTTTCATAAGTTTGCCCCACAAATAGAAATCAGAGTGGTACACCATGCACCATGTTGGTATGAATGTATGATCTATAATCCATTAACTACGTTTTATTGTTCCAGTATTTACCTCAAAAATCAAATACCGTCATCTCCCAAATTAAAAAAATAAAACCACAAGCTTCCCTAAAACCCTTGTGATCAAATAGGAATTTCCCACAACCCAGCTTACAGCTGTTGTCTCGTTATCACTGTGCACATCCGAGAAGAGTCTGGCTTTGTCTCCTATCTATCTCCCAACCCAAATTACAGGCAATTTATGGATTTTGCCATTAAGAGGTGTAAGGTAAAAGAACCAGTTTCCATCTTTGCTACACAGTTTTCCTTAATTCTATGTGCATACATATATTTTATTCTTAGTGACATGATCTAGGGTTATGTAAGGCCAGAATTAAATAACATTTAAAAAAATGTTTTAAAAAGTTATAAGAAAATTGAAAAAATAGAAAACCCTTTATTCTAGCAAACTAATATTTATCTTTAAGTCATGATCATTAAAAATTAGTAAACCAAAAGTTTGTAGAAGTAAATTGTGATAGTGCAACTATACTATTATTTAAATCAATATTTATAAAAATGCAAAAATGTTGCTTCCTGAAAGAAACAATGAATGCATTTTGTCAGTGTTAGGCATGGGAAGCACCTCATGTGAATCAATTGAAAAAAAATTATTTATGACAATGTCTTCAATTTTTTGAGTAAAATGAAAACTCTGTTGGGAATATACAGTAAAGATTGTTAGAAGAATACCGTTTAAAGCAGTGATTGTAAATAAAAGTTGGATTTAAGTGAGAGTATGCAAAGACAGGCAGGTGGAAACAACCGAAGAGACCTGTCAAGGAGTTACAAGTAAATCTTAATCTGAACAGTAATGAACAAATAAAGCTGAAGTAAGAGATAAAAGATCTCAGAGGAGAAGAAAATCACTCCCTGAACAAGCCAATTACTGTATTTTCTACTTTTCTGGAATTATTACTGTACAAGTGCACCTGACTGAATAATGCTTCTGATAGTGAATTTTATCTTCAAAGAATGCAAAATACTTTCTCAAACAATGCACAAACTATTTTTATAACACTTGGTGCTGGAGAAATTTCATGCTATTGGGTGGTAAGTTTGTATCTTGGAATGCCACAATTGTTAGTAGAGAGATTCAGCTGGGTGATTCTGCAGTTCTGTTCCAGCTTTTATAAGAAAATTTAACTTGTTTAAAGTAGCAACACAAGCATTTTTTATTTGCAAAACTGTCTATTAAAAGGAAGCTACACTGTTGGACTTAACGAAGACTAGAGGTTCTGGAACAGCCTGATTCTGTTTCTCACCAGAAATCAAGTATGCAGAAGGTACTTTTGAAGACAACATAGAGGAAAAGACATAATTTAACATACTATATGATAAAATACAATAATTATCTGCCAAGCAATAAATCACATGGCTCCATTTGTTTGAGAAGACCTGGCAAATACTGTAAAGAGACATGAGCACGAAAACAGAGCAATTACTTGATGTGGGAATAGTGTCTTTAGATTTCACTGGATGCAGTGAAAAATACCCCAGGTTTTTGCCCTCCTTGTTGTTTTAATGAAATGTTATTGACTTTTGCATGCCCTGTAACATTTTCAATTAAAATGCAAACTATATTATGTATCCCATTCAAATGTCATTAAATTTTGATCATAAAAGTAAGGACTTTCTTTAAGATACAACAAATACGAATCTGGAAAAAAATTGTATCAATTTCAATTAGATAATTCTTCTAAAGTTCACTTCTAATTGCAGAATTACAGTTTAAAAAAATGTTGAGATGTTTCCTATATGATTTATGAACAACTGATTTCAAAGTTCATAAATATTTTAATTGCCTTTCAGGAGACATAAAACATCTAACAGACTTTCCATAAAACTCAAAGGTAATGAATAGGATCACAGTCCTCAAAAAATCCTTCCAACTGCATAATCCTTAGATTGGCAAAATATATTGCTCTACTTTTAAGCAAAATTTGCAGAAAATATTCATTCACTTTCTCAAGAGTGAATACATAATTCTTAACTGTGAGATAAGGTGCTAAATTTACATTGAACACAGTTGATACTGACTCATCATTTACACCGAAGCTATAAAACCCCCTGCACTAATGATACCCTCCTGCAGCTGCTTCTTGCAAGGGTTGTACTTCTAAGAAGTGGATTTTTCTAATTTTCTGATTGTAGTGAATGCAAAATTTTTGTATCACTGTATCACTGACGTGTCCTGCAGGACATTTTTAAACCCCAAGAAAGGTAATACTCTTACTGGCATTTTATAAAAAATTACAAAAACTAGTTTCCAACACAGGCCAAAGAAGACTGAATTTAGATTTCAGGAAGGGATTTTATATGTTATATGCTGGGTGCATACACTTGGAGTGATTTACTTAATATAACATATAGGGTGTTTAAAATTATGCAAAAATTTAAACTGCAATTATATAGATAACTGTATTTGTGACTATTCAGATCACAGTATTTTGGACTATGTTTAATGTATTAAGAGTAATGTTCAAAACTTTCTTCAGGCAATTTTGAATATATATAGCTATAGACTGAGTAACAGGATAAAGCATAGATTTTGCCAAAACAATATAAAAGTCAGATTCAAATTTTTAAAGAAAGCCAATTTTTACCTCAGTTTAAAAAAACAACTAAAAATCTTGAAATAGCTGAGATACCTTTGTCCTGCAAAAGGACTCCAGAAACTCTAAATAAAAATACTGATTTGCTCCAAAGTTTTCATGTTTTTTCTTTAATATCAACAATTTCAAAGAATTATTTCCAAAGACTTAGAGCAATTGAGAAGCAGTGTAGGATGAATATAGAGAATCTACTTTTGCTGGTACTGGGATTTGCAGACAAGTTTGTCTCTCCTCCTAACCCTTCATATACCACGTAGTGATTAGTCAGACTGTCCTCATTAAGGGTAGAAAAGGGGGAAATACTGTACCCATAATACCGATAAGGGGAGGAACCACTGGTCCACCCCATCCAAGCTGAAACGTATCCTATATGAAATAGAAATATATAGCCTGTTATTAGTTGTGAATCTGTAATGACAGACACTTGATGCTACGTTTTATAACTCAATTATATAAGAAATGTTTCTTTCATACTAATGGAGTTTTGAGTACTCTTGAAAATGCCTCATTGTCACTTTACTGGTCAGGGAATCTAAAGAATAGCCATTGAATTTTAGAGGATATTTAAGACATCAAATACTCTAATTTAATTTTAAAAGTTATGAAATTGGACTGGAAATTTGAAATACAGTAAATGTTTAAAGCCATCAGCCAGAAATATGCATAAGGCATGCAAAACTGAAAGTGCAAGTAGATTTCAGATTGTTTGCTGCCTTCTACTATTTCTCTAATAAATAAATCAGGCACGGCATGACATGCTTTATTTTGTGAAATTAGACACAAATGCATGCTATATTGTCTCTTAATTCTCTAACTCAGCAAAGCAATGTACTCAGTATTCTACATTTACAGGTAGCATACCAGTTCAGAACTAGCGCAAAAGCATCATATTGCGAGTACTAAAAAGCTAAACAAAAAGCAATGGGTATATTCAAATCTCAGTTTGCAGCTACTTCTGCTTAGTACATACAGTAATTGAGATGAGAATATAAACCCTAAGACAGAAATTTAAATTAAAGCAATCCTTTACTTTGCCTTCCAGCATCTGGGTGGAGTTGGTTTTGAGATTCAATATCGAAAGTATTAAAATTTCTCAGAATTCAGTATACTGATATAGCAGACATTCTAAATGCCTTTAATATGACAAAATTCACTTCTGTGCTTAAGCAAAGCACAGTCTATGGATCACTTGTACCCTATTTTTGAGCAAGTGATTCATATATCTTATATTCACTTTGGAAAGAGAATTTATCCCATTTATGAAACAGCATTATTATTAAATCAAGTTGCAACTAAAGAGTATAGCTGAAGACTTCTAAGAATGTAACTTAGTATGTGAAGCATGTTTCATATTTAGGCATAACAGAATAGTCATTAGTATTTACTGACTGTGTAAAATACTGCATTCTTCCGATTCACCAGAACAATAAACTTATTTAAGAAAAACATTGATTGAATTAAAGTAGTTGAGTACTTGGCAAATTGTTTTACAAAATGATGCAGAGCTCTTTATACACAGAGACTTGTGGAATTCCTAAGATATTTTACATTTTCAATGCAAAATTAGCACAGTTTTGAACATGGGTAAACACTAAAATTTAAATACAAGCTGAATAAAAACTCAGCTTGTTTTATCACAGCTCAGTGTAGGTATGGGCAATATAAGAAAGTAAACAGGGCTGATTTATTTTTACTTTCTGCAGACAGAAAAAAAATCTCTTTTTATGAATTCTTATGAAACGATCTCAGTTTCTGAGAAGACTGCAATTTGACTATAGTTTTATGAGCTGGTCAATTATTTATTTTTTTTACTGTTCGTGAGTCATTCATAAAGTAATGCCAACAACTGGCAGTGAGCTGCTTTGAATACTTGCCAAGTGCTTTGGGGAAAAAAAACCAACTTCAGAAGTGCATGTAATAACAATAAAGCCTATATATATTTCGCCAGTCAAATTTGCTAAGTGACTGGAATCAGGTACTTCATTGACAATCATTAATATTGGAGGACAGAGCTAAAGCCTTTTTGCTTTTGCAAGCTTGTCTGTGGTTCCTACACAGTAAATCGCTCATGAATTATTCATGTCATGTACCTGAAATTCTATCTGATGATTGGGCTTCTGGCAGAATTTCATAGTTACTCAGCAAGAAATAAGGGAAAGCAGTCAATAGATTTCAAATAAGAGGTACCTTAATAACAGGCTCTTTAAGCATGAATATCCTAAATCTTGTAAGTGGAAAATTTACTACGGCAATCATGTAAAGACGTAGAAAAATAAAATAAAACATTTGGTAATCAATTTTGACATTATCTTTCTAGAAATGACCTTTTTTTCCAATATCATTTTAAGAGCTGCATTTTTTTCACCCTGTGTAATATCTGTACTGGTCTCCCAGTCCTCTTGCAGCTGAGCAGAACATCATTAAAAAAGTAAAGCTGACAGCAGTTTCCCAACATTTCTCTGCACAAAACCACATACATTTATCTGAATGTTCATGAACAGTATGTACAAAGAAAGACAAAGAGAAAAATGGCTATATCAAGTAGTTGCACATTCTGTAGTACTTGACCAGCTCTTACCCTGCTGAATATCAGTTCATGAGCTTCAAATAAAGAGAAAACTGTTAAAAGTAAATTTGCTGCATGAAGCTGAAATTTATTAATCTAGTAATCATGGTTAGCGATGTATTTTGTGCTGCATTCTGAAGTAGAGATAGGTAGTCTGCTGAATACAATTTAAGGAGAAGAATTCAAAGCCTCAGTTTGACTTCATTAATCTTAGATTTCTTTCTAAAGATTTTTCAGACACTATATACCAGACTATTCCACTGGTTTATAATTGACTCAAAATTTATTATTGCATTGTCTCCTCTTATATCTCCATGAAGCAGGAAAAAGCATTCTCTTAAAACATATTTCATTGACATGCATATAGAGTTAGTTCGTATTCAGTGGCTTTAAGGAACAGAAGGTATAAACAAATGAAAAAATAAGTTAAAATGCCTTCTCGAGTGAGATGAATAGTAAGCAGGGCCTCTAAGTTACTCAGAGTAGCAAGAAATAACCTTATATACATTGTATTGAATATTAAATAGAGATTAGTTGAAATTAAAAAAGCATTTACATTACAAAAAGAATAACTTCACAGAGGAATCAAATAACTTGATCTACTTTTTAAGTCAGCCAAACTCAGAAATAGATTTAAACCACTAGTTGGTATGAATAAGTCTGTAGTATCACCTAATAACGTTCAGTGGGGTTAGATTAAAGGGGGTTTATCAAATATAATGAAAAATGAAGAATTTCAATTTCTAGCAGAAAATATCTTTGTTAACTAATGTTAAATTAGATTCCTGTATAAATATTGTAATATGTTTATCAGTAAAAAAATTAATACAATTTGGTTACATTTTATTTATTATTAAGACTCTGTTAAGAGAGTTCATAGTTGGAAATTTCAAAGACTCATGTAGAAAACTCCTGAGATTGGCTAGAAAGTAAAGTAACCTTAATGAATGTAAGTTCTATGTGATACTGCATATGGATTTAGGTGAATTGATGAAGCTTTTTGCTTATCTGTTAGTAAAAGATATGCGATAAAAAGATAGTGCAGCCTTTCTGCATGGACTTGTCATTCCTTGTTCTGCATGCATGTATTCTTTCTATGCATGCATTATTTCAGATTCTTTCACGTTGTCTTACCCTCATCCCTTCAAATCGCGACAAGGCTCTTAGAGGTCTCAAAGCTCTTAGTGTCCTAAGGGATTTAATCGCACCAAGTTCTGAGTAGCCCAAGGCATTAGCTGTTAAGCTAACCAAAGAGACCTATATGAAAACAGGAAAGTAAAAATTATTATATTGTACATACTACTTTACATACCATAGATGTGAGATATACACTTCTTTAGAAGATTCTAATTTTGGATCACTTTCTTCAGGAATAGGGAATCTTTCAAGTAAAAAAGAAAAAAAAAGAGGAAAGAAGCAATATGAAAGAAGAATAGGTAAACAAATAAACAAAAATAATGTAAGATAAATAACATCTGGAAACAGTAATACTTCTGAATTTCATCCTGTGCTACTGATTTGAGGACATTTAGATCCACAAAACCCAAATTAATCTCTCTATTTTACCAGTTTAGGCATTGCTCTCATTTTTTCTTTGTTTTAAAATGCTGTTAGGATCAATAATTATGGTTGATAATGTCCATTTGATTGCTCACAACTGAAAGGGAAGTGATTGAAGTTTGTGTTGAACTAACACATGGGTCACAGAACAACCTTGCTCCTCTGAAAATTCATAAAAAGGATTATTTTTGCTATAGTCAGTTATACTGACTAATACTTTTGCCTGACTGCTGAAATTATGTGTTTTACAAGCTGACATTAACCTGGACTATGCTGGTTTTAAGACGTTATAAGAACAGTTCCATAGGTGGAAAACTTGGCAGGCCTTTAAATATTCCATGTCCCTACATTACCTCAGTGTGAAATACCACATTCTCCACATTTGCTATGGCTCCTGTCCAAAATATTATCTTCTGTTTGTTTCCCATTTCCCCTAAACATTCCCTCATTATGCTGTTCTAATTCCTTAACTATTTATTGGGCCAAAAATAGCATAATGTTCTCATGTACTCTTTCATTATAAGGAACATATCAGGTAAAGAGAACTCTATGACTGCTTGTATTTAAAAATAAGCATTATATGTGAAATTTTTAGCTTTTAAAAGTTAATAGCTTTTCTGAACTTTTCAGCAGCTCTAGCAACCCACAAAACTAGGTCCTTTTGAAATCTGATTTTCTTTTTCCAGCACATTCATTGTATTTCTGAAAACTTTCAAGCTGCCATAATCTAAAGCAAAGTTAAAGAAAATATCCACATGTGTAAATACAGCATTTATCATGAGCTAATTCAGACATTTGAATAGGTACTATACCTTCACATAATGATGTATTCAAATTCTCACATTCACAAGAAGGCTGTTTGGGATATTATGATTTAAATAAGGTCAAATATTAGAGAAAATTAGTTTAGAAAAGGAACAGCTGCTTCTGCTTGCTTCTTCAACCTTTTTTGTTGTAGGTGTCACTTAGGTACCCATTTTGAGAAGAATTTCAATACTAAAGAACAAAGTATTTTTCAAGTAAGCGTACGGTCTTTGTATGAAATGTAGCTGTATATGTGAGTTGAATCTTAGATATATTTAAGCCATAATGTACACAAATCAAAAAGTTGTAAACACCCATCCAAAAAAAAAAGCTGAAAAAAATTAATTCTCTAATTAGCCTTTGTGTGATGGGAAAACATTGAGAAACTCTTGGATTTTTGGTAATTCTTTGGGACAATAAATTCTTATAAAGTTCTCTTTTCCTCTATTCAGTGCATGTTTCTAAGTAATTGAAAACCAGGACAAAAATAATCTTAATTTTAAAACTGAGTTTGTTCCATACTTGGGTTTTTTACCAGAAATTACTGTCTTGAAAATATAGTGACCGGTTCTGGTTTTGTAACTATGTATTACTATATAGTATAGTATTTTAGGTTCACTCATAGAAATTCATGAACTGCAGAAACAGTATGCATTCCTGCACACGGGAGTTTTTTCCCCAGGGTGTATACTTAGGATATTCTTAAATTCTCCATAAAGAGTCAGTGCATCAAGAAATGTTCTCTCCCATGTCACAGCACAGTACAGTAGTGCCAGAACTATAAGACAAACCTTGCAGCAAAGATTTCAAACATGGCTGTGAATACTGCAAGTTCAGCAATATTTATTGGACTTCAATACAAAGCAGGCCACACTACCAATGCTAGAGATATATCTTGCTTTCCTTGTGGAACTCTAATTGATCCATATGCTGAAATTCGTAGAGGTGGTGTTCATTTTGTTGCCAGAGGAGTTTTCATTCACATGTGTGTCTGATGTCTGGTGGTTCAGAAACCCATCTAAATGCTGGATTCAACTTAGACCACAGCAGGAGGGATGCTGGATCTGAAGGTGGGAACGAGAAGCACAGACCAGAATGCAGGGCAGCATGACCTCTTTGAACAGCACTTTTGGGATAAACCCTCTAACTGCTTATGGGGCTACCATGTGACAGCCTTCTCACAGCAGGAGAACTTCCAGCCTTAATTCTGTGCTATAGCAAGGCAGTGCTGCAAGCATAAAGTGAAAGACAGAGAAACAGGGAACTTTTCCAGCTATCTTACTTTACAAATTGAAAAGCAAACTGGTTGGCATTAATAGATGTTATAGTTGCAGAGAAAGTAATTTAGAAATAATCAGATAAATATGAAAGGGTCACCTAGGAAATGCACTACATACATCGACAATCAGGAAGTCCAGCCAGCACCAGGCATTAGTAAAATATGTTTGGTAGCCATAGGCCACCCACTTCAGCAGCATTTCCAGAATGAAGATGTAAGTGAAGACCTTGTCAGCATATTCCAGCATGGTCTTGATGGTTTTACGTTGTTCAATATATATGTCTTCAAAAGCCTGTGAGGAGAAACATTCAAAGATATGTTATTTTTTGTTACTGCACATACTTCAGGTTGTAATGCTACAAACCAAAAAATGCAACAAAGAAAGGAAATAATATTCAAAAAAAGGCAAGGATATGTAATTTCTATCTAATGGTTATTTTTCTGCTAACTCAGTATATATCTGTTCCCTATGGAAATATATTTTCCAGCTCACAAGAGGAAGAAGCAGATATTACACAGCAACTACTCCACTGGTCAGAGATTTTTTTAAATTTATTTATTGCTGATAAAATTGATTTATTGCTGATAAATATTGCTATTTATTCTCAGATCATATTCCATACCGAAAAATAGAATTGATTCTGTAAAGTGTTGTGCTTGGACTGAATTCTACTGAGATCATTTGGCTTGTATATAGGTAGAACCAATGTCAAAACCCATGGCCATAGCTGTAAAATTTTCAGGACAATGACAATAAAATCTACCTTTTGTTTTTAAGTCCTCTAGCTTGCTAAAAAATTTAAGTTATAAATCATAAAATAAGCTCTTCCTTTCTTAAAAAAAAAAAATAGCTAAATCAATTACCTGCTTCATTATTCATATTTTATGAGATACATAAAATTTCTGAGCTCCTTGCTATGCTATTTACACTTTTTGTGTTCTCATTTTTAGGCACTTGAAAAAACAATAGCTTCCGGTTTTCATAAATTCTTCAATTTGTTTTTTCTTAATTGCTTTCAAATTTCAATTATGCTATTATTTCTTACGGAGACTGATTTCATCAGACTGAAAGAACTGGAATGATATGTTAGCTTGCAAGGATTTGGATATTTATTATATTCACATTCATTTTTACTCAGCCTGCTTTTGGATCACTTGACTTGTGTCAGTTCAAATGACTGGTGTTTGTATAGCAGTCACCAAGCTAAGATCTGTGTACCAGTAACTCAGGTTACTGGGATCAGGCACTATGGCACCTGACACTTCTATATATTCACTAAAAGCCGGGAAGTCAGCGCATGTCATTTCCTTTGTACAGGTGGGAGGATGCCAGAGGCTGAGCGAGCAGCGCTCTGGGCAGCAGAAGCACGACTGCTCCCTGCCTGAGGGCCCTGGGGAGGGGTTTGCAGGCAGCCACATTTCCTGGCTGTGATGACAGTGAGATTTGTCTGGAGCATGGCCTTGGGGTGAATACTGGATACAGTGCTGGCAGTTACAGAGACCTTTTCACTACCACAAAAGACTTCAAAGGGAGAGCACAGTCTCACATCTCCAGAGGCCTGGGCTAGTCCACGCTCTTTGAAACATTTTCACAAAACAAAGGTTCTGTGAATGACACACCTTAGGCTCACAAGCACAAGGTACTAACACCGTGAGATCTTGTCTCAAACTTCCTCTAAATATAGTAATAGAAATTCATCTTTTTCAGATCTCTTTCCACTACTTTTCCCTCATTTAAATTATTGTCACTGAAGATTTTCTCTACTTGGTTGTATGAACCAAAATTCAGTAGCATAGACTTGAGTTTTTTGTTATTTGGAGGGTTTTAAATGACAGGGAAGGTGTC
The DNA here is from genome assembly GCA_013397895.1 of Origma solitaria. Lineage (NCBI taxonomy): Eukaryota > Metazoa > Chordata > Aves > Passeriformes > Acanthizidae > Origma > Origma solitaria. The sequence continues at coordinate 203,686 of VZRL01004526.1, forward strand.
GCATGGTACGGCATAAAAGTTGTTTTTCTGATGGTTGCGTTGATATTAGACCAAACAAACGCAGAATAACTCTTAGAGATGTAGCTGAAACTAGTGATAGATATTATCATAAACTAACAGTATTAACAGTATTTTAAAGGATTGGAAGTGGTCTAAAAAGCTTATACTACAATTTTGCAACACACTTTTTTTATTATGTAGGAAGTTAAGTAATTTGCCAAAGGGTAATTAAATCTACCAGGGTAGATGCTAGACATACTCTACATTATCTCAGAGTGAATAGCTTGCCTAGAGAAACTTCACCTCAGTATATATCCAGGCTCACATTAATTTAGCAATTAATCTCCAATTTCTTTATTCTTTGTCATTTGCATTTTTGAAAAAACATATTATTGTTATATATATATAAATTTAATTTATTGTTACAGATTTGTATTATGGTTAGTTTCTGTTTATTCTGCCCTTGAATTCCTGTTAAAGCAAATTCATGTTTTTACACATGTCCCTTCAGTCTATGTGAGTATGAGTCAGTAGAAGCTGAATTGTGAGTCTAATAATAAATTCTTATTCTTAGAAAGGAAGCAAAAAACCCCACAGAGTCTTAGTTTTTTTTCTGTTCTAGCACACAGCATTTATAGGACTGCATGAGGCAGCCCTGGCTCTTGCAGGGTGTTGTGAACTGTTTATGCCATTACAGTTCCAAACACTTCAACAGTGGCGGTTCTTTTCCCTGAGCTGTATCAGTTAACAGCAGTGAAATACGAAAACAAACTCAAGTAACAAAGTTTAGTATGTTCTCTTCTTCACATGTTGTTCCTCTCTGCCTGAGGCATATCACTGCCACTTCCAGCAATGGAGTAAGGCTCTCTCTAATCACTTATTTTTTCTGCATATTGTCGAGAAGAGACTTTTTTGGGCATTTTTCCCAAGGCCTGTATGAAATTTAGTCCTGTCATTTGAAGACATGGAATTGCGTTAAGTCAAAACAATGCTAGAAGACACAACTTTTAAGGCATTTTCTGACAACATGACAACATTCTGTTCATGTTTTACTTACCAGAGCTCCACTACTGAGGAGAATCATAAAGACAATGAAAGTCTCAAACCAGTTGTGTTCGACAATCCTGAAGCAGGTTTTTCTAAGGTTCCACCACTGCTTTCCTCTCCCTTCTTCTATACTTACTTGACAGCACTTGAACCTTCTTACACAGCCTTTAGAACAGCATAGGTAATAAGAGGAGGAAAAAAAGAAGAGATTTTGTTGAGTTCTATTAATTTTGGTTATGCATTCTGTTAATGATACAATACTATCTTTACTGAGCTATTTAGTAAAAATCAAATAGATTTTCACCTAGATGACCTTTTTTCTTCAAAGAAAAAAAAACCCAAACATTGAGACTATTGGAATTTACAATTAAATGAACAAGTGAGAAGAAAGTATTTCTCGTTTATTATGAAGTAAGTGCTCAATATAGCTCACACAAAGAGATAAAAGTCCATAGAACACGAAGCCAAATTACAGAAAACAAAGTAAGAGTTAAAATATACAAACTCATCCAAATGTCAGGTAGGTTTATGTAGTAAGATATGGGCAAATGATATTAAATTGTATCTTCTTTTTTTCAGGATCCTCAATTCAGACAATGCTGCATTCATTGCGTGAAAAGACCTAAGCCTCTTATCTGAGCTCTGGGCTTTCCAGTACCAGCTAATTTCTCCAACTTGTGCCCCTAGTTTATTTATGCGTTTATGATTTAGCTGCTGACTTCTATATAGAAAAATACTAGTAACAAATAATGGTGTTTTCATTGACAAGTCCAAGACTGTTACAGTACAAGTTTTACAAGTTCAATGTAAATTTCTATAGAATAGAGTAATATGATTAATAAATCTTAATACTAAATTTACATAGAAAATTATTCTGTAATTCTATTAATAAAGTATCAGTAGTATTTTTGTTCCAAATACCTTCTGTGAAGCAGGCCTCTGGCTCCTGGGCTTCTTCAGGTTCAGCTTCTGGTTGTTCTTCTGCAGGAAGTCCAATATCAACTGTGCTACCTTCAGATGAACTAGATGAATTTAACTTCTGTAAAGGAAAGAAGCATTGCAAATGCACAGTAAATAATTTTAAGGCAAATATTATTTGATTCTGGAATAAGTAAATTAGACAATGTTTTTGAATGTTCTAGAATTCCACATAAGCAAATTCCTGATGAACATCTGTGAAATTTTTACAGTATGGTTTTCCTCCTTCACTGTACGAATTCATTAAATAGAAGGTGTATCAGTAATAGATCAGATTTTAAATAAAATTATGCTTTAAACTGAAAAATATGGGTAATGATGCTAAATCTGCAAAGATTTATGACCACAACAAGCCATAAGAGGTAATGATCTCTTGACCTACATAGAAATAATGAAGCTTAAACAAATATGCAGGAATTTGTAGTGTCTACTGAAAATCAGGTAAGAGTCTAAAAATAAGTACATAAATGAGGTGGGAGCTCAGAGGAATGAGGGGAAAAAAGCAGAGAAGGCCATACTTCAAAGGTTAGTAATTCCAGATTAAAATTGCTGAAAGTCTAGCTCAGAGTGAAGCAGAATCTGCGTACAATAAAGCTGAGGTAGTTTAAGACCATAAAAAATCAGATTGCGTTTTATCAACAGATTTGCAATAACATGATAAGCATAAAGACAGAGAAGCATAAGGTGGAAACCAAATTAAAAAAAAAAACAAACCAAAGAATGCACGTAACCTAATTCTCATTCCAAAAAAACTCTTGTAACATCTTGTAATGTGCAGCTGGAACCTGGTGCAATTTAGCTGTTTGGTATTGTGGCTAAAACTTGGGGAAAATTGTGAAGGAAATATATTTAAGAATGTATGGTTAAACAAAATTATGAAACAACTGCAATATAGATCACTGAATCTAACTACAAACTGAGCACTGCCAAGACCAACACTAAACCATGTCCCTAGGTGCCACATCTACACATCTTTTAAATACCTTCATGTATGACAACTCTGTCACTCCCTTGGGCAGCCTGTTCCAATGCGTGACAATCCTTTAAGGGGAGAAATTTCCCCCCATATCCAATCCAAACCTCCCCTAGTGCAACTTGAGGCCATTCCCTCATCCTGTCACTTCTTATTTGGGAAAGGAGATTGATCCCCACCTTGCTACAACCTCCTCTTGGGTTCATCAATGCTAGGTAGCAGCAGGCCTTCTGATATTGAGGACAAAAAAACCCCCAAACACGAAAACCAAAACTCATTAAAACAGTGGTAGTAATAAGTCAGAAGTGTCATAGTACTTTTTCAATGGGATAAAAGGTAACCCTGTTCCTACAGGTAGCAGCACATCGACAGACAGCTTTCCTAAGCTTTCCTAAACCAAATCTATGTCTAAATGAGATCAGTTCTCCACTGGTCAGTCATAAACCAGGTGGTATCACTCTATTTGACTATCTGCTCCGTGGTGGGTTGGAAGACTGCTCTGGCCAGCATGAAAGTAGTTGTGGAGAGTAGATGATGAGTTTTCCTCCAAAGGGTCTTTGTTTAAAGAAATCCTTCATGCTGGGGGAGGTTCATAATGTGCTGAAATAAATTTTCAGAACGTTTATTGTAGCAGTGATTCAGAAGCATAAGTCAAATTAATTATAAACATTCTGGCCCATATGTAACAGGAAAAGAATCATTAAGATGTCAGATATTAATTGGGAAATGGGAACAGCACTGTCTCTGAAATAGGTTGTTTTGTACAGGTCTCCTTTCTTGGAGGAGGATCCAAATATTGTACTTAGCTTAACAATGAGTTTCTGTTGAGAGCACTAGAGGGCTCTTACACACTCTGAAAGGACAGTGGTAAAGAATTCAGCTACGCTAAAACTGGGTGTCTGAAGCATTGTTAGCAATACAACAGTGGGATGGAAGGGGAAAGATGAGCTATCATATAAACAAACTGCATTGCTACCTAAAGGGAAACTAGCTGCTAAGGCTGAGGTTTCTCAAGTGAGGAAATTAACATTGTTAAGTGTCTGGAAAAGGAATTTTCTGATTTGACTAAAATGGCAACAAAATAAGCCATTGAGGGTGTAGTTGTTTTGTAAATTCTGACATCAAATAAATTTAAATTACTTTGGTAAAACAGCCTCATTCAAAAAGTCATGAAACAGTAATAGCCTTAATATGCTTTTTTAAGTTACAGTTCTCAGAAGGCCTTTATATCTATAGCCTGCTTTAGCATTCTTTTAGCAACAGTAGCTATTTTCATCTGTTGGTACTTTTTGGTTTTAACAACCAAGTGAATTTGAAGTATATGGGACCGTCTATGGTTAAGACCTCTTTTTATGGGAATCTAGGTCTAGAAGTGCTGACAACTTTAAAATCTAAAAGAATTCATATGTCTAAAGGAATGTCTAAAGGAATTACATAAACTATCTCTATGTTTTCTGGTTTATATCTGCTTTTTCAAGAGGCAGGGAGAAGATATATCACACTCCTCATGGGACCTGTGTAACAGAAGGCAAACAAAAATTTCTGGTGGAATAACATTCCAGCGAAGGCACTGTCCTCTACAAGTTACTGCAACTACCATATGAACCAAACATAGTTTTTATGGCTTAGTTTAGTCTCCCATTACCTGGCCTCTTATCCCCTCTTGAAGGCTGTAATTTTTAACTCTTTCTCACACTTTTGTTCATCAAGAATTAAACGCTCCTTGATACACTCTTTTATGCCCATCTACAAAGAGGTGTCAAAACAAATGATCAATAATTGAATACACTGGCTTATGAAAAGTAAAACAAAACAACCCAAATCAATCAAGCAAAATCCCACATAACAGAGATCCTCAAAAGATCAGAGAGAAGTGCAAAAAATGTCCAAATACCTCTTTGCTTTCTTCCAGGTCTGATTCACTACTAAATTCTTCTGTGTTTAGATTTTCAAAGTCGGATTCACCCACAGCAATGGGCACTGTCACAGTGAGGCCTGGGTTGTTTATGAATGACATATAATCATTTTCATCAATTACGTATTTTTCCACACTGCTGCCTGTGCCTATACCACTGGTGGTTCCATTCGCATCTTTAATATAGTCATGGTCCTTGCTTAGTTCCACAGTTGTATGGTTAGAAATACAGCTATTTTTGTTGTTTAAATCGTCAAGTGGCTTGATTTCATCTAAAGCTTTCTGTTTTTTAACAAAAGCTTTTTGGATGAATTCACGAGCTTTTCTTTTCACATAATCTATGCCTTTCTGCATTCTTGCTACAGCAATTTGGAGATTGTTCATTTCATTATCATCATCTGTCACAGCGAGGTTGTCTGCACTAAATGAGCTCAAGAGCAAGGCCAAAAATAAGTTCAGTACCTGCAGAAAGATTTAAAAAAGGATGTTCTAGACTTTATTTTAAAAAAGCAACATTTATTTTATTTAAAAAGTCCTATTAGTGACATCAAAGATTGAAATCCCAATAATTCACCATAACCAAAAACATACCCTCAAACCTTTTTCTCTTCTTCATAAAAACCAAGCTTATTTCATTTAGCTTAGGTACTAAGCAAATTTCATTTAGCTTATTCACTATTCAAAAATAATCGTGCAACTGACTAATATCTGTAAATGTGTGTTTAATTCCCCACAGTATATAAATATTTTGGTGTCAAATCTTATCATCTAAAAATGGAGATACCAGACATGCTGTTCAGCATCATTAAAAAGTTTAATTTATCCCATCGCACTACAGATATTAGATTATTTAGGTGACTAATCATATGGTATAAATAATAAAAAAAAATCCACAGCAAATGGTTTATAAAGAGCCCATAAGCTAAAATTATTTGAAGCACAAATGTTTTCAAAGGGCCAAAAGGGAAATTAGTCACATTCTTAAGTGCCCACTCTGACATTCTTAGGATTTTGATATTACAGAATATTTTGTTCTCTATCCAAAAAAGCTCTTAAGCTTAACGTTAAGCATTGCTTGAAACCACCTGCTTAAGTGCTTTGTTGAAGCAGAGCCAGAGCACTTAGTTCACTTCAGGACTCAGACCACTCTATTGCCATATCATTTTTGTTAACACTTTGAATACGTACCACTAGGTTTCCAATCACCATGACCATCATGAAGACTGTAAGGCACATGGCTTGGCCTGCAACCTCCATGCAGTCCCACATCGTTTCTATCCATTCTCCACACAGCACTCGGAATACAATCAAAAAAGAGTGGAAAAAATCTTGCATGTGCCAGCGAGGAAGTTCACAGTCACTGGAGATCTTGCAGACACATTCCTTGTAGCTTTTCCCAAACAGCTGCATCCCAACCACAGCGAAAATGAACACAATGATGGCCAGCACCAGGGTCAGATTCCCCAGAGCTCCCACAGAATTACCGATGATTTTTATCAACATATTTAGAGTTGGCCAAGATTTTGCCAATTTGAAAACTCGAAGCTGGAAGGAAAGAAAAATACTGTTAGGAAAACCAGAAAGACACATAGGTATTTTAAAGTTAATTTGTGGAAGGCTATTACTGCAAAATATACCTTGAGTAGGACTGTTCAGAGGGTATCATTTTTCTAAAAGCATGAAGATGGAAAGTTCTCTCAAGAAAAATTTGTAAAATTGTATTTTGCTATTGTCAAAGCATCATTTTTACTGAGGACAACGAAGCTACTGATCGAAACTTAAAATGTAGGGTTGATCTGTTAAAATCATCTGGACCACTTTTCAACTAGTATTTGTAGAGATCTATTCCTGTGATGTCAATCAGAGCATAATATATCTAGTGAGTCAATTTATTTCTGCATAGCAGATGTTTAAAGTGTGTATATACAATGGATACATTGGAAATAGGCCCAGGGTACCCACGCCTATCTGCTTGTCTGGATCTCTATTCCCACTGAAGATAGAAAGAAACCACAATTAATAAGGATTTGTGCTAATGAAACTGTCATCAGATCAGTATCATGGCAAACATCAAGCAAATTTTTAAGGCAAAAATAAAATTATTTTAATGAAGTCCCATTGAAAAATCAGTGCAATTAAAGTATATTTACCAATCTGAATGATCGAAGAACTGATAGACCTTCCACATCTGCAAGACCAAGTTCAACCAAGCTAAGGGTTACAATAAAACCATCAAAAATATTCCAGCCTTCTTGGAAATAATAATAAGGATCCATGGCAATTATCTTGAGAAACATTTCTGCTGTGAAGATTCCAGTGAAGACCTGAATTCAAAGTGCAAGTTTGTTATTTCATTGTGAAACATAATACTCCAGATCTAGTTGTTATTGAGGTTTTTAATTCAAGCTATATCTTATCCAAAAGTGATACTGAAAAACAGTTATGCTTACTGTAGTGATTTATTATGCCCACCTTCCCTTAACAAGTGTCATACAAACCAGGTAATTTTTCTATTAATTAAATTTTATACTAAACAAATTACATAAACTTCTGTGTCATGACATTTAAAATCCAATTTCAACTCTATAAGGATATGGACTTTCTCATGTACTGTACAAACAATATCCCAAATTTGATTTTCAGAACATAAACCAGAATTCTTTCCAAGAAATTACATGATATAACATCTTTCTTGGTATAACAATTTCAAGTGAGGCCAAATCTAAGACTAGAGGGGGGCAGCTTCTCAGCTGCTATGACCTGCCATTCAGTTCAACAGAGCTATGATTATTTATACCAGATGAATAAATGCTGCACTATATAGTGTATTTCAGTTGATAGGGAAACTGAGATACACCATAATGTACTGAGATACAACAGTTTCCTGAAGCTGAGTAACTTCTGCCTGGGTGTGCCCAGTAAGTTCAGCAAAGTTGGTTCGCTCAATCACTTTGATGACAGGAATGAAAGAGTATTTAATAATGCATTTTAAACAAAGTATTGCTGGTAATGGTTTCTCATCATGAGTTTCTATGCTGAATGAAGTAGGAATTATATTTAACACCCACCAAGGTAGTGACCTTGATTAGCTTTGAGGGATGTCTCGGGAGAATTTCTTGTAGGATAGGAATGTACTAAAGCCACCGTTAAAGATTGCTTGAGCCCTGCTCTGAAATGTTTTCTCCTTTTTTTTTTTTTTGTTTTGATAACCCATTTTCTAGCACGCTGAACAGAAAACAGGACAGCTAAAGAGAATAATCTAACTGGGATAATCAGGAGACAGGAAAGAAGAGTCTGACTTGGTCTGCCTAGGAACACCAGTACTCAAGATAGATTGTCAGAGTCTTTAAATACACTCTAGATCCAAACGCCAGAGAGGGAAAGGTTACCAATTTTTAAGCTACAGGTTTGGAACCCCTGAGAAAGACATAGGAATGATACAGTTTGAAATGCTGTCTTAGGCTCCTAACAATCAGAACCAGAAGGTTTTCCAGGAGCTTTGAAGTGGAACTATCACAAAGAACCTCCGAGAGCCTCTCTATTGCAGAAGTGGTTTATGTCACAGAGCCTAAAACTGGAAGAGTGTGGTGCTTATAGACAGGTTCTCTCACACTGCCTTTGTAGTTAGAGGTACACCAAGATTTATATGGAATTTTCTTGGTTATAAAACAAACCTATAAAATGCTACAATACAAAATTTTACATTTTATTAGGAAACAAGCGTTCAGAATTTCCCTTATTTTAAGTATATGAAAATCAGCTGTACAATTTTCTATTCATTCTCCCTCCTAAATTCTGTAGTTATTTACAAGATCTATTTGTTCCTCATTACAAAACAAGGATTATTAAAAATCACATTATATGAAATCAATTCTTAAAGTAAGAGATAAAGTAGGACTGCAGCTGCAGATACTTCTATGTGATCAAACCTGTCAGTTCAAAAGCATGGGAGCTACAAAAAGTTAACTCATGAAATCTTTAATAATTTATCTTTTTGAAGCAGAGAGAAAGGGAGAAAATACAGTTGACAACATGAAGAAAATATATCTTACTAATTATCAGAGGATAAAAACAACAAAAATATGAGAGGAAAAAATACTGTGGGATATTTTTCACATAAAGTGTATAAAGAAAACAATCCACTTAGCCATATAAAAAGCCTTTGCAGAAGAAAATTCTAGAAATGGTTTTAAAGAGATCTTTTAGCTATTGTAAATTTCTGATTAAGAAACAGCAATTAAAAACACATTCATAATTCAAAGATTTGTATTGTATTGATTGAGAGATTAACACTGCATTTATTTGCATAGTGTCTTTTTCATGGAAGCAATGCATTTCCTGGTTTAGTAGTTACACAAGTCAAACTCTGTTTAAGATGGACTTTACTTAATGCAGCATTGGAGCCAAATTTTAAATTTTTAATTTAATTTCACAGAACACAGCAGTATATTGATTTTACAGTATCCTAAGCTACATGAGTCAGGGTTGACAGTTAAGCTTCCAAAAATGTTCTGTACTCATATCTGGAGGCCAATAAATATCCAAAAAGCTGTTAAAACTTCTTCTTTCAGTTATTACAGCCATATTTCCTTTACAAATCATAAACATAAAATGCCAATAGACTTACCAGATTTCCTACTGAAAGTACATTATTGAATTCTTCGGTCATTGGATAATGTTCCATAGCCATAAAGAGTGTATTTAAAACAATGCAAATTGTAATAGCCAGGTCAACAAACGGGTCCATTACCACTAAGTTGACAATATGTTTAACTTTTAACCAATGTGGACTGCAGTCCCAGATCAAGAAAATATTTGCAAATTTATACCAACATGGTGGACATTTCTGTCTCGATTCTTCAAGTTCTGTGGGGAAAAAAAGTTAATACATGTAACTATGTGATTGCTCTAACATTCCTCATTCCAATATGAATTGCATCAGTCAAGTTTTCAGTCTGTAGTACTAAGGTACTGGTGCTGATTAACCTCCTTTAAGCTCCCTTTCTACAGGGCTTTTAAGGAAAGTCTGTAAAAATTGTTATCAAATGTATTTACTATGTTCAAAGATTATCTTTCCAGCACCATTTCTTTGTATTCCAATCACTATGCCAATAAGCATCAATTTATACATGAATTTGTATTATGTATTTAATTTTTCCTTGATTACCTTTCAACATCTCTCACCTAACTGTTCTAGTATGTAAATATTTTTATTCTGAAATTTGTTGCATTTAAGTGAAAATTTTCATTCCTAATTCAAGAAAAAAACATTTTGATCACCTAGAATAGCTTTAAAGAGTAACGGAATAAATATAACTGCAAAAATGTGCATTTATTTTAACAATAGTTGCATATGTTTGAAAAATGTTCAGTGGCTTTATTTTGGTATTTTTAATTACTATGCATAAGCATCAGTTATGACCATGCACATGAATTAGATGGTGACAAAACAATGAGATAGAAATGCTTATTTATGTAATAATTTTAATGCTTAGTTATGTAATAACCTTAATAAATAAAGAGCTTTGAGTTTACTGATAAATATGTGTCAGTTTGTGGGATGTTATCTGTTACTTAAGCTATTTTAAATCTGTTTTCAATTTTCAACTCAAATTTTCAGAAATCCACAAGAAAAACAGTTTTAAATATTAAGCTATGCATAGCACACACCTTCCACAGTGTTTGTGAGGATGCTAGCAATACTCATGGCTCTTTCTCTTAAAGCTGGATCTTCCAGGAAGTCCATGGAAACGTGAAAAGAACCTGATATTCTCTTCCTCATTTCTGTTTCTGTCGTGGTGCCCTATACAGAAAACAACAGTAAATGAGACCATGTTGAAGAAACAATCAGATAAGCAAATACTATATAAGGCTGTTAGTAGTGTCTTAGCTTGGACACGTGCTCCGTGCACTTCATATTTTATCGTGTCGGACTTTTATTACTTTTTAGTACCTTTTAATTTTAGATGTAGAGTACCAATTTAATTTTAGAAAGGCATTAAATCATAGGTACCTACAGTTCAAGAACGAGAGGGAGTTTATTTACTTAACTTTTGCATTTCTTTCCTTCAAGATATGAAAAGTCATTTAAACAAATGGAAAAGGACTGAGTGCAAAATATTGCATAAAATTTTGCAAACTGTAATTTTTGTCCTTGCTCCTGCTGACAGAATATTCTGGGGTTTGTGACATAATAGTCTTTTCCCCTAATCAAACTGTAGCAAGTAAGAAAAGTCTGACTTCCTCATGCTTCCTCATGCTAGTATTTTTCAGCAATCTGAGTACACAAATTTGGACTAAGCAAGAAATTTTTTTGGAGACATTTTCTCTTACCTTGTGTTTGGTAAGAGAATGGCAGCAATATGCGCTGCACATATGCTCACACAGACATTTGCATTTTTGGAAGTATGTATTGAACTGTGAACTTCCAATGAACTATTTGTTGTCTATACTACAATACTCCACCAGAAATGGATGGAAAATATATAGGAATGAGAAAGAAATTATAATAAGGAATTGACAACTTCCTTACATTTTTAACCAGGCTGATAAGGAAGAATGATATCAAAATTAACTAAAAATGCTAATTTTGATAGTGGTAATACAGCATCATACTGATTGCAGTTATATAACTTTTTTGTGTAATATTTTCCATTGTACGTCAACTACGATAGCTAGATGGACTTTAGATCAGCTAAAGGAAAGTACGGCACAGTAATACAGTAAAGCATAGCATTTTTATGAATGTGTATGTTATTATTTTATTACTTGGAAACTGCGACTTGCATTTGTTAGTTATGAGAATCTTTGTAAGTAAATGCTTAGGTTGCAAACCTATCTTAGCTGTTTTATTTACTAAAGATTTTACAAGATGCAGGAGCATTCACAGCTTGACCAACCAGGAAGCATTGCCAAGGGTTCCATTCTGAAGAAAACACTGGCTGGTGCAGTAAGAAAAGGCCACCATGCCTAAGCTATTTAAAACTTTCTTACATTGTCATCAGTAGCTGGTTTATCTATTATCACCTCTGGCAGAAGTTGTCCAACAGGCGATGTAGGAACAGATGGTCCACCAACCAGGGAAACCACCCCATTGCAATCAACGGTGCTGTGCATCTTCCCATTCACTGGAAACACTGCCAGCATCCTGGATGACCTACTGGCCTGGCTAATGTTACTGTTGCGCCGTTCACCATGTCTGCGTGGCACAAAGAGAGAATCTCTTCTGCTGTCATTGTCTTCAAAGGTGCTGTGCTCATCATCAGCAAAGTCGTTTTCCGATCCTACATCCTTTGCTCGACCTCTGAAGCTGAAAAGACTTGTTCTGCTGTTGCGCCTTGGGGAAAACAGGGAGCCCCGAATGCTCAGCAAAGACTGCAAGCAAGCAAAATATCTGATTATTAGCTGAAATCCTCAAACTTAGCACTGTTACTGGATTAGCATAGGTTTTCTTTTTTCCTAAATGAGAGTAACCATATTACCCAGAAGCTACATGCTGCTGTCAAATTTTTGCAGGTTTTTCATTAGGCATATATTTTGCAGATAGTAGTATCACTCTTCATGGATTCTTAAGACAAAACCAATGCTGAACTCTCCTTTCTCAGCTAGAGTTGCTGAATACATTAGTTCCCACTAAGAAATTAATTCCCACCAGGAAAAAAGGAAGTCTATAGATGCACTTTGTTTCATATATGAAGCATCTTGCCCACAGTGAACAAACATCGGCTCAAACATCATTGAAACAGGAGGAGAATGTGAGGCTATCATAATGGAAGAATAAGGTGGCATTTTAACAAGTCCAGGTAATACATAATCATGATAAAAAGAACACCCCACAATCAATCAGGGAATATTTTAATAAGATTTTAAAATAATCCTATTAAAAGAATAGAGATATGACGTTACATTTAATTCTGGGACTTTCTTTTACAAGGCCGTCAGGCAGCTAGAGCACTTCCTCTCAAGCACTAGCATCACTAATAAAGGTTAGTGAAAGTATCAGTATTTCCTTTGTTTATGCAGTAGCATCATATTACTGTACCAGGAGGACTAAAGTAGTTTTGCAACAGCCTATGATACTTGAAATGTATGTTTTTAATAAAAACAACTCTAGGCAATACCTGATGCGGAGAAGAATACTTCTTTTCGTATGTCAGCCTATTGCCTTCAATGGACAATCGGAAACCTTTCCTTCTGATGCTGTCCTCTGATTCAGACTTGTGAAATTCATCTTCATCTTTTTCCTCTCCTCCAGACTGTTCTTTCTGTTTCCTTTTTTTCCTTCTATTTCTCCTCTCTTTTGCACTCTTTGAGCTCAATTTTGATGCATCTGAGGAACTTTCTGAGAGCCCTCCTGCTTCTCCCCCAGCGCTGGGCTCCCTGGACTCTGCAGATGCTGTTACTGCTGATGCTGTCACAGCTGCTGCCTGCCATGATGCAGAAGGAATTTATGTCACTGAGCAAACCATGACATTATGTTTTCCTTTTTTAAATTTACTTATACATAATTTCTACTCCAAATGTCCCAGATCTTAACACTTTCTATAGGATACCCTCTCCCTAGGTTTTTTTGTGATTATTATTAATAAGTTGACTCAAGATATGTGTTGGTCATAGACTTCTCTCACCCTTCATGAGTAAATTTGAAATGCAGAAGTCTAACAGACTGTATTAATGACACTAGACTAGAAAAACATGGTGAATAACCTATATCTAGTTTTGAATATTCCTTCTTTATGGCTGAATCATTCACAATACCATGTCTTCACTGCAGAACAGAAAACCTCTGAGCTAGCTCTGCCATTGACAGACCAACAGGGTGCTTTATATTTCCAAATTCAGAAAGCAGAAGGTGAAGATCTCTAGTAAACTCACTTCCTTACACTCCTGCATTACTACTCCATGAATTATACCTGTGCTGCTTCTTGTTGCTTCTTCAGTTGTTCCAGCATCTGCTGAAATTCTGCCTCTTTCTGCTCTGCTTCTTCCATTGTTGCTTGATTCTGTTCTTCATAGGCCATGGCGACCACAGCCAGGATCAAATTGATCAGATAGAAAGAGCCCAGAAAAATCACCAGAACAAAAAATATCATGTATGTCTTCCCAGCAGCACGAAGAGTCTGGAAATAATAATACATTTATGAACAAGAAGAGGTTAACAGAAGTTCTGGTTTCATCCTGTTAAAATTAAGACAAGGAAATTGACTCTAATCCTCTTGGATAACTGATACAAACATATTTAGTTCATTTTCCTAAAAATTTCTTACCAGCTGATACAGGTTTTCCCAGAAGTCCTGAGTCATTAGCCGAAACAGTGACAAGAAAGCCCAGCTGAAGGTGTCAAAACTTGTGTAGCCATAGTTGGGGTTTCTGCCAGCTTTCACACAAGTATATCCTTCTGGGCACTGCCTATAAAGACAAACTGGACATTACCTATTTAGTAATTTTAATATTATCAGCTGGATGTCAGTGTACTCATATATGCAGCCAGAACTGCAAAATAACATGTTTTGCCAGGTTTTCCCATCAGGTATTGCTGTTCCTGTTACTTATCAACCAGGCAGGAGCTATACTAATACTAAATTACTCATTCATCATGCAAAGACTAAGTTGAGCTGATCAATCCATTGAGCTCTGTTCAGGAACATAGATGCTAAGGCCAGTTGTAAAAGTCTTTCTTATGTGAACGGAAGTGGTCACTCAAAATACAGCCCCACTCCAACTGCACAGCTACAGAACGTAGGTCTAATATCTACACAGTGCAATAATATGATGAAATTCGGTCTTACCCAGCATCAGAACTATTTCCACAAAGCAGAGCATCATTCTGCCCTTCCAGAAAATAAAAATGACCTGTTTAGAAAAGAATTTTAAAAAATTATTAAATTCCAAATATAGTCATTATTTTAAAGCTCTATGAAATAAATATTTTCACTCTAAAAGTTTTAAGGTGATTTCTGATCCAATTTTAAACAAGCAGTGTTATTTTCTCAGCAGGACAACAACTTTAGAGTAAAAGACATTATGAATTTCATTAAGCGCTATCGGTCACAGCACTTATTGTTAAAATGCCAAAATATACTAAAAATACCGTCAAATGCTTCTGCATGTAGATTCTACTTTCTGTCTGAACACTGAACTAAATCATGCTTTGTGAAATAATATTGTACAGTTGTTTATTAGAATAATTACAATCTATATGAAAAAAAATTCTCATCATTTATTGAAAACTTTCTGATCACTATTGCCAGGGGTTCCAGTTTGTCGCTTACAAGCAATTGTGACAGTTATCCAACTGGCTCCAGATGGCTCTGAGGGCTGTGGGTGTGAGCACACTGCAGTTATAGCCCCCTGACTGTATGAAGTCCCTGGCATACACCTAAATTTAACTCAGACATAATTACTGCAGCAGTCACAACTTCTGTAAGTTAGATTTTAAGAGTACATGACAAAATTATTGAACACCTTAGAAAAATAAATTGGGTAAGATCCACCAAATCACCCTGTAACCAGCCATCCCATAGTGTGTACAGTAATCCCATAGTTACAGGACATTTTAGATGGTTTAAATAACAAATACATTGACCTATCTCTTCTTACAAGAACAAAGAGATGAGAAAAACTTTGTGCTTATTAAGATTCATTTTGACAGTATCCTTGAGAAATGTTTTTCTTTTTTCCCCTCAAAGCAGACGCCTAGTCTTGATTGCTAAACTCTTGATTTTTGGAAGAGTATCAGAGGAGGAGCTTCTCCCATTTGGTCCCATTGTGCGCTTCTCCCTTTGTGTTTTATAGGGTTCGCACCACGAGTCCCATTCCTGATGGAATCCAAAAGCACTGCCTCAGTCTGTCTGTAAGGACAGGGCAGGGACATGGTGACACTCCTCTGAGCACCTCCCTAGCTCCAATACATCTGAAACATAGCAGCTTCAGAATAAAGGTGGTACCTTTTTTGCTTCCTGAAAAGATTTAAACCCCATGTTGGATTTCTTTTCCATTGAACTGTCCTGTTAGATTCCCTTAAAATAATCTCATTTTAAAATCTACCAGTGGAGGTGAGTTTAAATTAGACTCTGCCAGTGCTGCCCAAGCCAGGCTACTATCGACACTAATGAATTCTGAGACTGAGGAGGTGTCACAAGCTGCTGGCTCAGCACATATTGATTTGCTGCAAGAAGGGACACAGTACCTGAGCCAGCTGCATCACCCCATTCTGTGAGCAAAATTCACCATCTAGAAAAATGAGTCTCTAAGCTGTATGTAGACCTTGTTCTGACACTTGGTGAAGGACTCATTTTCAATATCTAATGATATATCTGCATCTCACAGGGAACAATCTCCTGTGCTCTGTGAAGTGCATAGCTCTGTGTATGGCTGCTGTCGCACTGGGTCAGTATGCATTGCAGAGCTGCTCTGTGCTGAAACACAGCTGCAAACAGAAAGCTGACAGGATGCTGGCCATAGCTGACCCTTAGGAAGCAAATTTTATTCAGCATTATGTCAGCTAATCATGATTAAAACATGCTGGAACAGAACAGCTGGTTGGGAAGAATGCAAACCGGCCTTGATGTAGTTTGCATGGAGCAGTCAGTCCTGATCAGCACTGCACCAGCTGAGCTAAACTGCTACCACAGGTCTGCATTCGGATTCTCTGCTTCAGACAAGATGTGCCCTGCAAGGGTGTTGTACTTGCCAGCTCCAGGGAAACAAGAGCCACACAGGCTTTCTCTGAGTGCATTGATACAACCAGGGCAAGTGCGCAAAATATTATCATGATAGGAAAATGTTTATAACACACAAGCTGAGCAGTATAAGCATGTGTCCCTATCTAGAGGTAAAACTTTGGTGTTTTACAAAAGTAATATGAAAAATCCCTCACTACACCAGTGGTGTATGTCTGGCTGCTCTTTAATTGATTGGGAAATAGGAAAAGTTCCCTGGTAGGTGAGCACTTAATATCAAGGAAGATTAAAGCTGTTTGAGTAAGCATAGGTTATAATATGAGAATAAGTCATATAACTTATATAACTTATAACAGAGAATAACTGTTATTTCATAAAATTGATTGTAAGATGCTTTTTCTCAGAAAAAAATTGTTTATGGAAAGCTTGTTAAGATAAACCTTAGCTTATCTGGAACTATGTTTATCAGAATTCTTATCTTGGAAAAAGAAAAAGGGGGAAAATAAGAGTGCTTGACTCATTAACACCAGGAATGCTTACATAAAGACCCCCTAAATGGTATCTCCAAAAATGAGTTCAGTGGTAAAACTAGGGCTTACATGCCTTTTTCTTCATAGTATACACAACTAATGGCATAATAACTTCAATAATTCCTACACAAAACAGGGCCATTGCACTGCTCTGAGCTGCAGGTAAACCACTTCTTATTGCCCTGTGATGCAGCTGGTTTTTATATCCTGTCTGCCCACCTCCATGCAAAAAGAGTGCAGGAAGCTGAGAGAAGATAATTTTTCTCTTTGCAACTGCTGGTAAGCAAAGACACATTATTAACTTCATAGTAAGACTTGTAATTTCATTATAAATTTCCTAATATATACAAAATCTTGTAAATATAGCAGACTGATGTAGCCATTCAATAAAGTACTTCCTGTAACTAATTCAACTGAGCTTTGTTTTCAGGGGGCTTCAGATCTTCTTTAAATCAAATGAAATCAGAATCTGAGTTTATAAATCCTTTGTTAAAAAGTCAGGAAATTAAGTTTGGCATGAAAGTCTAGGTCTTCGTTAGGAGACTGCTTAGACTTTGCTATGCCCCACGGCATGGGATCTCCATGAATTCACATGTTCAAGTAAATTGCGTTTCACGAAAAGATTGGTTTAAGAAATTCAGATGGAAATCCATCATAATCATTGATTATCTGTGTGATCACAGTTAGACACTGTCTTACTTCTATTCAAAATTTGTCTGGCTTTGACTTGCAGCTATTGAACCTGTTATATCTCTGCCTGCTAGATCAAAGATACGTCTAGGATGAAATTTCTGTTCCCCATGGTTTTTGGTTTTTTTTTAACTGTGATCAAATCACCCCTTAAACCTTCTCTTTGATATGCTAAGTAGGCTGAGCTCCTGGTCTATCTTGGTATAAAGCATGTTTTCCAACCCTTTAATCATTCTGCTCTTTTTTGAACTTCCTCCATTTTTTCAACTTTCTATCTAAATTGAACTTTATATAGTATTCCAGTAGCAACTGCAGTAGTGCTAAATACAGGGGTAATTCTGTCTTCCTAGTCAATCATTTATTTATGTGAACAGCATATTATTTAGCTTTTTGTGCCACAGAGGCTCTGGAAAACACTGCCACAGCAGCTTATGTGCAAGGCTGCAGAGAAACTGAAAGGCAGAATATAGAAGTGCAACTGGAAAGCCCTTAACAACAGAAATGCTGAGGCACCTAAGGCACTGTGGGGCAGCCAGGACTGACTAATTAAAGCTAAAAACTCTGCAGCCTTGCACATAAGCTGCTGGGGCAGTGTTTTCCGGAGCCTCTGTGGCACTATTTTTCCTTTGTCCTCATGTTGTTCTTCATGTCCCTTTTGTTCTCATAACATTACACTTTCAAACACACTATTGCCACAGCAGGTAACCACAGGAAGCAATTGTCTCTGGTGTGAGATTCACCCCTCTTTCTCCCTCTTTTTCCTACTCCTTGCTTGTAGCTTTTGCTTTATATTAAGAGACCTAATAACATGCATGTATCAGCTTAAAAACCAACCAGCTGCGCAGCAGCCACTCTGATCAAAGAGGACTCCAATTAGTGCTAATAGCACTGTAGGAAGGAGCAAGCTGCAGGGAATTTGAGGAGATGCTAATGACAATCACAGGGTTGCTATAGGAAAAGTGTTGTGATCACTGCTGCACTGGAAAGGATACCCAAGTGAGGAGACTCACCTGGAGACCCCATGACTTCTCTTTGCAGCTGGTTACTGGGATCAGCTCTCTCTTTCCCCTTTCCTTTTCTCTCTCGCTCTCCCCTTTAGCTCTCAATTTACTCCAAAAGTAACTTTCACAGTTGAGAGCTGATGTACGGCATCATCTACAGTCTCTATGCAAACCTGTCTCAACATGAACTGTGAGCATCGATTTGTAGGGTAAGGAATATAAGTTTGTCCCCTCACATTTAACCCTACTGGAATGTATTTCTTTATCTACTCTCAGTTTGCCAGACTGTTCTGTATCAGCAAAACTGGTTGAAAAATCATACTTTGAGTAATTATCAAAGTGGAAAGATGCATTAAAACAATGCCTGGAAGAAGTCGGTCTGACGAGCTGCTATTCAAGGTTTTAACTAATCTAGATGATGGAAAAACACATATCAAATTTGGAAATTACATCGATCTGATACGGCTGGTGGCGAATTTGAGGAAACAATTACATTTTCAAAGGTCCGGGACAGCTGGAGAGATGATTTGAAAAAATAGGGTGCAGGCTGGAACAATAAAGTGTGGAAATGCAAAGTGAAAACTCAGTGAGGCAGAAGTCTAAAAGATCAGGAGCTGGTAGACTAAAGGCTGAACAATACCACAACTGCAAAGAACAGCAGGCTACAGAGGATATATAAAATAGAAATATAAGTCACTGTGCTACCCCTTCTTCCCTACTTAGTATGCATTATGTGGAGTAGAAATGCCTAAATAGGGGTACTGTACTTTAAGAACCATGCTTATGAAAAAGAAAGTATCCAGATGAGAGATCAACAGCTAGAAAATACATTGTAGGAAAAAATGGTTTAGCATACAAGAAAACTGAAAGAAGAGAGTACAGGGCATGAAAACATAAGAACAGTCTCTAAATAAGAACAGTCTCTAAATACTTCAGAAACTGTGATTAATGATAGAGAATAATTTGGTTTTGATGATTGTGTTGCAGTTTATAAGAACAGTAACTATTAATTTTGGCAGAAAAATCTGTTAGACCTAAGCCCCCCAACAGCAGTAGTAGTAATAATAACAATAATAATAGTAATGCAGATGGAGCTGAGGAAAAGAGTTATATCAAGTAGCAAGAACGTTCCTTGTTCCTTCTTGCATGCAGGTCTTTACAGCAGACCTATGAGAGAGAAAACACTTCCCCTGTTTTTCTCCTTAACGAAATGCATCATCCCTTCCCCTCCTTCCTTCTAAGAACTGGGTCAGCCACAAACAACTCCAGTGAGAATTCTGCAGACAATACTTACTTTCATCTTCAATGTACCCCTTCCAGTCAAATGGAGTCACTGTTGAATTAACCAATGTACCATTTTCACCTATGGTGCTGTTTAGCTGGGAAGTAATATTTGTTTCTAAAGTAAAATTTTCTGGAGGCCACTGCAGGCATTTATTCCTCAAGTTGCCCATGAACAGCTGCAGCCCTATCAGTGCAAATACACTCAGACAAAACACTGTCAGGATCATCACATCCGAGAGCTTCTTCACTGACTGAATCAGGGCTCCTACAATAGTCTTCAGGCCTGCAAATGGAAAGGAATTTTTGTTCTGATGTTGGAAACTTTTTCAAAGCACAAAAATGACATTGTATCCCAGTAAAGTTACAGATTTCATGCAGAAGCCCAAATATATGATTGTAATGTCTGTGAAACAACATTTTTGTGAAGAGCTTTTTCACTTGTGAAAATGAATAAATAACTGAAATTTATGTCCATTTGAAACTGTGAATGGAATGAGTTGCATATATTTCAAAACACTTGTTTTAATGATAAAACAAGCAACTACTTTTTATTCATGCTGTACATTAATATCACATAAACGTCTTCTTTCTTTTCATTTGTCAATAAATCTTGCTCCAAACCTTTACTACTATCAGTTTTATAACATACTACATTTAGAAGACAGTAGTAAAAAACCTGTTCAACAACAAATAGGATTCAAATTTAATGCTATAAAACTGGAAATGGTTTGGAAAATTTCAGATTTTTAAGATAATAAATCCCCCATGCAACACCCATGCTATTCTTTATTATCTTATTCCTTCATCTTCTCAATAAGTCAACATTTCAAACAGTTTTATTTTTTAGACACAAATATTCACAACAAATACCACATAACATCATGTAGGTAGGATACATATGGGTAAGAAAACTTCAGGGTTACTAATATTCATTGAATGTGGAGAAGAAAGCTTGACGTCATACGATGCAAACCACACACGCTGAGTACTGCAATGTCTCATGCAAGAATCTGTTAAACTCAAAGGCTGATTCCAAAAGGAATGTGTTCATGTTCAAAAGCAATGAATCAGAGATTTCAGTGAGTTCTGACATCTTCTGATTCCTGCTTTTTTGTGGAAAGAAATACGACTTTTATTTAAAAAATATGAATTCCATTTCAGTGAATTAAAGTCAGCCTCAGTGTTTAACCTCGCTCTCACCTGGAATGACTGATATTGTTTTCAAAGCTCGGAGAACTCTGAATGTTCTCAACGCTGAGACATTGCCCAGGTCCACAAACTCTGTCACATATCTGTAATAGGGGAGTTCACACACAAACACAATGACAGGATAAAAAGGAACAGTTGGGAGGTACAAGGGGCCTAACACCTTACACCAGTTACTTCTTACCTGGAATTACAGAAATAGTTTTCAAAGCTCTCAATACTCTGAAAGTTCGAAGAGCTGAAAGATTGCCTAGGTTTACAAATTCTGTTACATACCTGTAGGATTAAATCACAGTTATTCAGAATTTAGGCAAAGTTTATGCTACTTACTTGGGTCTTTCATCAAGACCGCTTTGGCGTTTTTAGCAAAAACTTAAATAGCAACAGTCAGAGGTTTACCTTTCACTGCAGTTTGCCTTGCATTAATATACTTTCAGAGCCTTCAGCTAAATTAAATGTCTCTGAAGTGAATCATACTGATTTTACTTTGAAAGCCTAAAATTTATCTAGACTAGATTGGTACCAAAGTTTGGAGAATGAAGTCAAAGGGAAGATCCTTTTCTGCTCAGAAAAAAAAAAAAAGCAGGACATGAAATTAGCCTCTCTAATACTAGCTGTACTAATGGCTTCTGCAGTATTTATGTTTACATCAAAATATGCATTTTTTAATGTGAAAATTGTTTTAGACAAAAATAAGTCCATAAAAGAATTTCCATTTAACAAAATTGAGATGTATCGATACTAATTTCATGCCCTTTTTGCCCTTCTCTTTCCAAGAAAAAGCAAAAAACAAGAACTTACGCAAAGGTAATGACAGTGAAATCAAGCCAGTTCCATGGATCTCGAAGAAAAGTAAAATCTTCTAAGCAAAAGCCCCTTGCAATGATTTTTATTAGTGACTCAAATGTGTAAATTCCAGTGAAAGTATACCTAAAAAATATAGGAAAATTTAATCAAAATAACTAGCAACATTTCACACTGGTATTCTGACAGAAATGTGATGATCAAATGAAAGAGTTTCCTATTTCACAACTGGAGAAGAAATACAGGAAATAAGCAATTTCTTCTAAAATGCATTATACTAATCAGAGATACTTTTGTATTTACATGTATTTGTTGTGATATGCTGTTGAAATACAGAAGTCTTGATCTTGTACATAAACAAAAAAAAAATCCATCAAAGAAATAACATATTAAAATTTATTGGTGACATTCAGTTTAAAACTATGCAATAGTATGTCCTTTACTGTTAACCAAGAAAACTGGGAGCATAAGTTACTAGATACTGTCTGAACCACTAACATATAAAACATCTGGTATTGGCTCTAAAGAGGGAAGGATGCAAGCATGCACTTAATTCTCATTCTCACTTTTGTAATACTTTTGCTTGTATTCTGTTCTTAACTGACATGTACATATAGCTGCCCATTGTTCTGCTACTAAGGCAGTAGTGTAAAGGAAAGGTAAAAACATTGGGTAGGTGCTAAACTAGTGGAAGCTAGTAGGGTACTATTTGTAAACAATTTTCATGGTTTTTCTACCCAATTGTTCTACTAGAATGAGATTCAAATAATTTTTCACCATTTCTACATAGAGTAGAAATGTATAGAGTCATAGTGCTTCATAACAGTTCCTGTTAGCGCACCTTGCACTGCAGTTACTGGTATGCTGACTTCTAGGGGAACAAAGATATACTGAAATAACGTGCAACTTACTCTACATTCTTCGTCCAGTCTGGAGGGTTACTCATGGTCATAAATACACAGTTGGTCAAAATAGTGCACATGATAAGCATGCTGAATAATGTAGGTAAAGTTAAGGAAAACACAACAGTTATTCACACAATATCACATCGGTCATATGACTTAAGTACAGTAAAATATTGACACTTACACAAAACTTTTTGACTTTGGTAAACATTGACAAACACTTTGCTTAACCTCATATTTTTCACTTTAGTACATTAGACTTCAATATTGGTCTTGATTTGTTGAGGCTCTGATGTTGATTTGTTGGTGTCCTCATGTTCTGTTTTCAGCTGGTACTGAAAGGAGATGGCTCTTGCACCCTGGGAGGTCATTCACATGCGCTGAGCAACAGCCAAAACAACTTGCAAGAGTATAAAGTTTGCCTTAAGTACCTGGCATGACTGAGTATTAGCCTTTCACTTCTACAGTCTTGGTACTGAGCTCAAGAGCTGGCATTTGCAAGGTAAAAGAGTTTCTGCTATTTACCCAGAGTCAGAGCCGAGCTGAGTCAGTGCCACTCCAGCACCCAGCATAGCTAGTCTGTCAAAAACACAGAATAAAACACAGAATACTGTTTATAATTGCTGAAGTGACTGCATTCTATGCTTCTCTAACACTACGTTAGCATTACATGCTTCAATCAGTGAAACAGAAATCCACGGAGAGCTCAATGATTAATGTGAACAGTTTTCCAGTATTACTCTTGGGGTCCCTCAAAACACACATTAGTAGCAAAAGCAGTGTATCTGTTTCTACCAACGGCATAATTTGAAAATGCTTCAATAGTTGTGGCCAATTGCTTGAAAATCATGAAAAACTGGCAAAGATTAGAATGAAAAAATTTTTATTTGAAGTTCCGGCAAGGAAGATTTAGGTACCTTGGCACTATGAAACCCAGACAAACAGCGCAGAGGAGCTGATTCTGGGGATGCGGGACAATCCAGTGGGGCTTCATGACACTCAGTGCAATGTTCTTGGTCCACCAGATTCTTCCTTTTTTGTGGCAATAAACTGAATTCAAACATTTGGAAATACTTAGGTAACAAAACTAGACAAAAACCCGAATCAAAATGACCACATGATGGCAGCAAAAAGTAAGCTCTGCTACACATTCCTACCAAATGCTTAACTTGTTTTCCTCTAGTCATCTCCCTAAAATATGCGTTCCTCAAAAGTAGTTGCATTACCTTAACTTAAAAAGAAAATAGTTTAAACTAAAGAAAGCTATTTACAGATAAACTTGTACCTCAGAGCCTGGGATTTAGTTGTTTTTTTTTTAAATCAAGTAGATTGCATTTTTTTGTTTTATACAATCAACAAAACCAAAATGAAAAAAAAACTGAACCAAACCAATCAACCACCACCACAAAACCCAAACCAAAACCACAACCCTTCACTTTAGGTAAAAGAGGAATAGGAGAAGTAGCACCATGGTCTAAACTTCTCAGAAAATTTGTGCAATCATTAAGGTAATTGCTTACAGCAGCTGAAAAATTCAAACTTGAGCATACGTTTTCAATAAACACTCAAATCATGGGGAAGGATTTAGCTGCCTGATTCCCATAGACAGGTATGTGACCTTGTGTAAATGCCTGATCCAGCAGTGGATAATATGGTATTACTATATTTCAGTAAGTGACTTAACTAGTTTTGAAGATCATGTTGTCAAACAACCTCTGTAGAGTAAAAATCATTCCATGCCTTAGAACAAATTATTAGAATGCCTTATAGTGCTTGTCATCACAGTCCAAAGACAGGTCTAATGATCCTGTCTTCATTTAATTGGGAAATTCCTTTAAATAAAGAGAATCTATTTTGGAACCCAATTTGGAGATGCCTGGCTGCAGCTTCAGTCATCTCAGGAATGAGTTAAAGAAGTACAAGGTGCTCTTAGGAGAGAGGGTGTCTTACCCCTATGCAGTGTGTTGTGTGTTTCCAGCTCAGTATCATGGGATCATTCATAACAAGGGCCACAGGTTGGTCCTTGCACATCGCTCGCTCTACAAAACCTGCCACATCTGGCAGCTGTGGTCCCAAAGTGCTGCTCACTCCAGACGGGAGCACATGCTCAGTAAGGGCTGACATACTTTGAAATAAAAACTCTGACCATTTCTCTTCTGGGATTCTCAAGCATAACTGACACATTCAATGTCTGTGCCTCTGTTCTGTCTTCTCCCCCATTTTTAGTTACTGATTTACGAGCCCAATGATCCCTTAATTTACTATTTTATGTTCTATAATAATTCAACTATACACTTAGGCAAACAATTCTGATCTATGATGACTTCTTCAGGGAAATGTACTGCCTTTTTCATGCTCATCCCATGTAGGCAAGCAGAGGCACCACACAGCCTCAAGCTATTCAATTACAGGAGCAGCTGAAGTCTCTTATCATCTGTGTGGATTGGTGGAAGATGAAACAAGTGGGAAAAAACCAAACACTGCCAGTTGGTTTCACAGATACCTGCTGGAATACTGAGGAATACTGTAATTTCAGCTCGCAGAGACTTGACAGGGGTACTTACACATTTTCTCTAGAGCATCTCCCCAATTCTTTCTAACATTCCTTAACACTGCAGGTCCAGCCACTGCCACCTCCCTTTTTTTGACTGCTCAACACTCTGCTTATTCTCACCTTTTCATTCTTTCCTATTAATTGCCAGAGTCTGGCCATCTCCCATCACTCTCATGTTGCCCCCTCAGTTCCACGTTCTACCTTGAGTCAGGCAGGCAAAAGAGGAAAAGGAAAAAAAAAGCAGACTACCAGGATGTGAGTCAGCAGAGAGAAATTCATGCAGTTACCAGTTTCTGTATCCAGTATTACAATAGGTACTGGCAGTGAGAATAATTGCAGGGAAAGTCTGTGAGCACTGGAAAGATACACACACTGTTTCTCTGCAGGGGAGCAACATCTGCTCACATCTGGGCAGATGTGATCAGAGAGCCCTATAGAAAGGTACAGAGAATTTGGAGGCCAGACAGATGAAGATTTTCCAACCAATGTGCCAATTTCATTATGCTCAACACCTGTCTTTCACAACAAAAGTGAAAGGCACATTCCTGTTACAAAGGCCAAAATGCCAAACACCCACCACAAAATGTGGAGGAAGTAGAGTTGATTGGTAAAAGTCAGAGGATTATTAAAAATAACAAGTAATTTTACCCCAATCTTTTTTGTACAGGTAGCTAACCTTGTATAAGCAGCTGAAATCTAACTGCAATAAGGAATATATTTAATGGTTCTTAGTTACAACACTTTCATATTTGCAGTGTTTGTATTATAATGAATAATATTACAAAAAAATTACAGAACCTGCACATCTACTCTTATGTTTTAAATTTAAAAGAAAATCCTGTGTCTATATCTAAGATAAAAATAACTCTTCCAATAGCGAGCTGGTTGGAAAAAGAAATCAGCCCATATACTGAAAGAAAACCTCCTCCTATAATACAGTTATATTACACAATCAAACAATCGGTTAATACATAGAAGGAAAAATAATGAAATTACATAATGTCTACTGGAATTTCTTTTGTTCTTACTGTCATCAAGACCAGCTGCATACTTTTTGAACACAATAAGGAGAAATTAAAAATGAGACCAAATGCAGTAACTAGTATGCCAGTGAAAAGCATTACCCACAACTCATTCAGACGCAGGGTTGGAAGGTATTGTAAACCAGTGTCGTGAATGGATGAGCATTCATTGGAGGCTACAATCTGACAGTATTTGGCTGTGTTTTCTCACCACCACCACCACTGTGTCTGTAGGTCTCTGTCAGGTCCCTTAGCTACTGTCCCCAAATGCTCCCTGACTCCAGACACTTTCTTCCCCTTTCTTCACTGCTTTAAGATCCCAGGAGCTTAGAGTAAAAGGTGTTCTGAGTCAGCAACCATCAGCCTTGTTTCTTACTTTTCCCAAAGACCTAGAAAATTCTGCCAGCAGTCTCTAAGGCTTCTTACTTTGACTACATCTTCAATGTTAAAAGTCTTCCTGTCACGCTGAAATTTTCATTTGATAACATTTCCCAGTCCTGAGGTTTGGCAAGAAAACAAACCAGCTGCACCAAAACCTCACCTACTAGAAATTCCCATCAACCTGGTATGACCATCAGGCCGCAATCCCCCACGTAAGTCTAAAACTTTATCTTGTGCACCATCCCAACAGTTATGGTCCCCCAATCTGTCCACCATCTGCATGTGCAGATGCTTTGCAAGCCGCCTGCAGGAATGCTGCCTATGCTTCTGGCAACGTTTTAAATTTGGCAGAGGCTTATGGTGCAACTGGGCAGCTTTGGGAATGTGAGAATCAGCATGCAAGAGCCAGCCTTGCAGGCACACTGCTGCAGCAGACTAGAAAGCTCATCCTGAGGATGGCCCCAGAAG
Source organism: Origma solitaria (assembly GCA_013397895.1). Lineage (NCBI taxonomy): Eukaryota > Metazoa > Chordata > Aves > Passeriformes > Acanthizidae > Origma > Origma solitaria. The sequence continues at coordinate 231,125 of VZRL01004526.1, forward strand.
GACCCTGAGAAGGCAGTATGAACATACCCTGAGCCAGCTGACCCTGAGCAGCTGCATATCTGCCTAGCTGCTTGCAAAACTCAGAGCTCTTCTGGAATTTGTGGGCACAAGCTGCATTAAAAAAAAATTAAAAAAAAATAAAAAAGGGAAAAGAAAAAAGAAGGAAATATTTTATGAATAGGCTTCATAGAGCCAAAAGGAGTGTGGGACACAAAAAAATTAAATGTCAAAATAAACCTGAAAAATAAATTCTGAAAACTGAATCAAGATGGATTCTTAAATTCATACGCAGATTTCTACAGCAGAAGATTTGGAATTGAGGAAAACTTCGATTGATTCAAGACTGATTCAAATTTCAATCCCTGTATATATACATATATATATATATACATAATATCAATGCATGTATATATACATTTATATACATAATACACATATTTTCTCATATTTATAAAACCTTGCCATAAGAATTCCTTTGTAACATAAAAATGACAGCCTATAAGAACATCTATTTATGATGAAATAGCTATATGTTTCTTAATTTCAGTGAGTAACATTTTGAACAACCACTAAAAAAGGATATGAATGTACCAAAATTTTAATAGCTATTTTTCTAAGAGGGTTGAAGGGAGTTAAAATGTACAGGGCAGAGGTGGCACTGAATCGGAAGATTGCCTTCCCTTTATTCAATACTATAAAGGTCTGAAAAAGAGAAAGAAAAGACATTTTATCAGTTTTTATTCACTATAGATGCTCATTTAAAAACTCTTCCAAGTAAGCAATCACCAAAATTGCAACTTTTTGAACACTTAATACATAAGAACCATGACTAATTTTTAAAATAAAAATAATTCCCAGTACTTATCTGATGAATCTGACATACGAAAATATACTTAATTCAATTCATTAATGTTTTTGTTCTACTTCTTCATTAAACAAACTCAGTAAAGTAATATTCCTTTTCATGTGTTTCTTGTAAATAAAGATGCATAAATTATTAACTGAAATTATAATCTCATTTATGTTTTCCCACAGAAAACTATCCCTTCCTGTTTGAAATAGCATGAGCAGGGAAACCTCACCTGTGGACTCTAACAATATATTAGTATTACTAACTACAAATCCTTCTGGAAACTGATTTAATAGATTATCCACTTGTTTAATTTTTGTTCTAGTCTGTTTCTTGGTCTTTGTGCTAAGGAGTGAGGGAAATAGCAGTAACATGTACAGCCATATTTAGAAAGATCTCTCAGGACTGGACATCTGAATAGACCTTACTGCAGGAGAGCAAGAGACAATCCCAAATGACCCCCCCTGCATAACTGTGGTTTCCAGGTGTGAAACTTTCCCAGAAAATACATACTTTGAAAATGTAACTTTTAATACCTATGGAGCTAATCAAATTTAGAGAAACTTAAAGGCATGCAAGCCTTCAGAGAATAGTAGAAGTCACTGTAGGTTGAACATCAAATAAATCCATCAGCCAAACATAAATAGTATGAGAACAAACCCTGCAAACACGGCTTTGTATCCACCACAGGCCATCATGTCTGCACCTGCACTAACACTTCAGCACACAAAATGTGGGCTGTCAGGTTTCTTTGTGTCACTAAGGCGCTCTTCAACTGCAAGATCAATCAGAAAAGAATGAAAAGCAGTGCAGAAGGAAGGAAGGTTCAGTAACTCAGAAGAAATCTGCATCTAGTGGAAAAGATGATGCAAGGATTATAACCTAAATTCAAATGAAATGAAAGGGAAATACCAAAAATTTCTTTTCTCTTTCTTCTTTTTTGCATTGTCAGAGCTGTGTATTTTGCAAGCAAGCTGTTAGAAAGCCTCCTTGATTTTTTAAAATTGCTAATGACATGAGCTGTAAACTAGAATGCCAGTGGAAGTGTGGGAAAGGCTATGTTGGTTTCATCTGGTGTCCAGGACATCAAGCATTGCTTCACGACTGCAAGCAGTGAACTACATTACTATTTCCAGGAATGCTGGTAGACTGGGAAAATACGCCAAGGAGGTTCAAGAAGGACAATGCTTCAGGTCTGCTGAGATTGGGAAAGTTTAATATGTATGGACCCTGAAGTATAGATATGAATGTCTAGAAGCACACAGAAGTGGAGAGAGATGTGGAGATGGGGGTTTACTGAAGGCAGAGAAGGGAGGATTAAACCCTGAGGAAAAGCTGCTCCAGTCCCAGTTCCAGTGGGTTCTTCCCTGAGCTGTCTCTCTGTCACAGCTATATACATCACACGTTCTCACACAAACCAAACCCCTTAGGAGTGAGGGACACTACTAGGCAGACTTCACCCTGTCTTGAGTACAGTCTCAGGATGTGTAGGAATGTATAAGATATGTATATGATTTCCCACTTTGGCACAGAAATGGAGAAGCTGCATGTGAAGTTGAGGACAGCCTGAGCTAATGTGTCCAATTACACTTCCAGTTGGAGCTTTCAGGTAACAACCTGCAGATGACTTGACCTTACATGAAGCTTTCATTTCAACTACTGAAGCAGCCAACCAGATGAATGGCTTCTTGGCACAATGTTTTAAAGCCTCACACAGCAAGGGGGAAGGTGAATTTCCTCTCCCAGGTCTGTCCCCAGCCCCCAGGACTCACATCTCAGACGCCTCCAACTCATGCTCTTTTTTGTAGTTATGAGGCAGTTGACAAAATGCACTAAAAATCACACTTCCTACTAACTCTGTATCTAAGATTACAGCACCTTCATTTAGTCAACCTACATTTTAAAAAAAATCTTTGAACACAAGCATATTAAACATACATCTATTTTCTAACATGCCTTATGGAAAATAACAGCATGCTGGCACAGCTCCAGTTTCAGTTGGAAGCTGCTGCTATTTTAGCTGTTCTACTTTCAGCTGCCCTGCATAAGCAGAACCAACAAGACATAAATTCCCTACCTCAGTTTTAATTTTTCAGTCAAAGCATCTTTGTGACTTGAGCTTTCAGAATGACTTTGTTGGTCCTCTAACTTCTAGCCTTAAACATGAATTAAAATTGTACCTTATCTCTGAAGATGAATTTTCATTTAAAAATACAGATAAGAGCTGATATGCAAGCCCTCCTATGCCTGCTATATTTCACTCCACTCTCAACCCAGATGCAAGCCAATGTGTAGGTAGTGTGGATGAACATGAAGTATTGTACCCAAAGCTGTCAAGACAAAGTAGACATACACTGATAAAAGCTAAATAAATTCTAAACAAATTGTAAGATTAATGCTTGTATATGAAGGATTATGTATAAATTTCAGGCCTTATGTTTTATTCATTTTTATAAAGGCACAAAACCGACTCACACCTAAAGTATTTGAGTATGAATATAAATTCAAAGAATTCCCTGAAGAGAAGTCCCTGATTTGCTGCTTTTGCAACTGTAACCCAAAATCCAATTCTGTATCTTCTGCCATATTTGAAATAAAGCCAGAAACTGAATTCTTAGCAGGGCCAAGGAGGAGGAGGAGTGTTTTGAGAAGATGTAGCTAAGAGAGAAGACACAACACTGAACAAAGATATGGTTTCCGAGAACCTTGGAATAAAGAGTTCCCAAAACCTTATTTCTCCTCTCCTTCCTCCTAGATGGCTTTAAATGTAGTTTCTGGAAGGCTAAATTTAGTACACTGATAGCTACACCCCATTGCATATCACCTTCTGAAAGACAGGAGGTGATATAACATTGCCTAAGTCCTCAGCTGTGCTGGAACAGCTCCAGCGGCAACTAAAACAGGAGATTCACAGTTGCCGTTTCTTGGGCTTGTGGTTATCTTTTGAAATAATGTTTTCTAACAAGTCCTTAACTTTTTGCTTTGCTAGACCTTTCACTTAAAAATTTCCTTATAACTATCAAAATATCCAAAATCACTAGCGCGTTCACCTTTGCGAATGTAATAAAGTGAAGCAATTTTACAGAGTCTTTTTTGGTTTTTTGCAACCAAAGACACATCTGGCAAACACAGGAGTTGGTGATTTGATCAGACTGATATCACCAAACGCCAAGAGAAAAGGAAGCATCTTTTCTAACAGATATCATTCAGATCCTTCTGGCAAGAGGCAGGGCATGGAGTAGCAATAAACAATGTATTATCTCTATCATAGCAGGAGGAAAGTGAAGTTTTACCCACATAGTTCCACCTATTCTCTCCCTCCTCTTTAATGTAGCAGCCTAGGTTCAAGGCAAAAGAGGCAGCCCTTGAAGTATGAAACCAAGTGGACCAGATTTTGATTCATGCTCACAGGTCAGGATTCCAGCTGATCTTTTCTCTACAGACAACGGTGTGAACACACTAATTTGCACTTACACGGAAATGGAACACAAAAAATCAGTGAATTCCAGCTCAGTTTTTTTCCAAAATTTTTACTCAATTTTGGAATTAAAAAAAAAAAAGAAGAAAAAGAAAAGAAAAAGAGCATTGCAACCCTTTAGGATGCTAAATTCCACAAATATGAAGACCAGCATTATTGGCTGCCACAGTCAGCAGCATTTCAGTATAATGAGATCAGAATATATGAGAATAGTATTCTATTCTTTTACAATAAAACAGTTAGGTTTCAAGGGTACAGATGCTGGCATTCAGGTTATCTGTGATTCAGAGTAAGTAAAAATTACTATCAAGTTTGTAAAACTGCTATAATGGCTGTCATATTGTCAAACAGCAGTTGTCAGTTTTTTCCATTTCCTTTCAACTTCAGATTAGTAGTGAGTACGAATATGTCCTCTTTCATGGTAGGTTTTGCATAGAAGTACAGTTACAAAACCATACGATTATACCTATTTGGTTTTGCTTCTCTTAAAAGGTTTTTCATTTTATCTTTTCATCTCAGGGCTACCTTAGGCACAAATTAGGCTCTCAAACCAGCTCAACATGTATACTTATTCCTGTCTTATTCTCTATTAAACTGTATCAAATCATGGCATACACAAACCTTTTGCTTAGAAAACGCAGTCCCAAGGATGGAATATAAAACACTATAGATGATATCTAAGGATTCACTGCATGAAAAATACAGCGAGTTTGTTCAATCTTGCTGCAAAAAATAGGAAAAAAAAGAAAACCAGCAAGAGACATGAAATATTTGCATATAAGGCAAATGATGGATGACTTCATTCATGACCTAAACTTGTAACAAAAAAAATTCCTAAAATCTCTATACAATTTATCCAAATAAATACAGTGACAGGTGCTGTGACCAACCATTTTTATGCCCTGTTTGAAAGTTTGGAAGCCAAACTGGCAGTTTCTGTCAGTAAATCAGCTATAGGCTGTGCAGAGATCTTAAGAAAGGTCTGAAGAAACAGTGGCATCTGGTAATCCCATACACTTGTTCTAACCCTTTCTTGCAGGTAAGTATTTTCCATCATTCTGGTATTTTTCATTAGACCCATGACATTTCAGACAGATGCTTCATGTGGGAGAAACATAAAATCTCTAATGATTGTGCAAAAGTTTTCAGACTGTTACATCAGAGAGGGTGTGCTGATGAACCTCTTGGCTTTACAAGGTGAAATTCAGAGAAAGGTAAAGAAGAAGCTGAAATGTTAAACATTACAGAGATAAGTACATTGAGCATTAAGATTCCTAAGTGTCTTCCTAAAGATGTTCACTTCTGCTTCAAGCTTTTCTCAAACCATTTCTCCTTCTGAGACTTGCAGGAGCATCAACCGCTGTCAATATTTTCAAAATACAAGTGAAACAAGACATAAGTATTTCCAGAATTCACATACAGCTAGATAATAAAATCTAGACATTAGGTATTTTAAAATCAAATTCCTGATGAAAAATTGAAATAGGTGTTGAATTTCTGTTAGGAACATCTATTTTCCTCTTACTGAAGGAAGAAAAAACAGAGAATTGAAGCATGTGAGAAATTTCTGCCTTGTCTTAGACTGACAGGGCTATTTCTATTTCTGTCCAGTAGAAGATTAAAGCACATGCATAGAGAGGATGTGTGGACTTCAGCAGAAAGAAGAGAAACCCAGAGGGTATGTGATAGGACCATACATATTTAGTGTGCAAATAAAAAGATTCCTCCTTTCAAGTAGTACAGAAACTCGATTGAATATGTTCAGCTGGTTTCTCTCCATTTCTTGCAACTCTGTCACCACACCTGGCTGACACAGTAAGTTTTCAGCTTCACTTGTGAAGAGACTGAAAGGGTCTTCCATTCCTAAGGGCTTGAGAGGCATATCTATCACAGGTCGTACCTATCATGTATCTGTTTTCACTGCCAGACACAAAAGACAGTCTGATTTGGCTATAAAGGTCCAGGAAGAGCTGTGGACAGGTGGGGATAAAATTATATGGAATATTGTATCATAAACAGACACAATTAGTACAGAACTCTACAAGGCCTGCTTTTATAGAAACACATCTTTTATCTTTGTAAAAGTAGAACTGTGATTTAAAGATAAATCTTCATATGCTGTGAATGGCAGATAAAGGCTCTTTCAGAGGCACCAGATAATAGAGATAAAAAAATTGTTCTTTCACACCGTATTTCCTCTCTTGTCAAAATAGGACTCATAAATCACACAAAATTCAGCAAGCTGAGACACTTAGAGCACAGTAGTTTGTGAAAGTCAAAATAACTCCTATCTTGATATTGACAGTTTTTACAATTACAGAATCCAGTAATTAAAATATCACCCAATCTAGCCATCGCTATAAATCATGAATTTTTTTCTGCTGCTTATGGGCTGTGCAACAGGATCATTCTGAAAGAATCCAGGCCTGCCCAAGGCCAGTACCACTAAAAAACTTTAAAATCAGTTTTACAGTCTTTTGTTGTATTTCCTGCTTATGCATTTCTTTCCTTATTGGTTCCATAAATTTCCTAAGCATTTGCTGTCAAAGCAGATTTCTGTGAACAAAATGTTCTATGCATCAGTTCATTCTGTCCATTTTAAATCTGAAGAACCTTAGAGAATTTTGGTGTACTCAGTATGAATGTATGCTCACTTTTTTAAAGCTCACAAAGCAGACATGTATTATATATCCACATGTTTGTATAGTTATTACATATTGCTTATAATCAAAGACCACATAATATGCTTCAGCTTTGATATAGTGTTCCTGTAATATAAAGTCAGTTACATTAAAGAAATAAGTCTTGAGGTGAATTAAAAGAAAAGGGTGAAAAGTTAGTAACCATTAAGGTGGATGGATTCTGGCTGCAAATTAACATACCGAAATAACAAGCTATATAATACACTCCAAGAAAATGAAACGAGCATGATAACGCACTCCAAATACTGGCATATGAGCAGGATTAATATTAGACTCACTTTTTTATTGATATAATATGGGTCCAGGTCTTCCAAAGGTTCAGATACCATTCCTGGAGGTATGTCACCATATATAAAGGGGAGTGTTTTTCCTGCCTCCAAATCACTGTTTGGTTTTGGCCCATTTTCATCATCGTCTTTACGATCTTGTTTAGGATTCTTAGCTTTTTCTGCAGCAATGCGTTGTTCAATAGCTGCAAGAGATTCTCTAGTGAAGTATTGGAAGCTGTCTGGTCCTGGTGGTACAAGCACTGACTGCTCCATCTTTTCATCCTGCACATTTTAATTACCATTTATTCTTCTGCATAGGAAAATACTAAAAGAAAGCAGAAAATAAAATTCAAATAAACATGTTGAAATCACCAAGTAAGAAAGATGTAACAGTTATTTTTAAATGCAATTGTTTATGCTACATTGAACTGTCAAAATATACAATTTGAAAATTATGTATAAAAAGACAAAGTAAGCAGTTTAATTGATTTGGCCTTTTAAAGAAGTACTAGTGTTGTTCTTACACTAGATACTGAAACTGCAAAAATTTCTCAACTTCAGGACTATGATAGTCTTTTACTCCAAATAAGTAAAATATGATATTTAAGAATAATCAAATACATTCTTTCCTCATAACTCTAGTTATATTATGATCACACTCCTGTGGAATCAATCAGGATTACATTGGTAACTATAAATAGAACAGTTCAACAGAGCTAACACAGAAAATTTCACTGAGACCAGCAAAAGTATCAGAAAACAAGCACAGTAGAATCAGAATTTCTATTAAAAAATCAAATCTGTGTATTATGATATATCAGTGGTTCCAAGTAAGTTTTTGTATGGGAAGTTAATCTAGACAGGAAGAAGAGCAATAGCCTAGTTTTATTTCAGTTTAGCTGTTACTATGTGTCTGGTTCTTTATTCAATAGCTGTAACTGGAAAATTCTGGAAGTATTCTAATATTCATATTTATTTATGCATTGCAACTGTGAAAACAAACCTGTTGTGAAGAAAAAAAAAAGCAGAAACAAAAAGTCTTGTTAAGACTACAGATCTGGCATTTTCCATGCTGCCGAATAAATTTCTGCTGACCCCAGACATACAGATAAAAAGTATGTTTGGGTTCACAATGATGCATATATCCATCATGCCTGAATGTAAAGAGATAAACGCAATCTCCACCCACTGCAGAGATCCTTATGAAATGATTAGTCAGCCTTTCAGGAAACTCAAGGGTCAAGGAAGGTCAGTAGTCACTGAAATAAGCTAGAGATACAGAATGAAAGAGAAGAATACAAGAGACGGTTTGAGGAAAGCACATGAAAACAAATTAAAAAGTGGCAAACAACCCCAGGAATTGTGGAAAGATGCTGGAAAATATGAAGAAAATAGAGCAAAAAAAAGGCGCAAGAGGAGTCTGTAAATGAGTGAAGAATTAAGGGAGAAAATGAAGAATGCAAAAAGAGAAAAAATAGGAAGTCTGAAAGATTGGCAGTATAAAAATGACACAATGAAAATAAACAAAAATAAAACATAGGTGGAAGAACAGGTTACTGGGAAAGTAGCAGAAAGGGAATCAAATACAGATAGGCTTTCTATCAAGGAAAAGTCAGTAAGGAGAATAAGAAACCAGATTAAAAAAAGGGAGAAGAAAAAAAGTAAAGCTGGGAAATAAAGAAGAAGGTCACCAAGTTATATTAAGTAATAAAATCCAAATTCTCCAGATTAGTACTGCCAGGGTAAGCACAAACATCTTAATCACATATAGGTACCGAGTACTGGAATACAGTGTAAAAAAAAGAAAGAGGGGTCAAAGTACTTATGGGCTCCACAAACTCAAACGTCTTGATTTCTAAAAAAAGTTAAAACCCCCCATATTTCACAAAGGTATATAAGATCATCACCCACAACTGGAGGAGTGACTTCTAAAGAATCAAGCTGTCAGGTTTCTCACTGTAAAAAAAACTAAAGTGAGCTGATCTCTCATCAAACACAAAGTATGCACAAATGCAAAGTATAGACTCATGCCAAAACCAGTTCTGCACAGTTTCCCTTCTTTCCAAGGGAAAAAGAATCATCTTATTCTGTCTCCACTGGGGGGAGGGGAAGGATATAAGAAAATGTACCTCAGCCACTAGGGATTTTAAATCTTGCCTTTCTCCACATACAGAGTATCCTCTAGACAGTCCTCGGCTCCCTATTTCATGGCTCTGTTTACTTCTGTGATTGATACTTCAGTCACTTAACTGACTGAAGTCATAAGACTGACAGTTATAAACTCGCTGTTTGTACACTCTGACATTGTTGAATATCATTGTCTTGATATTCAACCACACTTTGTGGGTACTGGGAAAGGAAGAGAATAAGCTATCAGCCACATCACTGAATTTTCTGATCTCAAACTGATCCCCATGAGTGGCAAGACAATTTGGAAGACAGATCTCAAACTAAGCTATTATCCAAATATTATGGGGGATTCAGCTGTAGGTGGATACTACTTGCTCTGTGGGCTTCAGGCAGATACAGAGACTCAAGAGAGAGACTCTTCTATGCTCAATTTATTTGGAAAAAGAAGGGACTAAGACTTCTCTCTCTCTTTCTTCTCCTCCATTCCCCATGGGCATTGACAAATGAGTCTACACAGATATGTCTGCCTTTCCCTCTCCCCCTCCTCCTCGTGAGACCAAGGAGGACGGCTTTCCCCTTTGCCATTTTTCTTTTGAAAACTTCATTCATTGTCCAAAACCACCGCTGCAAACAGCACTCTGTGTTCCCTGCCACAGTAGCCAGCGAGGGTACACCAAGCCAAATGAGTCCTGGTGCAGAGGGAGGGAGGGAGGTGCTGGACAGTAGCAAGGGCAATCTCATGTATTGGAAAGAAATGGATGGCTAGTGAGCAATCAGCAAAGATGAGATCTGAAACCATTAGGGTGCTGTGTCAGGATCACCTTTTACATCAGCAAATGTCCCCACCTGGCATGCAGGACAAGGATTACCTCAGGATTTGCCTGCAGGTGCACAGAAACACGATGCTTCACGACCATTAGTTACGTTGCAAGAACATTTGATTCAACTACCACATTTATATACCAAGTTTAAAACCAGCAAATGCTGTGGACTTTTCTAATAATACCTGCTTTCCTTTATATAGAAAGGAACTCCATGTTATTTTTCTGTAATTAATCCTGGAATGTTCTCTGGTCTGTCAAAGGTACGTGGAGCTAGCTAGCTACACTTTAGATGTAACTAAATCTAAGTAGGCTGTACTTAACAAAATCTTTCAGGAGGCTTTATGAAGATTACCTACTTTTTATCCTCTACTTAACAGATTACAGGATGATATTCCAGATACATTTTCTGTTTCTTAATGCATTTCAATGACTATAAGTGTTCAGAATTGCAAATAGGAATCTTCTATAAATTTAAAAGTCAATACTAAATACATACAGAATTCACTACAGTCTTAATCTCAAATCACTTTCATCGCTCATATTGCAGTGCTTAACTAATAGGTTTGTATTTCCTTTACTATAGTCAATGAATTTTTCACTTATCTGTGATAGGGATGGAGAAAAATTGATAACCAGGCTAATTAATCAACTGATATCCTTCTGATTTCCACCAAGTGATTTATTAAATATTAATTTAATAACTACAGATTGCTTACATGATCCAAATGGGCTTTTTTTTCTTTGGCATAGCACAACTAATTCAACATAGGAAAGAATATAAAAATACACATAATATTAATTTCTCACTAAGTCCTTTCCTACTCTCCTGGAGGGAATGAGATTTTTTCCTTCTATATTTTGATGTCTACTTGAGTGACCTTCTTATGAGCAATGGAAAACATTTCAAATTTTGGAAAATAAGGTACTCAGAACATTTAAGAGTAGAATCGTTGTTTCTTTTGATATTTCCCAGGCAAAATATCTTCACATATACTTTGTAGTATACATTGTTGTAAGCCAGGTAACTGCAGAGCACACTCAGCACATTCAGTGTGCAGGGACGGGACCATCTGCAGACCACAAGCAGAATAAATCAGAAGTTGTTCAGCTGCATATGTGTAATTGCACAAAGCACAGTTGATCTGCCCACATGTATCAGGTCTGAAGCAGCCAGAGCTACATTGGACTAGCCATGCACACACAGACCATGTGGGTGATATACATACAATTGGTTCAGCACTTCCCTCATGGATGTGTACACCTTGTGTAATTTCAGATCTACACATGCTTTGAGAATAACTAAACTCTCCAACTGTATATTTTTATAGTTTTCAAATTTCATCTAAATAATTTTTCTAAGCAAAGTAAAGGGACATATTGGAAATAGATGAAGAGATGTTGCCTTGTCAAACAATGATTTCAAATCAGTTACACACTGCTCTTTAAAAAAGTCAATTAGACAATACATAACTCTCTGAAAAAGAGACAAGCTTGAACAAGATTATTTCCTAATCTGACAAGCATCTAGCTTGCTGTTAGCCTTCATGTCCTTCATACCTTCATTACAAGAGTTTCTGGAGAGATTGCTCAGGAGGGCCTTAGCATACATGTAGAACTACAGGGCTGCAAATACCTAAACTTTAGGAAGTGAATTTCTTTATATTATCCATACACTTAAATCTGAAACTGAAACATGCATTGATGTTTGACCTTCTGGTACAACGGCCATGAATTAAAATTTAGGTGCTGTGAAGTAAAAATAAATTAATGAATGTACATGTAAACTCACAGAGCCCAGATTTATATGTTTTAATAATTTGCATCATTTATTGACACAGTTTCTCATTACTTTTGATTTATCAATGAGTTGTTATGATTCTTGTCTTCAGCATACAAAATAAATACAATTTACCTTCCTCAAAGTGTGAATCAGTGGGAGGAGAGGAAGACAGGTATGGGAAACCACTGAAGTTTTGTATGTGTGGCCTCAGAATCAAGCCTGTGTCTGGCCTGTTTGTCTCCATTATAAGGCTACTGCAAAGGCAAGTAGGATATCCAAAGCAACACATTTGGCAGAATGGCAGAAATTGGATTAGAACATTGGAACTTCATAACTTTTTCTGTCTCCCTGTAGCTCACATATAAAATTAAATTTAATTCTTATGGACAGCTTTGTAAGGGAAACATGCATATTACCAGACTGATAATAGGATTCTCCCATATCTTTTTTACCATCTTCTTGATGTTCCCTCTCAGCATGGATAATGCAGATCTGGCACAAGGACTTGCTTGCATTAGATTACTTGGACTTGGATAACTGCATTTATTTAATGCATATTAATTTTAAATAAAGGGTAGGTACATTAATACTGCAGACATCAGAATAGGGTACATAGATATGCACTGAGCTATAAATAAATTATCTGAAATATTGGAAGCAATCAAACAGTATATACCGGTTTAAGTGAAAGTCTATGCTTTGCAGCTGGGTATTTCCATTACTTAACCTGACACACAGAAAGAGTCACTGAAGGGGAGTGGTGAGGGGAGAGGATGACTATTTAATTTGCCACAGAGGTGAAAACAGCCATGGGGTAGCTGTGTGATTCAGAAGGCAGTTCAGTGTTCAGTCTGGGCTGCCCAACAGCCAGAAAGCAGCACAGACAGCGACAGGAAATGCAGCTCATGTCTATGATATCCACACTGCAGTATGATTGCTTAGCTTACATTTCATTACATGAGTATTTATGTTGAATTCCCTCATTAGCTCCAGGGAGCTTGAAAGCCACATTTTCCATCAGTCAGCAAAACTCTTAAGTGACCCCAGCCAAAAGACCATCTGATCTCTCTTTGCAGTGTTACACCATCACTGTGAAGGAATGTAATCAAGATTAATGGGGATAGAAAGAAAGCCTGTAAGAAAACATGAGCTTGGCATCTTAAAGGTAAGCTTTCATTTGGGAAGGCAATCATGGCTTCTGATCCCTGCTCCTAGAGCTATTTCTCTATTATACTTAATAAATACACTTGAGAAAAGTAATTTGAAAATCACCAGAGGTATATTCTCAGTTGAGAAGAAAAAATGTAGCACTAACTATGGGAAAAGAAGGTTTAGTTCTAGTGTTCACTCACAACTAATTTCTTTAATTCAGGAAGAAAATGTGTCAGTTTAGAAAAATAAAACAAAGTAAAATAAGCCAGCCTTCCCTGAACAAGATAACTAGCCAGCAAACCCCCCATGCTGGTAAAACCAGGATGCTCCCTGTGAGCTATCTGTACTAGGAACTGTTGTTTGCTGCAAACTTTTCTCTTGCCAACACCTAGACTTTCAGTCCTGTCCTTGTGTCTTGTTTAGAGGAAATCAGAAAACCACATGATGTGGACACAGTATATTATTCATATCTGTTAGTTATATATATGTACACATTGTTGAAATTGCTATTCTCAGTATATTTTTTAATTCAACTAATGTATCTCTAAACCAAAATATAAGTACTAGGCTTCACTTTAGATTAAAAAGAAATAGCTTGCTTCACCTTACTGTTTTGCTAGTTTAATTCCATTAACTGCGAGTCTTTTCTATTTTAGAAAGCTGAAAAAAACAAAATTAGTTATGCAGTTTTGTAGAAAGAAAGAAAATATTTTAATGGGACAAGTCACAATGCAGCTGCATTAGTACTCCATCTGAGCAAATACATTTAATAGCTTAGAACTACTGGACTGCTACCAAGCTGAATGGATTCTCTGCTTACTCTGCTCCTGCAGCATATCTTGTGCAGCAAATGACTGCAGTACAGAGAAGCAATCTTTCTGCTTTCTTTCATTTGATTAGAGCACTGACCCCTTCTACTGGCAATCTACATTACGAATTCAAGTTTAATTTTCTTAAACATCTGTTTCTTAAGCATCTGTTTCTATTTACCTTAGCAAACACAATAGCATCTTTCTTCAGTTAGAAAAACAAACAAAGCCATGTAGGCTATGCAGTGTACATTACATAATGCTACTGATTCATTTTACATTAAGGTAAAATTGAATTTAAGACAAGATTTGAGTTCTGGTCTTGGCATATTGCCACGCTTGGAAAAGAAGAAATAAAAGTTGATGGAAAACAGACCGCTCCATACCCTGGAATTACGCCAACTTTGCAGAGTTAACAAACCCAAAGACATTGCCATACTCAAATTATTAGTGGGTTGCCTGACCCCATTAACAGCATTCACGTACTTGCTATCTCATATGGTCAGTGGAAAGACCAGAAGCCTGAAAGGCATAATGACAAAATTATTTACTTTCTAACAATTTTAGCAAGCACTGATTTCATTCTTGAGGTTCCCCTGGGTCAAGGGAGCAGATGCAGGAACAGGAACATGTTTAACACACCAGATAACAGGAAAAAAAATCAACTGTAATTAAGTAAACCAAAAGAATGTCTGGTTTTCATGCACAATGATGGGGCCACTATGAAGCTATAAACCCCCCAAATTGTAGAAACTTGCAAATACTTTTCATACTGCACAGGAAATCCAGACACCATATGAAAGGCAGAACTTTTGAAACTTTATCCCCTTGGTTTTACAGACTGTGCACTGAAGGCATGCCCAAGCACATGCTTGTGCATGGTGCAGAGAGCAGCTGGGTATCATATGCTAAGTCACTGCAGTGCAGCACCCAAAGGGAGGGATCCATCCACAGATTGTCTTCGAAAGGAGAGAGTGCCCAAGGAATGGGAGATGCTTGAAGCACAAACACACTCTGCAGTCCAGGAAGCACCGTTGCCACTGCGTGACATTGGGATAGTTCTATGGCCATCAATACCCTTCTGCAGCCCTCAGCTTCTCTCAGGTTTTACGAGATGCAACAAATGCATGGGCTACACAGGAATCAAGTGTTTTCCAAATAAATTGGTATGCTATATGCTCATGTCATGCAGAATGTAACACAAGTCTGTAAACACATGGCATTTGCATTTCTGTTTATGTGGGCAAGGCACTGCATCCTTGGTCATTTGCCTTTTCTGATACTGCTAAGGCAACTCAACTGCAGTTCTCCCCTTGTGCATCTGCTGTTTTGTGATTCTGAATGCACAAATGAGCAACCAGTTGCACCAACAGTAAGAGGATTCTGCTGTTTCTTACTAAACTGTTTCAAACTTAGTAATTACCTAATAGTATGTGAGAAATGGCTCATTACCAGATTAGCAATTTCACTTTACAGTAACATAATTAGTATCTGTTCTTACAGATACAGTTTTATTCAACTTCAAAAACTATTTTATATATACATGTAGTTCTCAAAAAAANAAATCAGAAAAAGTCACATCACTGCTGTAAAGAAACTTCTTCCAAAACACAGACCTGGTCAAAAATAAACAAGTAAATAACTCTCACCTGATCAGGTTTGAACTGATTTTCAACAAACTTTGAATTAACAATGATAGACCAATGTAATTTTGGAAAGTTGTCATTCAGTGGATACTCACGAGGCCACCATGTCTCAGTCTCGTGTCCAGGCATGTCTGTACATGCTATGGTCTTGAGACATGAGAGTGCTCAAGCCCTGGCACCCTGTGCCCTAGAGGTAGTATAGTTGCCGAGTTCATTTACTCTATTGAATATGAGCTATTTAGCTTGTTTTAAGATCTAAAAAGCTCCTACATAGCACTCAGTATTTACAGTTGCATAAGGCGGAAACAATCTTGAAAATTCCTAGAAGAAGCAAAATGGTTCTTGCTATTAAATGGTTCACAAAAAGCAGCAGCAACCACATCTGCTGCCTCTGCCCCATCCTTTGAGCAATGCCTTATTGGAAAAAGCTTCAGATTTGCAAAGAAAGGCAGGGCCTGGGAATTAGTATTTCTACAGAAGCAGCAGTTTGAAAGCCATTGAGTGAAGAGTGTTAGCTGCACTGACTTTCACTTAAAAGCAAATATTTCAAGGGGTTTTAGTCTTTTGAGGTGTTAGTGAGTTTCCAGTCACTTAATATTTGATATTCTAATGCTACAATAAATGTTCAGGATGTTAAGTTGATTTTTGATGGGAATGTAAAGATATAATAAATAATCCAGTCAAAAGCCAAGAGCAATAAAATTATAGACTAAGAAATCTAGCGGTATTGAGACTTTGGAAATTTTAAAAATTGATTGGACAAGAGGAACAATTAAAGAAATGTGCTTCTTTAAAATAAATAAGAATACTTTATGTGCAGGGACTTCAAATGTTTAGCAGCCCAGAACACTTGAAAACGAATGAACTTAATGCCATAAAGTGTACTGAGAAAACAGACAAAATGTAAAACTAAGATAATATCACCAGATACCATGAGTTAATTAAAAATAGAAAACCATTAATTAGAAAATTCTGAAATATTGATATATATTTATAAAGAGCATAAATTATATCAGATTCTGAAGCAAAACATTCAGTCATTCAAATTCTGAGCCACTGTCTGGTAGTTTTCTGAAGATCAGACCATCTGCTAAATGCAAGCAACACTTACTTTATCAAATATAGTACTAAGATATGTGGTAAAACATGGAATTGTAGTTCACATTTAGAAGCCATTCTCAAATCTAGGTACAGAAATATAAAAAAAGGAAAGAGGTTTGAGATCTGTAGTTCTTATAAATATTACCAAGTGCACATCAAATGTACACTTAAACTGTATTAATAAAGCAAATTAAGTAATAAAGTATTCAATAAAGTTTTCTATCTTGCATTCCACCTTGATTTGAAACTGATAGATTAGAAGGTCTGTTCATATGGCTCCACCTGTAAGACAAGAACTCTAATAGGAGAATGATCATGGTAAAGTGATGACCATGGCAAATAATGTCAGAGCTGATGAACAGCAAATGATATCTCTTTCAATAATATCAACTTTTCTGATTGAAAAATACCAGTTTCCTCATTTTTTAGGATTTCTGATTGGTGATTAAAGTACTTTCAGCTATTCTCATTTCAACCCACACTTTTGTCTTTTCATTAATTGAAAATACTCTTGCATTAGTGATTGAAACTGTTTATTGCTGTTATAAACTGTTGTTTTTAATGTTATATTAGAGATCAAAGTGTTTTGGAATGCTTTTTCTAATTAACAGTTTTTGGTTTATAATACTAAATTGTAATGCCTTCTGGTATTTTGGTATCGCTTGTCCAGAGCAGTATCTTAAACAGTTTAAAGATAAATTATAAGATTAGTCATTGTTGTCCCATAACTCTTTACTAATAGCAGAGCAGTGTGAAAGCTAGTTCTAGCCCTACTAGCTGAGAGAAAGCTTCAACCTCCCAGAGTCAGGTATTGATTTACAATACACCCAGCTGAGAAAAATGAGGAGAGGCATTCCTCAGCATGTCACGCCTCTTGTCTGATCAATGCATCTGAAGACAAGGCACCATTTCCTACCAGACTCTGAGAGCTGAATAATGTTTCTGCAGGCATTGTATGTACAGTCTAGAAGCATTTGTATAAACAAGCTTACAGTGGAGAAGCCAAAGCAGGAAACTCCTTTTTCTAAAAACATTTCTCTATGCACTTGAGCGAGGGCACAACGATGGGAATAAGAGCCCTACATAAAGATAAGAATATCCAGTTATGAAAAATGAGTCTTTAGTATGTCAACAGTGAACACTGTCAGAGAAGAGATCAATGCAATTTGTAGGGTCATGGCTCTAAGGAATCGAAGGACATTTAAGTCTGAGGGAAACATGCACAGTTAAGAAGCTTAAAAATATTAGTGTTACATTCATTGTCAGTCAAGGACAAATTGGGAACTTAATATTGTAGGTGGAAATGACATAAAATAGATTTTAATTTGTCTTTGAGAAAAAAGCCTGTGAAAAGAACAAATATAGAATAATTTTCAATACTTAGCAATTATGAGTAGGAGTTGGTTTGTTATGCCTGTTTATGTAGTTTTCCATATTAATTACTCTTAAAATTCTTGGTTTTCTCTCTATTTAAAATTGCACCAGGAGGTATGAAAATGTCATGAAAATTTTTGTTTTCCCTTACTCTCTTACTTTTCTTGCTCAGACTTTTTTTCTCCATGAAATCTTTTTGTCTTTCTGGCAAACCCATGAGGGACGTGGGCTTAACATTGTCCTTAAGTGGCTCCTAAGGAGCGAGATGCAAACTCCCTCCCTCCATGCCTGCTTGAGACTTCCCAGGCAGCCAGGCTTGCTGGAAGCTCAGTGCTTTGGGAGTGTTTTGGGCTTGATGGCATCAAGGCTGGGTTTTCAGGTATGTGGTTGTGAAGTTAGGCTTGCTGCAGCTCAGTGATGAGGGAACTCGGGTGAACTACATGTTGCCCACAGAAGCTTGTAGCAAGCCAGCAAGGAGGAAGAGGTGAATGTATCTAAAATATTCCAAACCCCAATAAGATCAAGATAAAAACTGTTACCACTGTAAAAGACAGTTAAAGCCAGGTAAGAGTGAAGAGCAAAAGGCATTTTTTCAGTGAAAACACCAAAAACTAAGACTGTGATTAGGTGCCTTTAAAAGCCTATCCTCTTAGTGACTGTGTCCTGTAAGAAAGAACCTCAGTGAAAAAGTGCAATATATTACCATCATCAAATCTTAAGATGCTTGTTTTGAAACATGAGCACATAGATTTATCAGCAGCAATAGGAAATGTTAAGATTCTGTTTCACTACCTATTTTTCTCAGGCTACATCTGTAGCATAGTTGACACTGTGCAGCCAAAACTATTCTGTCACAAGCTGCTCTTGAGGCAACATGAATGTGCCTGTATTGCCCTTAACAGGCAGTTCTTCAGGACTTGGGAGACAGTATGCTTTCAGATCTCCAAATCTGCAGATATCTGTGCTTTTCTAGGAAAGTCCCTCTTGAGTAACTTTTGGGTTTGTGCCCTGAACAGCAGACAGCCATGTTCACACTGCAGGTAAATGGGTTTACACATCTGTGAAGTTTACCTTTTCAGAATAGCCTCAAAGCTGTCACAGGAACCCTGCTGAAAGCAGGAAGAATGGGTGGCTGTAGCTATTTTAGTCTCCAAACTCCTTTCAGAATCATCCTATTTATCCTATATGTAGTTCAATTGACCCAAGTTTTAATTATTTCAGACTTCCTTCCGCTGCCATTGCTGGTGTAAATGTTTTTCATTTCTAAACGGAGTGATTCATCCCAGGCTATGAGTGCTTAGCACAGCAGCTCAGCACATGAAAGGCAACCGAGCCTAAGGGCTGCTGAGGTTAGTGGAGTCTGTGCTACTTGCAGCCATAATGAATCTGACTCTCATATGTGTCAAATGTCCATGTTTAAGTTTTGGAGCCAAACTATGTTTAAATCATACTGTACTCCCTCGCTGCCATACATATCTAAGGTCTGTTTTCCATCATTCTTACAAAAAGTTTCTTTGCCCTTATCAAAAAACCCTGCCCTTATTCAGAATTATTTTCTAGGTAGGTGCTTGGGCTATATCATCCTGCTGTATAAATTCTCAGAAAACAAATGACTGCCTCTCAGAGACTCTTTGCAGCCTTTCTTCATTATCTTGAATTTAATTTTTTAGATGTTAACTCTGCTGTTTAAATTTTCAATTTACAACACTAATTTTGAAGCTTTCCAGTCACATTTAGGAGATACAAATATCTGCAAAGATTCCTTATTACACTTATGCTCCTTTTAATGTCTTCTTTTTCAAGATAGCTTCCAAAACTCTTCAGTGGTTAGGCTGCTCAGCTACCAGAACTATTTCATCACTCTGAAGGTCTTTTTTTTCCCTCTGTGACATCTGAGCATTTTTCCTTATACTTAGGTTGTATCATGGTTGGAGCAGAGATTCCCTCTCTCTGTGTTTGAATAGCACATACAGATTGGCATCCTACATTCCGCATCTGAACTCCTGCTAATAGACATCCAAAAATATCCACACCAAGGCAACCTGTAATGCTGGCCAGAGAGCAAAATAGAGTAACTTGCAGGTAAGTACCTGGATGTTAAGAAGTGTTAAAATTCCAGAGTGTGTAGTTCAGATGAGTAATATGAAGGAATGTGTTTAGAGTTGAGCCTGGCAGAGCCAGAAAGCAGGAGATTTTTAATAACAAAGTTCCTGGAATTTCCAGAAGTAAAATACACCCTACAACACTGCAAAATGGTATTTTAACAGGGATGACACACGAATGTCTAAAAAACCTTGAAATTTGTCTTGTTTTAATCCCCCAAAGCAGTTAAGAATTACCGCTTCAGCAAAGCCACTTGAATTAGAAGCATTACACAGAGAAACACAGACCTACAGGCCTCTAAAGAGAAAGGAAAACAGCTTATTTTGTGGACTTCAGAATACTGCTAATCGCAGTTGCACTACCCTCAGCCATCATTTAGCCATCTTCAAAATCTTTTCTCACATGAAAGAGAGAAAATGGCTCATATTTCCTGTCTGAAACTTATCTGAACAGACAGCTAAAGGCATAAGCCATCCTCTTCCAAAGTGCTAAGTAATCAAGAATTCACACAAAAGTCAATATAAAATTCTTGTCACTCTGTATGGAAACATTGTATTTTTTACCTCAGCACTAAAATAGAAACTTAAATATGCTTATAAGCTTAGACATATTGTATGAAATTTCAGCCTTATATCATAGTCAATCTTACTTAAAACACAAGAGGGAAAAAACCTATTCCCAAAACTGACCAGTTTCCTACATTCCAGAATTCTGCAAAGCATATAACCCTGAGAAATAAATATCACTGCTGAGACATGCAGAGAAATATTATGTGCAAGGCAGTAAAAAAAAAAAAGGGAGAGAAAATTTTAAATAAAACTCTATTAGAGAGCTAAATAGTGCTTAATGCCCCGAAAACAGATTGTTTGGAACAAAGAAATAGCTTTTAAAAATAAAATTTGATGTTTACTACTCCCCTGCATTTTTAAAAATGGATTCATTCATATTTCCTCAGCCTTTTTTTTCCCCTCTCTTCTCCTGAAACTTAGCATTAGATATTGTCCAAGAATTAGACATGGAGACATAAGAGAGAGGGTACTGTACCAGCTACTTTGCTTTCTCTTGCTAGCATGTCTCATAATTTGTCATTCTCTACTCTTGGGCAGTAAGCACTTTTGTTTCTTCCAGCAAAGCCATTAAATATTATTTAGTGCTGGTTCAGTAGTAGTCTGAACTTAGACATCACAGATGTACAGAAACCTGCTTGAGGGGAAAGCAGAGGGCAAGTCTGAGGTCAACACCCACAAGTGACAGACTCCCCGCTAGGCTGTGCAGCAGCTGGACAGCACATAACCCACAGCAAAACCACCAGCTGCACTGTCTGAAAGAGAGGAGGATTGCTCTTACCAGGCTGCAGGCCTAGAATTCCCATAAACTGTAAAAATTCTTGGGACTGGCGTTACATGGAACATTTATCAATTTTTTAAAAACTCACCGCAGAATGTATGCCCTGCTAAGCTGCTGCTCGTTTTCAGCTCATTGCAGCGGTACCCTCAGCAGATGTGGCTGCTAGCAGAGCACAGGAGGCAATGGTTCTTGCTAGGCTGGACTGAAGTTTGTGTGTGAAACAAAGTGGTAGCACCACTGCTACTAGTGTTGTAAGAAAAGTTTCAAAAAATGATTTCAAAATAAAATCCTTAAAATATTGTGCGAATAAAAGTAATCTTCAATTGGAATTCTACTTAAAAGCTACTCATAGCAATTAAGACTTCTTTTTCCCTAGTCTCATTGTACATGTATATCACTAAAGCTGAAAACTTCTGTCCACTCTGTCCAACCCATGAAACATGACAATTCAGAGCAGGTACACTTCATACCTCGTGATGCAACACTACACCTACACTAGCACTTTCAAATTTTCTAATTTATATTTCTATGAAAAGAAATAGGTTTATCATTTTATACATTTAATATATATTTAATATATTTTATAATTTACATTTATATTCTCCTTTTTTGTCCTTAGTACATAGATGTTCCTTATTAGAAATGAACAGGCTGGCGACAACCTCCACCCTGCACTCTTAGGATGTGGTTTTGTATTACAGGCTCATAAAGGCTGAGAGGGCAAGGCACCTCTGGAGATAAGATACTGTGTTAGAAAAAAGACGTTTTGCAAAATTTTCTCAGATATGTAGCTCAGGTGGGTGGAAATTCTGCTTCTATAAAATGTTGCAGGCAATTTTATATTTACCATAAAAAAGCAGACAGCAATATCCTGAAAAAACATCTGGCAAGCTTTCTTAATCTAGGTGTGCCTAGTAAATATAGTTTTATATAACTCCATGGTTCCAGAAACAGTGCTATAGAGTACACTGTTTTTCAGCATACTTTAAGTATATTCCATATATGTTTCTTTTCTCAGACCCTATATATCTTACCCATCATTCATTAAACAAAATAAGCTTAGTCTGCCTTTAAATATTAATGAATTTTTAATGATTTATGTACACTGGTTTCTTGTAAATATTCAGTATAATTAAAAAGAAATAAAACAATTTTTTTTTTCAGTTAAGTCCAGTTTGGCATCTCATTCAGCAAGATACTTTCTAAATTGGTTTCCATTTCCTGTAAGTATTTATTAACAATCTTCTACACTACAATTAACATTTTTAAATTAGTATTAAACAATCTCTCTGAAGGTGTGCTCCTCCATAACACTGAGTTTCATGGAAGAGAAAGAAGGTTTACACTTCAAATTTATTTTTTTCCAACTACAAACTGTTCCTAAAGGACACTCAAGACAGTATTATGCTGCCTGCTTTGCAATTGTTAATTCAGAAATTGCAATATTTTGTATCTACTCAATTAACATGTTATACTAGTTTGTGGATTTATTTAGATTATTCTAAAACCCTATTATTTCAAAAACGCTGCTCAATAAAATGTAATTATCTCTTCCTAGGTAACCATATACATTTTTCATTGTATATATTTATATGGACAAAATTTATTTTGTTTGCTGTGCAGCTTAGAAGCCAATAGATTAATCAGTGGTAGAAGTACTCCTGGATCTGGGGACACAACTCCCTGTCTTGCTAAAAAGAGCTGTCCTGGTGCAATTTGGTCCCATTTTGGTTAGTAGTTTCCCAAGGAGTTTGGGAACATGCCTCAAGAACTGGGTCACATCAGCAGGCGTACCCTGCTGTTGACAGGGTGCAAACAGCCACTGGACTGGTAAAGACAAGACCCTTGCAGACACAGGGTATCCCAATAACAGTTAGTCCTGGTCTTAGTCTGAGCCAAAATGAATAAGAAAAAAATATGTATTTTAACATACAAAGTGTATGTATAACATACATGCAAAGATACAAAGATATCTTTTCTTGGAGTAAAAATTTCTGTTTCAGATAAAATGCTTCATTAATTCAAAGTAGCTGATTTGTAGTACATTTAGTTCTGAGAAATATGAAGTCATGAAAACATAATAAAGGGTCACCCTTTATGATTTATCCCCTGCAGTGTGTGCAAGGAGAAAATAAACTGAACGGAAGGCAAAAACACTTGGATGCAAAGTTTCTAGATTACACTTGGATCACACAGTTAATATTTAAGGAAAAAAACTAAATCATCGCATAACTTCTTTTTCAATTAAGCATTGTCAATGTAGCCAGTAGGGAGTTCTGAACAGTTCTGTCTCCCTCCATCACTGCACATTTCAAGTGATATACATATATACATATATCTATGTACACACATATACATGGCATTATTTAGGTTTCATTTTAGAAAATAAATGTATCAGACTGGGTTCCTCAGCTGTGAAAAATACTGAATATGAATATTAAAAATAGAACTTTGAAATGGCTCCGGTACACTCTATTTAATCAGATTCTGAAGTGTCCTAGTTCTTTCTATAAAGAAAAACTATCAGTTAAAAAAATCTTTTTAATTAAATGTATACTATTCTCCTGACAGTATGGAAATTTGATCAGATTTGCCAAATATCCTTTTTCTACCCCTTATATTCATATGCTATGGTTCACCAGTAAAGACTATTTAATCTAAAAGAAACACTAAGAAATTAAGTAACTTTAGAGGACCTACTTTCTGCTCTTTCTAGATATATTTGAAACATTGCAGAGCATATATACCATAGGATAAATATTTTCAGGGGATGTTTATATACTTAGGCAATCCTAGTGAAGGTAATTTAGTAGGCCTGCTTTGGACCCTATATAATTTATTGTACAGTGTCTGTTACACCTCAGATATCTATTTTTTTTTTTGTAGACTCACAGAAAAACTGGGTTGGAAAAAAAAGATCAGAGGCCACCTAGTTCATCTCGCTGCCCAAGGCAAGATTTCTATACCTATTTCCCAACAGATGCTGCATCTAACCTCTTCCTACAGACCTTCAGGACAAATTTCACAGATTCTTCTGACATTCTATTGCAGCTCTTTACTATCCTCTCTAGTAAAATGTTTGTTCTCTTATCTCATCTGGTTGAGCCCATTTTTTCAGTCTTCACTTCCTGTTCCAACCATTATGGACACACAGAACAAAAATCATCTTCAGCGTTCAGCTTCTAATGATCCACCAAGAACTTCACTCTTGTTTTCATGTGTGGACCTACTCCAGGAATCCTGTAAAGTTACTTAAAGAGCCGTGCTGAGACATTCCTAGGAGGAGCACCTTTCATCTGCATTCAGAAATATCTCTATCATGATTTCCTCTTAGCAAATAAATTCAACAATAATTTTAAACAAAGAGGTTAAACACTTCAAATCATTAAAAAAAATTAAGGGTCTCACTCTAAAGGAAAAAACATTTGGTAACAACACTGCAGTTGCTACTTAGATTTGTCCTCTTTGACCAATGCCATTATCAAACAGAGTTATTAAATAATTGAGTCACATAGGCATCTGCATTTACTCCTAAATTTTTCTTTCTGACCTTGACAGGATTTCAGATTTTTTTCGGTTTGCTTTTGTTTTACTAGGAGAACGATCATCAGTTTTTTTAATTTGTTTTATGAAGTAATTAAAAAAAGCCAATGATAGAAGCAAATGAGAGAATTTCTTGAAGGGGTAAGAGAAAGATGAAGAAGATTGATCTGCATGTTTACAAGGTACTGATATAAATTACCAAGATAGGGGGAATGAGATGGGACAGAGCTCGGATGCTCAAACTGAACTGGATGTTTCTGAGACTAAAAATAGAGGGGTTTTGTCCTTTTCTCAGAGACTTGTGGAGGAAAAAAGGGAATTAATAAAAAGAAGGATGCAAACATTTTAAAATAGAGCACTGGAAGGATGGTTAGAAATCCACTAGATACTGCTGAGACAGAAAGCAATGGAAACTTGCATTCTGAAAATGCAACGTAATGAGAATTTCATAGCAGAAAGAGGAAGGAGAGACAGCTTCTGGGGCTGATAAATTACAACAATAAATAGCAGGGTGGCTGAATCAGAATTGCGGATCTTCAAGTGATATTTAAGATGGCAGGGAAGGTTTCTACCCAGATTTTTTTTTTACCAAGTGCAAACTAAAATCAATTATTTTTTTCAGAGGAAAACAGCATTTCAGAAGAGCCTGAAAGGGGACCTGGAACCACTACATACTGGTGAAAATGGAAGAGACAGAAATAATGACACAATAATCAGTAAAAGACAGCAAGCCTAAGAACACTGGACACCCATGTATTTAGTAAGACATCACAGTGATTCTTTCAACAAATATTACTAATAATGAATAAAAAGATATCAATATATTTTACAGAAGTTGGACTAACCCCAGTACGGAAAGGGTGATGATTTCTATGTCCACATTTGTCACTTAACTAATTACTTCACTCACACCAAAGTTTCCGATGTTTCCATCCAACTTCAATGTCTTTTTATGGTTAGATATCTACAAAGAATAAATCTACAAGTAGAAAAATGGAAGTAGCATCTCAGAACTAATGAGCTTTAGAAAAAAAAATCTGGAGAACATGCATGATATTCCCCATCTCACTACAGTATTATGTTCAGTCAGAAACATAAGCTATAGATTTTAATGGTTCAAATTTACTCAGAGGTTCTTTTTTCCCCATACTTTAGAATATTTCAGCTTTACGATTTTTTTTTCTCTTGTAGCAATGTGATCTCTTAAGTGCTCTAAAATATCATGCTAAAAAAAAACCTAATGGTATTCCTTCTCTAGTATGTCATGCTGTCTCCATAATATTAGTTGTCTCTGTTTAGAAGTGTGAATAAATATTGTTCAATTTTTAATTTGGTTTTTCTTCTGCTGTAGTCATTTTGGCATCATCAGAAAGTCTACAGGTCACATACAGGACTCTTGAGGAATCCCACTGCCTCCCACCTACATAAGCTGTTATCAATGCAGAAAAAGAAGACAGAATATGCTCCTGTTACTGGAAAAGAATCCACAATTCTTGTCATGATATTTAGCCCAAAAGACCCAATGTTTTCCACAGCTGAGTTAGCACTCAAGTTCAGAAAATGAATGAAATGAAGGAAAAGACATTAATCTGGAAGAGTATCACAGTTCTAAATGCACACAGACAAATAAGATCAATATTTCTGCCTCTTTTCAGAAGAATTTGCAAAGAAGTAGTCACTTCTCCTAATTATTGACAGACTATTTCTCATAATCAAGGGCAGAAGAAGTCTCACACTTAGTTAATCTCAGTTCTTCAATTTCAGGCAGCCAAAAGTGGTAGAGAAAGATTTGTAAAATATCATTTAAGGGCCAAAATTCAATGCTAAGCTTTGTAGGTTTGCCCCTTAAATGTATTGGGTTCTGTCATGAATGAACAAAACACTAGCAGTAGAATTCACATGCTGGAAGGATGCAGTGCAATATGGACAGCAGCAGTGCTGCCATCCTTAAAAGTCAACAACCAGCTGTCCTTTAAACTGCTTCGCATTGGGGTACTGCATTCAGAAGTCGTATTTATAAGTATTGTGAAGGTTTTCTAGCTCAAGGCCATCTTAATTTTAAGTATAAAATAATCTGTAATTGATTTTAGCTTCTCAGCTGTTGACATTTACAACTTCTGAAATTTCAAAGCAAGTTTAGGTTCTAATATGATAATTTCAACAAATATTTCAGTGATCAATAATAAACTGCCCTTGCCCCTATATAAAGTACTGTTTCAAACAGATGATAGTATATATGTTTTCTTGATATACATTTATCTCTATCATTTCTCTGTAAGTCATCATGGCCAGACTTTTAAAGTTCTTTAATTCCAGTATCAGATGGTGTGCAAATTGCTGTTGTTTTCCTAGAATTTCACTAGAATTGTTCTGATTAGATTATGCCTTATGCAAGCTCTTAATTCCCTTAATTCCCTGTCCCACTCCCCTTGATGCTTCATTCAAAATAATGAAAACTTCCTGGCAAACTGAGGACAACCAGTTTAAAGCTGCTTGTCTCTAACTTGCTTCCCTGTGTCTAAATACCTCAGCAAGTATTCAAGATCACACAAACCAGGCTCAACAGAATAAACTATCAGGGTGTCAGTCTTGACAGCAATCATCCTGTTATTGTTTCGCATTACATTCGCATTACAAAGAGTAATTTTTACTGCAGCCTTTTTTCTTTTGTACTTTATATTAACACATTGGTCAGGCATGAAAAACATAATAAAAAAGGCAGGTACATTTCAAGAATGCAACACAAACATCAGCCAATATAGCTCAGGAGTTTGACACCATAACCACAAAATAAGCATTTCTGGAAAAAATACAGTTGAAGAGGTTTTCAATAGCAACAGAAAACACCAATCCATTTTTAGATACTGCTGAGTGAGTAACAACTGCTTTCTCAAAATGGGGCTGCAAGATGGGCGACTTGAACCAACAGCCCAATCCCAGGTAAATTAGTACAGTGGGATTCTTTTAAGCACATACCTCAGACAAGCAGCAGAGAAGAAATCCATTTGAGAAAAGACGCTGAAAGAGCTTGAAGTCCACCTGGCAAATTTCTTGTGCTGTTTGAAAAAGCAAGACGGTTCAGATTATGAACCGAGCTATACCTACAGCATTACAACCAGTCCTGGTCAGTAAATGAAAGTAAGAACTGCTAGCAGTGCACCTGATCAGAAAAACTAAGGGCAGAGGCAGAGAGAGACAAAAGAGAGGAATGCCTTTCTTCCTTTGGTAAAACATTTATGCAAAGCATTTAACCTTTAAGCAGGGCTTCTCTATGGAAAGGAAAACTACAATCCTGCAATGTTTGCTTTAGACCTTAATATGTCTTCCATGTGAAAGAACAACATGACCTCTGTTATCTTCTAAAAAGTTCAGGGGAAAATATTTAATAATAATTCAAACAAAATCACCCCCCAATGAACTGGCAAACACCCAAATAAATAAGGCCACTGAAATACATCTTGCAACAAAATGCTGAGATGCCAAAAAGAACTGACTGCAGCTTGCAAAAATTTTTTTAAAACAAAAAAAAAATTATTGTCTCCTTAATTATATGCTTACCGATAACTACAAAGAAAGCATTCAGAAATTATTAACAAAAAAAAAGCAAGGTGGGGGGAAATCCATGCCAACTGCTCGCATAAATGCACTAAGGTCTAGGATTTAACATCCTCCTGGCTTACCTGATAAAACTGGAATTTCAAATGCATCATTAAAAAACCACAAAAATTAAAAAAACCCACCAAGAGAGTGATGATGAAATGCTTGAAATGCTAATAAGGCTGTTTAGATTCTCAGTTCCAAAAGATTACAAAGTGTTTGTAAATTGCTGCATTCTCACTGAGAAGGGAAAAAAAAAAAAAAAAAAATCTCTGCAGTATCCTCTCTGCTTCGTTCTCGGCTTCCTGTTCTGAGGCTCACTCTATGGTACCTAATACAAATCAGCAAATAGCAGGGGAAAAAAGAAGAGGGGGAAGGGAGGAGGGTAAAGAGAGACAGAAAGGAGGGTGAAGATAGAAAAAAAGGGGAAAAAAAAGATACTAAGCCATCACCTTAAAGGACAGCCCCATCTATCGGCAAAAGCAAAGAACCAGCTGTAAAAGATCGCTTTTTCAGAGATTTTCTGACCTAAACAAGCCTGAAAATCTGCCACCCCGTTTTCCTTCAGGGAGGAACAAAGGGCAGGGGTAGTGCTGAGAAGTAGATTTCTTTCTCCAGTGTTAAATGAGCTAAAGTTTTCAGTAATTTTAATTTCTTTTCAGTTAATTACTTGTCTCTGAAATGTGTGAAGGAAATAGTTTGTGTGTCAGCCCTTACAAAAGCACCAAAAACCTTTCCAGGTCAGCCCCTGGCATGTCACAGCTAAACGCTACCTGTCCTCTGCCTCGTTTTACACCTGCCCACTGAGGAGAGGTGGTAGATTCAACTTCATCAGTCATGGGTTCAGTCACCAAAAAAAAAAAGGGTTCCAGTGCCTGAGTCCCGTGACGTGTCCATCTATTACAGACTGCATTGCTAATCACGCTGCCTGGTACACGACTGCCACGTCAGCTCTATACATTCCCCTGGATTCAGATGGCAGCTGCGCAGCCAAATCTGGAACCTAGACAAAAAAAAGGCTCCTTTTTAAAATTCAGACTGCTAAGTAACAGCAACGGTAACTGCTAACACAATGAGCCCCATCTGCATTGGATCAGCCTCAGCTGGAGCTAAATCAGGAAGCATTATATATTTCTCAGTTTGCTTTATTGACCAGTAAAAAAAAAAGTGGGGATAGCCACGAGCAAACACTAGTGAAAGCCCCAGCGTCCACCATGCCAGAGAGGGGTGCGTGTGGAGTGGTAGGAAAGGAAAGGAGGAGGCAGAGACTGGGAAGGTGTGAGAGGCGCATGGAAGAAGGGCTAAAAATAGCATTGCATTTCTTTCATTGTTCAACACCATTTCTTTATGTAAAGATAGAAGAATACAAATCTAATTAATACCTGTACGCAATAAGGTATATCTAGGATATTACAGGTATGTTAATGTTAACCTCTGATTCAGTGACCCCAAGCAGCTTTAACAAATTTGATGCCTTAGAGTCAATTCCAATATTCCCATATGGGTCTTTCCTAATATTTTTACATTGTGATGTTTTGATTGCTTAAATTTTGCTTGAATCCAAGCTATGTGGATCAGAATTTCTCCACCTTCCAGTGGTGACCTGACGTGTTTGTCCCTTCACAGGAAGCACTTGGAATCTCTCAGTAGAACACCTAATTTTCAAGCATTTATCAATGCAGAATGCTATGAACAATTGTTCTAACAATGAAATCTAATTGCACAACTTTTAAATGTTTTCTTCAAATATTGCAGTGATTAAAAGGACACAGCAAGAGAGCTTATGACACTAAATATTTAGCGAAAACACCATAATAGATTCAAATACTAATACTAAGATGCTGACATAGAAACGGCAAAACCAAACTGGACAGAACCATTCAAGCTGTCTCCTTTGAATACAGCTGAGTTCTGATTTAGAAAGACCTGACATGCGTTCATCTCTCACTGCTATCATGATCACCAGTTTTGAATTTAGCTTTTCTGCTGGCACTACTGGTAGGTTGCTAAGTGGCTCAGGCTGGTACCCTTTACCCAAAAGCTGTTCAAGTCTATGATCTTCAGGTAGAAAGAGCTTGAAACCATTATCTTAATATTAGCAGTTGGTAACACACGGGTCAACTGCTTCATTCTTTCTTAGGTACAATTCTAAAGGCAGATTTGTGTGTTTTTCATATATTTGCAAAGTTGTTCAGGATCATGGAGAATGTTTGCAGATGACAAATGACTTTGTAGCACTAGTAACATACCCGACTCAGAATCCGAAAACCTTTAAATACTAAACCTACGTTCAGATACTATTGCTGATGCCAATCGATCATTCCCAGAAATATTTCTGTTCATGGAGGATGTTTCTGGAAATGATGAACTGTCTAGTGTTTATAAACATAGATTTTTCACTAGGATAAAAGGTAAAATATTTGCTCATCAGAAGTTTAAATATGAGTCACTCCAGTCTTTGCTACAAGCTGGACATGTTTGACAAGTTACAGTTATATTCCTTTAAAATGTCACACATTGAAACAAAATAAACAACACAAAATTAAACACCAAACTAGGGATGAATGAACTAAGACATCCTTCTTTAAGTATCACTAGATGTTCAGCATAGGATGCTTAATATAATCACTGACTTTGAGAAATCTCCAAGAATCAGAAACAGAATACTGAAAGCTGATTTTTTTTCAAGCAGTATTTCTCACGGTTCCAATTTCACTGGTCAGAGTATAACCAGGTGCTCAAATTTAGTTCCAGCAGCTTATATTGTCAGGAAAATTGATAGGGTTTCCGGGTTATCTTAACAAGCTGCTTTGGTGGCTTCTTGAACCAGACTGTCATGTGTTAGTGGGTTTGAGAGAGAAGACTTGATCAACACAACAGCAACTTCTTTCCAACTGCTAAAGGGCTATATCCCATGGATTCTTGTATTTTTAATGTTTTATACTTATACATTGAACCACAACTGAAGAAAACAAAAAAGGTATAGATTTATCATTTAGACCTGCTTCAGTTCTAAGACAGATGGAAAGTTAGTAAATAAAACATGGTCTCCCTTCCCTCTCTTCCCCCAAATCCAAACTGCCTTTTTTACTGTCTCTTAACAAAAAGGAAACTGCTAATAGCTAGTCAAATAATTTTCCAAACCAAGCAAGTCCATGATACTCATTGCATTTAGTTTGGAAATCTCTGAGCACTTCTTCATGTGGATGTGGTGACAAGTCCCTTCCTGATTGCCCAAGGAGAAAATGGGCATGGGCTGAAGCCACCATCCAACTGGCCCCAAGGAGAACTCCTCCATGCCATGCACAGCAGGGACACAGTTGCCAGGCAAACTTCCAATGCAGCCATGAGCTTGCAATCTTGCAGATTTCAGATTCTGCAGACCTGGTAACTTTGCATTAATGGGGATCTGTGGTTCACTTGTCGTATATAAATTTTGACCAGTCCTACCTCAGGAACACTGTGTAAATGTTTAAGAGCACTGGTGATGAACAGCCTAGTAATTTTTTGACTCAAGAGCCTTAGTGATCACCAGGCATTAGGAGATTCTGTCATTCTTCAGCGCATGAAAGGTTTCATCTGAAAGTCCTTCTCTAGTGACTCTCTGCAGCACAGTTCCCTTTCTGAAAAGACCTCACAATGAATTGCAACTGAATTAAAAGGGAATGTAGGTTCATTTGTCACTATCCTTCAGCATTCTTGCTGCAACAAACAACTATGTTTCAACATTTTTGCTGCAAACATAGTTGTGCACCATCTAGAGAAACCTTTAAAATCAACCTTAGAAGCTGAGATGTTCAGCCATGGCAAGTAAACCATGTATGCAACAATGCAGAATAGTATGTTCAATCAATAAAATGTTAAGAGCAATATATATATTTATCTTTTTAATGAAAGTTTCTGAGGTCCATTTTATTTATCAAAGCATTTAAAACCAACTCCCTTGATTCTTTACAGTGTATCTTTCTAGTGTTCTAGCAATGAATTCTATGAATTACACTGGGAGTGGAAAACAGCTAATGGAGTAATTCATCTAATAGATAAGGGATTAGCCAACCAAGATCCTCCGTGGACAAGGTGGTGAACATCATGATCCAAGGGACATTTTCTCTTTCTAAACTTGTGAACCAATTGTACTGCAGTCACAGAAGCGCTATCCAATCAGTTAAGGATGGGAAAACTTCATAATGGAGACCCAGGACCTGAAAAATGAGACAAACTGTAGCAACACAGAACAGAAGACTGCATCCAACCAGTTTCAAGAAAGAGCAGGAAAACCTCTGAATAAAAAGCACAGTAAATTTTTGTACA
Organism: Origma solitaria; assembly: GCA_013397895.1. Taxonomy (NCBI): domain Eukaryota; kingdom Metazoa; phylum Chordata; class Aves; order Passeriformes; family Acanthizidae; genus Origma; species Origma solitaria. Next base: position 264,141 of record VZRL01004526.1, read on the forward strand.
AGGAACAAAGGACATCTGACAGCTTCTGAACAGCTATCTTCAGAATAGGTAAAGCACATTTCTACAGCAATAGATTTTTGTCACATTTGGAATATTTTTGTGTACTTAGATGCAAATAAAATTTGGGAGTACTAGACCGTGAAAGATCTGCATTTGTGAGCCCAAACTTACCTGGAAAGCTTGTGTACTATACTTCTACTGTCTTATATTTAGTTGTTACACAGGATAAACTAAAACTAATATTAAACTAAAACTAATATTTGTAGTCTTTCAATTTAGCACTAATTAAGCATATGTTTGTCATCATAATATATATCTCAGCTACTCAATTAAAATAGATAAAACCTGAGAGTTGAATAATATGTTTTATACACTTTGGTATCATTTCCATGCTCCTCAGTTTTAGTGTCATTTCCATAGCTATGAAGAGAACAAAGAAACTCCTTTGCAGTACGCAAAACTCTAGTGCTGTTACTAAAAGTGAAAAGTTTGCCAGAAAATCCAGCTACATTCTGTGATTTGAGGAAATACAAAAAATATTGAAAAGAAGCTACTGATGTAGCCATGGATTGGACAATTCCAGTAAACCACAGAAAAATACCAGGAGGAGGCACTGACCACTAACGGCCAATATCCTGCACTGTAGTGGGTTCAAAACATACTTAACATCTCAGATTCAATTTCTCAGACCCAAAGTGATATACCAGCATATAGGATATGTGAATACACATAGGGAACACCATTTTCTAACACTTTGTATCCTGCTGTATCTGCAGCTTGCTGTGCTGAGAAGTACTCTGTGTGCCCTGCTATGAACCATGATGCAAAAAATAAAAATAAGGCTTCCAGAAAATCACTATACATTTCAAGACAGTAAGGCTTTTTTCCCCCTCTTCTAATTGAATAGATAGGTTATTAATACTCCTTAAGCCTGTAAGAAAATACCTCAAGCACCCACACTTGAAATGGGATGGAACACAGTGTACTCATATATAATAGCATAACTATTTTAGAACACTTCATGCAGCAAGAGACAAAGAATGTGAAATACATCATTACAATAATTCATGGTACCTCGCAGTTTTGTTCTAAGTCCCTATACAATGCTATTTTTTTGTTTGAAAGACATAGTTCTGTATTTTGAAGCATGAAATGGTATCTATGAAATATTATACAATGTAATATACTGCATTGCAACAGAGATCAAGACACGAAGAATGAGCTACACTTTCTTGAACCTAACTTTCACAATGTAATTAATGAAGGCACCAGCCTGGTATTTCTACTAAGTCACAGTCTAATATGACTGTCATCACAAAAAAAAAAAAAAAAATTTGTAACTGGTAAGGTAAGCCCATGATGAAAAGACAATTGACTGCTTGGCAGTTCTTTTCCAGAGAAAGGGAACTTTCAAAGACAATAAGAAAACAATAAAACAATTCACCTCACTTAGGAACAAGTGCTGAAATTAAAGTCTATCAGTTATTTCTAGAACAATATGAAGAACAACTAGTTTCTTGTGGGGAGAAAAAACACATTTAAAAGGCTTGCAGGCTTCCGTTCTTCCCAGAAAAATTATTTTAAATCTGATATTAATATATAAACTTATATTAATATCCAATCTTATTTTGATTTAAGGGACCTTGGCATTTACTCTTAAAGTGAGCAGTTACCTATTCGACATGAAAATATTGTTAATGCCATATTGTAAATCGCCAGCAATTTTGAATTTTTAATTTACTATTTTGACATTCATTAACATAATGCAATACAGAAACCACTATGTTAAAGTCAATATTAAAAGAAATCTTGGCAGCAAGCTGTTAAATACAATGCATTGATACAATCCTGACCAAAGTTCCTCTGAGTTTTGTTGTTTGTTGTTGGTTTTTTGGGTTTTTTTCTTACTATACATTCCCTGGTATTTTTTAATTCATTAATGTATCTTATATTTGTATCAATTTTCACAAATTGCAGAATCCCATGAAGGAGACGCACTGTACCACAGTACAAAAAAGTTGCTGTCCAAGGTACTGCACATAAAGGCAAGTGTTCCAATTAATATCTCAAATATGTTAAAAATGTTTTCAGATTTATTAGACAGTAGCTGTCCTTGGCAAGCAAGCTAGCCTTGTTGAAATTCCCTATATGATACTGCAGTATCAGTGCTATGCTCTTACTTTCCAGGGCCTCTTCTACTGCATTCCAGTATGATCAGACATTCCAGCACCTGACAATACCCAGTATGTATAATTAAGGACAAACCTGTTCTATTCTTTGATACAGACTGATTTTCAGCAGAGCCTAAATACAAAAAATGAATTGAATTCTACATGGTGCATGAATAAAAGCTATCCTCTAATATAAATCTAGCTCCCATGTACTGTGTTCTGGTATTCTGCAGAGCAGTCACTAAGTGTAATTTTATCTGCAGTATTCACCTTATATATCTCAGAAGCATTAAGATTCACACATTCACGTAGTACATAGCAAATAGTATCCTGAGTTTAATTGCTGCTTCAAAAAAATAACTAAGGAGTATAAGAAAATGAAATACAATCTTTGTTTCCTTTGTTACGTTTAATAGGAGAAGCATATCTGTAATTTGCAAGGCTAAAAAAATGCAACAGCCAAGAACTGCAGTAAAGCTCTCAGAGCTAATAGCAATATCCAATAATGCTTTCCCACACCATCTTCAAGCAAATGGATTTAATTCACTGCTTAATCAGTCAAATTAACACTAATCCCCATATGGTTAGAAAGGATGTTTCTTAACAAACCTGATTTATGATTTATTTATTTGCAAAGTGTCTTAAAGCTGAGATGCCTAGAAGAACTACTATGTTAATTCAATCATGCTGACAGAGCTGGTTTCACCTAAGAAATTACCTCTGCAATTCACAGCATGGCTGACAGCTATCTGCATAGAAAAGCAGCACAGTAACCATTTAAATCATGCAAACACACTCACCCAAGAAGATGTAGCAAAGATCAGGATCCAGCTTCCAGACCCCATGAAGCTGAGGGAGCAATCCACTAGCTTGCTCAGGCCAGCAGTGTCTCTCCTACACTTGACCTAGACTGCCTTACATAATGAGGAATCAGTGCTGTATCCTGTGTGGAGGAGCAAGCTGAATGTCATCACTGGCAGAAGTAGGGAGAACTGGCAGCAGGCAGGCTGGTAGTTAGCATGGAGATCACGAAGTCTGCTTTCCCCGACTGTTCTGGGAGAAAACACAAGAACAGCTCAGAAATGCTGGTGTCATTCCTCCCCTGGAACGAATGACCGGAAGGAGTGAGGGTGTTACAAACGTGAGGCAGACAGCAAGCGCTAAAGCTGCAGCTGTACCTGCTCTCAAGGCAGCAGAGTTCCTGTCACACTGTGCCTACAGGACTGCTCAGCTACAGCTGATAGGAGAGCAACAGCACGGCAAAGCAACGAGAGACACGCTGCTTCTACAGACCTGTGTCTGTATATTGCTCATTGTGGTGAGTAGAAGGAAAGCATTGGTATAAGATAAAATCTGGGATTAATTTCCAAAGGGACTTGTTATTCCTTCAAACAAATCTTACTGCATGCAGGTTAGTTTCTGGAAAATAACAATTTTTTACCTGTTGTACAGGGGTGTTACAGGGTTTAACCTGGTATTACATGGGTTAAAGTCTTGTATTACAGAGATTTGATTTTTCAAGAAAATGATGATTAAGATACATTTTTCAGTTGTGAAAATATTTACAGTAATTTCTGCTGTTTCTTTGCTTTTTCTTTTCTTTTCTTTTTTTTTTCCTGAGAGAAGCTTTCATATATTTCTTAGTTTATTATTGTTTGGGTCATATCAGCGCTTCTGTGGAGGGCACAACAGGAGAAACAATTATTCAGGTTTAGCCAGTCATTAAAAAACCACATAACCTTGTTTAAAAAAGAACTTTATATAAATGAAAATTACTGTATATAACTTGCATTCCATATTTTATTTCATTATAATACTTCAATAGTAAGTAAAGAGTCTTAAGTACGTATAATTCATATACAAATTATTCTTGAATGAGTATTTTGATTGATAAAGTTTCTCTTTACAAAAGAAGGCAAAGGTTTCACTAAGACGGATCATCCTAAGTTTTGTGGTTATATTTGAGGCTGCTTGATTAGACATAATCAAGGGTAAATGTAACCAGACAGAAAATCCTGTGGCAACATTAAAAGACAGGTCAAGAAAAGTTTTTGTCTCAATGTGGAACATTGACTGGGGTTTACAGAAGTTGTTATTATTCAGGGACTATTATTGTTAGTTATATCCCTAGCAGACTACACATGACTTGAGTTCTGATCTCAAAAGGGAGAATCAAGGTGAAAGTGAATGGGATAAAAATAATCCATATATTTGTTTACAAAATCAATTTATGTTTCTCCTTTAAAAATAAACTTACAATGACTTTTCTATCAAATTTGATCAGGTAAAAGAAATGATAAGTTTTCACTGGTCTTTAAAATATATATTTTCCTTGTCCCTTGTGGGATGCTTTCCTTTTCCCTTTTTTGAGAATTTAAAAAAAAGGAATAAAAGAAAAAAATCAGAAGCATTTGACATGAAAGGCAGATCACTAGTAAGACCTGCATCTAGCAAATCCTGAGTGAAGTATAATGTGGAAGCAAAAAAATGCAAGGAAAATATTATTTGAGAATGATTTTAAAAAAACAATTATTGCTGAATTTGAAATCAGTATCTCTTTTTCCAATCTTCAGAAAAAAACATTAAAAATACCTTGCTGCATTTATTTTTTCACATATTGGTGTAGACTGCTAATGAGGAGCCCCTATATAACATAACTTTATATAATTCATACATATCAACTTCTACTTTCAGTGTTTCAAGTGTTAAATAAGAGTACTTGATTTAGAAAAAATCCGTTTACATACTTGATCCAGGTTAATCAAGAGTTGAAAATACCATGACCAGTATTAGGCTCTGAAAACATACAACAGTTTAATAAAGGTGCAAAAACGTAGCGGTTCTGCTGGTCACGGCACTCCAAACAGCAAAGCAAAGTACTCACCTAAAGCAAGCTCAGGTGCCTCCACAGTCATGGCACTGGACAGGATAATCTGACTAGAGATAACCAAGTGTAGACGGCATCAGGTAGAAAAGTATAGGAAGTTCATAGGTAAACCCCAGGTAACCCAACCCAATACACAGAAACTGAGGAGAAAAGGCTACCTAAATGAACAGAATAGCACACTTGGCTAGCACATTGCAAAGGCAACATACAGTTTGCTTGATTTTGCAGTTCAGGCAAACTTGTCTAAGTTTGATGCAGCTGATTCTACCTTTGGGCTAGATGATGAACTAGATATTCCTTCAAAGTTTTCCAGTCTAATTTTCTATGATATTTCTTATAACTGTGTATCCAATTGCAGAACAATAGCTGCTTCATCACAGTCTGTTCTCATGAGGATAAGCAAATCCAGTGTAATAGTTTGCAACCATTAAGTTTCATCATTCAAAATACACCTGAGAGCCATAGCTTTTGTCTGCAGTATAAAAGCCGTTTACTCCTCTCAGGTACTAGCCAAATTGCTCTTCCACTGAGGCACAGTACTTTTCACTTTACAGCAACTCATGCAAGCATTTTTCCTCTACATGAACTTGGGTCTGATCTGCTGGGAAGTCAAGACTATCTGAACACAAGTTGATACAGAAATTGCTGACATGTAGGACTTTCAGCAAAAGACTCTTTCTGAGCCAGCTGCACTGGTAGTGTGAGCAGTAATGTCTAATGCTTGACAGTGGTAAGAAAAGTCAAGTTTATATAATATTTGACAAGCAAATTAACTATTCTGATGCCTCAGCAGATAAAGAGTCAAAGTAAATACAGTAAATGCAGTTTGAAAAAAATTCTTTTAGAAACTGTAGTCTTTTGACAATGACTGTAGAGAAACCTGCTAATTGGAAAAGAAGAATGGACTAGACAACCTCTCATGAGGATGGAGATGAAAATATGCATGTCTGAGGGTTTAATGTGAGGAGCAAAAAACAATCAAATCTTGCTATACATCTTCTGAAGATAATGCTAGTCATTATTACAGAAGACCGTAAGCCTATGAACCAAGTTCTGGAATATTTCATTTATGGAAAATATGGCAGTAGAGGTTTACAGTGCCTATCACTAAATTACCCTTACTTGCTGAGTTTATTTCCACAAGGTCCTTTCCATTCCATGCTGAAATGAAGGAAGCAGTATCTCCTAGACATTACTCCTGCCAACAACCTTGAGTAAACAGGACAGTTTTTTTTTAGACACCTTGCTCTTAAGATGCCTTGCACATAAATAAATCATTACTTGAGGTTTGCTCATACTAATATAGATTCCATTTGGGATCTGCTGAAACACTAAAATGCTCTGGTATCAGTGACTGGAGAGACAACTACAATAGCTTGTGGTGCAGGTTTTTGGCGTTTTTTCCGTCCTTGTCTGACCTTTCTTTCCTTTCTCAAAATAATTTATCCCTTGTGTTCCTGAGCAACCTGCACAAGTGAGTCATGCTGATATGTGTAAACAATGGCTCAACGTCTTCAAAAAATAACCTCCTGTATTTAGACCTGATAACACATAGACTTATGAATGGAGGAGGGGGATTCCATATAGCAGTCCTTTACCCAAGTCTCTCAGAAGACTATGGCCATTTTTATGCATGTGCTACTGCTGTAAGCAAAACCTATAAATGCATATCACATACCTCCTTTCTGAAACAGGTAGCAAGAGTTTTCGATTTCTTTCTTCACGTATTATCTAACGGCTCAAGACCTCAATTTACTCTGCATGTATTTTTTTATTATTTGATCTGGTCATATCACAATGAAGATCACCGGAGGACTAGTCAAAGCGGAGTATTTTTCTCCTTTAATTGACTAAACTTCTTGGTATCTGACTGATGCCAATATTCAAATAGGCAGAAGTACATCTCTAAATATAATTTTGTTCTTAAATGACACCTTACCAAACTTGCAACTGAATTAAAGAGCATTTTAAAAAGCAGTCATATTTTGAAACATCTTAAATTGTACAACTTAGATGTTGTGTCAATGTTTTCATGCCTCCTTTCCTTAGTATTTTATAATATTTAGTATTCTACATATTTACAAGAAGGTCCCTGATTTTCCTCCAAATCATGAAGTATTTAGCCATGAAAGGTGAACACTGAATTCTTGAATTCAGTGGATACTCCTCAGATAGATATCACTAATTTTGTGATTTTGTACTCACATGCTGTTTCTGATATTTAACAAAATACATTATCCTAGAAAATAACTGAAAAATTATAATCCAATTAAGCATAAAAACCTTCTACAATTACACTATGAACATTAAATAGGTCAAGGTCACAGTAATCTTAATATTCATGGACTGTTCTTTCACTTCTCTTTGACATCTCCTTCCTCTACAATAAAACTAGATACGATAGTCTTTTTAATTCCTTTTCAAGATTCTTTGTAAGATTTATAGGGTTGCCTATTATACCTCTAAGAGTGACTATAAACTGATTTCCCAAGCCACTATTTTTGTACTTATCTCTTAAAAAAACCATCTACTGTTTTGCATATTAATACTAAAAGAGAATGGCAAAAATAGGAGGAAAGAAGAAAGTTGAAAAATGAAAAAGCAGTTAATTAACCATTCAATAAATATGCCTATTTATTTTGAGTAAATGAATGATCTTTATCAACTGAAAATAATTAGTACTGGCAGGCTTTTCTGTTGAATTTTCTTCTGTCACTGATTCCAGGATGTTGAATTTAGATTTTAATTATTTTTAGCATCTCCCTAAACTAGCTTTTATGAGCTTAAGAGCAAGAAAGAAACCACACTTGGTTTTGAAGACTAATAAAGTTGTCAGTCATTCATCAGAACATTTCTAGAAACTGTAGTAGAAGTACTTTGAACTCTAAGCCATGAGTTATTGATGCCTTAGAACAGTATCAGGCAAAACAGATTTATGGTTCAGCATAAAAAATGTATCATTAGCATTAAAAGCAATAAGGTGCCTTTAATTTTTTCTCTTTATTTTTTTTTTTTCCCCCTCAAACCCCTCCTAAATAGCCCACAGCATGCACCATTTGTGATATTGATTTAACACAGATGCAGAACTGGCTAACACAAAATCCTGAAAGACCAACTACAACAAACATGTTCACAAGACTGGTCATTCCCTCTAGCAACACATAAAGATACAACCAGTTCTCACTTTTACCTAAAAGGCATAAAGTCATCACTTCTACTTACTTCTGGATCCAAGTAGCTTATTTTTGTCTTTCTTTAATTGACAGGGGCCCAGACCAGTCAAACCAACTATATTAACCTTCATGAGGTTTTAAGTATTTGAAATGTCTACATTTATTGGAAAAAAAGAAAAAAAAAGAAAAAAAAAGAAAAAAAATTCAGATGCTCTTTATAGAAAAGTAATACTTCTTGTATTTTGCTTTACCAGAATTTTTAGAAATATGCTTAATAACAACAAAAGGATGGGTGATGTGTTGAATGTTTTCAAAAGATCGCTTTGGTTTCCACCAAAGAAAATGTTCCAGCTCCTGTATTCTGTTCCTCTTATTTCCATCATTTGAGTGCTTCCAGGAAATAATACAGATTCCCTTTTATTTTCTTGCTTTTCTTCCCAAGATGTTCCTAGTCACTTGGGCATATACAATATGTAAATATATATTTATAATATAAGAGCTCACAATTACCTAAAAATGAAGCCTATGTCTCAGGTAAGTTTTCAAGTCTCTAGTATCTGTAGCTGTTTTCCACAGAGGACTTACTGAGCAGTAATCAAAGCTTTTCATATTGTGATTTCCACATCCAAATTTTGAACCTGCACACTACAACCCCTCATAGGCAAAAGACTGTTCATAGTGTGAAAGCCTTCACACTATGCAGTTAAATATGGATGGTGCTCAGGCATCTAGGTCAGGGCAGGCTTCTATCTTCATTTCTCCTTCACCGACCCGAAGATAAAGACTAGTCAGTATGAGACAAATCTTTTAGGCTAGTACCTTTGTACTAAACACATCAACCTCCATTCCGTGCCGCAAGACCCAGTGGTCCAACGCACCAGTTGTCCCAAAGCTTTGTGAGTTGAAGGTAGTCCCTTGTAGAGCAGGAGGATTCAAGGGATGTCAGTTATATTCTGCAGGTTCTGTGGTTCCAGTCCTTTACTGACTGATATCCACTGTATTATTATGTACATAGCAAGATACATCCTTGCCAACGCCTTGGGTTTGCATACATATTTCACTTACATTTAACTGCTCCTTTGTCTAATGCTGAGCTTAGCAGCACTGTATAAAAGCATTAAAAATGATATGAACACTATGTCATTGAAGAAAATTTGGTAACTTCTAGAATGCCTTCTTTTAAAACATTTGTTTTATAAAGAAAAGTCAGATTAAGTATTATTTTGGCTACTATTAATTGATCTTTCCTTTCAGTAAACTCTGAAATAAAAATAATTAACACAATAATTGCATATTCAAGAATAGTATTTTGAAGTTTGCAGGACAAAGAGACATGAAAGTCTGTGTTATATTTGCTTATCTTGCTCATCTTTTTGACGTAGCTGTCTCTTTTTCCTTCCCTTATGTGAGAAAGTAAACTGAATGTCCTTGTAAGCCACTATGGCTTGATTTCAGGCACAGTAAATCAAACAAACAAAAAAATCCAGGCATAAACAGACGAAAGGAATGCCTAAAATGCCTTGTCATTAAATTATATTAGCTCTTTATGCTAATCTCTTTCAAACTTATTCCACACTGTAAACCAGTGATATCTCAGAGAAATCTACTGAAGAAATTCTCCCTTTCTAAATCATTCCTAGTGGGTAATTCTTCAAGATTCACCTATATATACTCAAATCACTAAGTCCTTAGATGTCCATAAGGGAAAATACTTTTCCTATTTTAACAGGTGAATTCAGCAAGTTCTCTTGTTTAAGGTACTTTAATGAAGCAAATTCTTTCCTTCATCATATTTACTTGATTAACAGTTTTAAATTTTTATTGGAAGCTGTGGCAATGTGACCTTGGGAAAGACATGTCTCTACTCTTCCTTCTTCAATTGCTTACAGTGCAGTATTGGGATGCCTATCACAGAGACCATCTTCCTTCCAGTACCAGTATCTCCATTTATGTCAGCTTTGACTCATTGCCTTGCAAAACGCAGATTTTGGTGTCCTTGAGTCTAAAGATGGACTTGCAAAGGAAATGCAAGTCTCTCTATGCTTTTGCCAAACAACTGGCTGAAGCCGTCTGAAAGCTACAGGTCTAAACAGAGTCATCTGCGAAGGAGATTGAGCCCTCCCTCATAGCATATGTCAGAATTTCCGTGGAACTCAAATAGAACCATAGAATCATTTAGCCTGGAAAAGACCTCTAACATCAAGTCCAACAATTAACCCAGCACCACTAAACCATATCCCCAAGTGCCATTAGAATAGAAATTAGAACAGAAACATTAATAGGACTTTCTGCCCATAAGAGCAGCTCTCAAACCTTCCTCCAGGATTTCTGTTTTGATTCACCAGCTTCCTGGAAACAGTGGGTTTTCTGCTGAACTTTCAGTACCTCCTCCTTTAAGACAAAGACGACAGGATGACTAATTTTTTATTTTTTCCTTTTTAACATAGCACTTCTGTGAAGATGCTTGAGCTTCAGCAGGGTTACCCTGATTTTGGTTGTGAGGCTATACTGATATTTCTACAACCCGTGCCCCCCTTTTTGTTACTCTGAGTCTGCTGGAATAGCCATGTCAGTCTACCATTGGAGCAGTATGACACAATCTGTCATTGCCAAGTGCTGTTCTTAAGCATTTTCAACACCAATATAGAAAAGAATGCTAATCCATGGAAGATTTACTCAGTTGCAGCCACATTCAGATAAAGTAGTGATTTTACGCCAAAAAAAAAGGAAAATAGAAACATTACTTCACAGAACTTCAGGCCTCATGGGCTAGAACACTTCTTCTCAGCTTGATTCCACTGGATTTAGCTCAGTTACTCCTCTAATGAAACCATAATTTATTTATTTTGAATGGAATCAGAAGGAAATTAAATAATTGGGTGACAAAGGTCATAGAATGAAGACAGAAAGTCACAGCAAGTGCCTCTATGGGCAAGTGATTGCTAGATGAAATACATTGAGATGTCCTGTGCTGCAGAAGAAAGGTTTTCAAGGGCTTTCCCCTTCATTTCTGTGCTGACTTGAACTGTAGCCCTAAGCTCAACCACTTTAAACTGAGTTCATGAGAAAGATAGAGCTGGCTCATTCCCATTAGCCCTTCAGACTACAGGTATATTCCGAAAACCATCTAATTCCCAATGCTAATTTAAACTTCCTCAAAGCAATTCAGAGAAAAAAGAATAAACAGAGTATAGCTGACTAACTTATGCATTTTGGAGAAGCTGTTTCATGACCTCTAAAGGACATAATTTGATTATAATAATAATCTTAAAGCAGAACTGCTCCTATTAGTCACAGGAAAAACTTCTTTCAAGATGAAGGGAAAAGAGGAATTGCGAAGTTAACAAATTGCATGATGGAAGTGAAGAATTTAAATTTGATTTGCTCTGAATCTGAATTAAAGGTCTAGACTAGTTCTGTGTCCACTGTCTTTTGTATCAGCCTTTCCAACACTTATTTATGATAAACTGCATTTTACGAGGTGAACTCATGTACCATCAACTGCTGTTTTTTAGACAATACTATTCCATTGCCAGACAAGTGGGGAGGTCCCAGTGTAATATATTCTCCAACAGTAATATGTGCGTCTTCGTTTTCTTTTCAGCAAGTTCATAAGCTGAATAATTTTAAATAATTTAAATCTCATTGCCAGTCCCTCAAAACACTTTTTTGCATCTCCCACAATCTGTTAGCGGACCTTCAAACTCCTTCTTGAACAAAAGGCAGAATATTTTAAAGAAACCTCATCAGTGCCACAAGTTCCAGCTCATACCATGCTCACGTCCCTGTTTCTACTTGCTGCTCTCCATTCCAGTCATCGCAGTACCACATTGGCCCTCTTTCCCAGGCCATACACTTTGAGGTGGTTTTGCCTTTTAAATCTTTCATTCTCGTTTCATTTGGAAATGAACTTTCTTATCCTACAATCGGAAGTCCCAATTCTTGTACTTTGCATTTGACTACAATCTAATTAGGTGTTTTCAATTTGGATATTTAAAGCAGACTACCCAGTTTGCCTTGAAATACCAAACTTATTAACCTTGTTTCTTTTTCCATGTCATCTGCAAACTTTACTATCAAAAACATTAAGCATAGTGTGCATAACTGACAAAAATACTAATTACACCAAATACAGAACCTATTTATAGAGTCCTTCCTAGAAATAATACCACTCAGATACACCTCCTTATTAGTAATATTTTAAAATCTATTAGTCCAGCCTATAACTCACCTAATTTGATCACTTGCATCCAAAGTAAGTGTTTAATGAATGCATGATATTTAGTTAATTTAAAAAAAAAAGAAACCAACTATGCTCCTACACTTTCCTTTTTAAATAGATTTATCATCTTTTTAAAAAAGAGAGTAATTTGACAAGATTTATCTTTGTGCTCATTACCATAATTAGCACTTTAGCCTCTCATTTTTTGTTGCTCAAATCCAAATATCTTCAGTATTTTACTTGGAACTGACATTCATGTAACTAATCAATAGTTTTTCAAAATGTCATTTCTAGTGTTTATAAATTTGGGGTAAGATTGGAAGTCCTCCAGTATTCTTAATGCCACATTTTCAGAAACTTGCTGTTAGTTGTGCTAACAATAAGGGAATATTACTATTGTTCATTAAGTCTTCACTGATTAAATCTCATTTATTTCAATTTTTCATACACAATAATAAAATGGAGTCTATGCCTGGTATGTGAACAGACAGCATTCAGAATATCAAAAATAATGTACTGCTTTGCTCCTTTTCTTCTCATCTGTTCTGATGATGTGTTGCTTATCTTTCTTTCTTCTCCTATTCCAGTAAAATGCAATCTACCCTTAACAGTCACAAGGACTACTGTTAATGCCACGAATATTGAGTGTGCATTCACATGTTTACATTTGGACCACACTGAAAATTCTAACAAAATGCTTTGCAGCTCTCAAACCCATTTTTACTATAATTTGAGCACGTATCTCTATTGATAAACTTTTGGGGGTCACATCCCTGCCTGTGCTCACTGCATGCCACCCCACTAGGAATGATAGAACTGGCTTAAGTGAAATGTGGCAGCTCCTTAAGATGAGAATAATAGGAAAGTATTTTCTGTAAATTTAACTGAGATTTGAAATAGGAAACAAGTAAGAGCAGCAGGTCTGTGCAAGCCATCATGTGGCTAAGACTTCACTCTTGATAATTTGGCATAAAATGATTCTCTACTCTCCTGGTTGTATTTGTGTTGCTATTTTGCTAATGCTTCAACTTTAAAAATTTTCATTAAAAATAATTTTTCAACAGAAGAGTTCTTTTCCAATCTAAGAAAAAAAAATGCAAAGGTATTGTTCTGGATGATTACAAGCGCATGGTAATTAAATATTTTGGACATTGCAAGAGATGGTGAAACCTGGCAATGAAACTAAATTATAAATGAAGTGGGTTTTGGTGCATCCCAGCAGGTGCAAAAGAGCAGCAAGTTGTGGTTTTTTTAATTTCCCCAAGTCCAACACAACCAGGGGGTGCCACAAAAATGCCAAAGCCACACTAAAGCTACTCAGGACAGTATAAAAGATGATCTTCCTACATAGATGGCATCACACTACACAGTACACTTCCTCTAATGATTTGAAATTCCTCAGTAATGTTTACCTTAATTCAAATGCTGATCTGGCATGCTTTGCATACTTCATATTCGACAGGGGCCTGTCTTACAATGACCAGTTCCTTTGGTTAGGAATAGCCATTAGAATGTATTAAGCTCATGGAACATTTCCAAGATTCCTTCAGCATGCTCCTGGGAATGGCCTTCTTCTATTTCCAAATATCTTCGCAGTCTATCTGATAGAAATATATAATTATTAGAGAAGGAAGATTCACACAATCTGTGGATGAATGGTGAATAACAGACAACTTAATGCAGGCTTTTGTGGGGATGGGAATTCATCATTTATATAGGTTGGAATTTTTTGCCTGCAGAGACAAGGAGCTCTGCATAGCTATTGTGTGCCAAGAGCTATTGATCTTAATTTTTTATTGAGCAGAAACTGGAGGGAGTCGAAGTAATTATAGACATATAATTTGACATTCTCCCAAAGGACCTTAAGCTTATAATAATCACTAGAAAAAATAATTACCAAAGTTGTTCTAGACAGTTTTCAATGAAAAATCCTGCAAGCAAAGTGCAGAACAAATGATTAAATTTTGAAAGAAAACAAAATAAGAATCTTTAGAAGAATGATAACACCTTTAGTCTAAAACATTATCAGGCCAGTAGTAACACCAGTAGTAAAAAAATTTATTCCCCCAAAGAAATCGTTTTTTTTGAGAACCAGAATAAGTAGCTGAATAAAATGCAACATGTCATGTAGTAGAAAATGTTAACTTTTAGGCCTTAAAATTGTACTGGTTTTGGTAAATTAGAATTCCTGAGTTTGTTATTTATAGATTGGGGTTTTTTAAAATTTTTTTTTTAATAGTATTTTTTTCTTTTTCTAACAATAAATAATTTTTAAAATTGCATAAAACTTTGTATGGCGGTTTTTGTAGGGGTGTGTCTTTCTTTTCATCTGTCTTGAAGGTTTTGCTATTGAAGTGTTTACTGCTTCCTGAGGTATTCCCAGTGTGCACCTCTGGGAAGCTGCCTACTGTTACTGCTACTGCTACATTTAGCTTTCTGGATTGCATTTGCAAGCTAAAGTCTGAGGCCATCACAGGCATGATTTTTCATTATTATTTTTTTCTACAATTTGTCAGAAAAGAGCACAATGATTTTCAGTAATGAAAGTGACTGGAGTCTGCTTACCTGCTTACATTACCAATTCTTTCAACCAGTATAGCTGGGAACCTACTATGCTAGGGAGCAGACATTCCAAATTGAGGAAATTATTCAATTTAACAAGAAATTATCAAATAATAATTTTCTTTTGCAAAACTTCTTTTTTCATGTGACAGGTACAGACAAGTACACAGGTATTTCTCTATCACTCTATGCTTACATGTCACAGTTCGTGATTACACAGTCTGATTTCCCTGCAGATGCTGTAGTATAGGAACTACAGGAAGTACTATAGGAAATATTTCTATGACCTCACCTCTTGGTGTTTCCTTGCCTGTACCCAAATGATTTGGAGATAAAAACCCATGTAAGCCAAATCCAGACAACACAGAATAGGAAATATGCTGCTAACGGGAACTCTTTTCATCATGAGACATAAGAGCTGATCAGAAACACAGACTTTTTTTTCAGCTGCTATAAAGGCATATGTGTGAGCTTATGGTTAAGAGGGTCTCTAGAGGAAAGCATGCTATATTGTGCACCATAAGAAGCTGTTCATTTTTCAAATATGCCTGGCATCTACATTTCTGTTTTCAAAGAGATCAAAGCATCCAGTAACTTGAAAAGCAAAGCAAATTCCAGAAGATCTTAGCTTGTTACTGAGAAACCTCAATCAGCAAATATGAACTAGCTGGGTTGATGGATCATCATGCCTAAAGTTGTTTTCCTCAACCATTTTGATGTAAAAATAAGGTGGAATTTAAAAAAACCCCTCGTGTGTTGGAACAAAGCCTAGGCCTAATTTTACAAATTACCACCTTTTAAAGAATTCAAAATGCTTTTTTTTTCTAGCACTCTGTAGATATTGATTGCCTTTCAGTGCCCTGTCTAAATGGTTACAACTAAAGCAAGATTCATTCCTCTCACTTACAATTTATGTTGCTCCAGAATGCTTAATTTTAGAACTGACTACATAGTCAAGAGCTTCAAACATGGAGAATATTTTCAATTATCTATGTTTTGATAATTACACTGAATTTGTCTTCAGTATTCAGTATCTTAGCTAGTTTTTCTTAAATTTGCTGAAGAGTGTCTGAAATATCGATCCTAGACCTCTTATTTGCTTCTGTGGCCTATTTTAATGTACTTTCTGAGTTCAATCATTTTTTCCTTCAGTTGATCACCTCCCATTAGACACATTTTGAAAGAACTAACACTTGGATCATCTTGACATTCCTCCTGGCCTATTCCTTAAAACAAATATAAATTTGTCAAAATCCCCTTGGACTACACTTATTGCAAAATATACGTTGATATTTGTGATGCTTTTGACTCTTTATAATAGACTATTGATACATAGATTTGAATATCTTGGTAAAAGGATCTGAATGTTACAGAAAGGGTTGTAATGTCAATGAGAAGTATCTGGTATCCTGAAGTGAAAAGTGAAATTATAGTGAGCTGAGTGGCTGTATGTTCATTCTTCTGAGCTGCGCTTACCCAATTTCTTCTGAACCTGGCATCTGTATGTCTTCCATTTGTGAATTTAATGAGAGGATGGTGACTAGACAGTTTCGATTTAACAGAAGGGAAAATATTTAGAACAGCATACATGGAGTACCTGTTTTGCTAAAAATATTATCTCAAGATCTCTAAGTTCCTACATACTGATCAGGAAGAAGCTGAACAGCTCTTAACACCTACCAGCCCTCTCAGAATACAGTTCCCTTTTTGGCAGCCAGCACTTCCATAGTCCTGACAAGCTCCAGGCAGCGAGCGACTCACAGGTCAGTTTCAGTGGGATCTGCAGGCAGCCAAGCCATGAGTCTTCCAGCTCACTTGGTTTGACCTGGCACTTCAACTGCCCTCCAGTTAGGAGCCCCCAGAGTGATGGCTTCCAATCACCCTTTATTTTTGCTCATTATAATCTGCTTTCCTGTTAAAGCAACTGACTCATTCACAGAGCAGACTAGTAGAAGCAAAACATACACTACCCAAAAACTGTAGTTTGTACTTTGCACATGATTGGATCATGCTTCTTTTCTATCGCTCTTGTTTCAGAAGATTCTTATCTCTCTCCCTTTCTCTACATGCTTCAAGTCATTCTCTTCCTCTTGCCTTTTTTTTCCTTCAATTTTATCATTTATTTTTAGTTACAAATTTTCCCCCATTCACCCAAATCTTAACATTTAGCACTTCATTACTATCTATGAAGCCTTCCAAAAACTGGTGACTATGCATGAGATTCTGGAATGAATGGGATGGAACGAGTATAGCCATGGACATAAAAATCCCAAATGTATCACGTATTAATTCTGAGAAGAAATCATACAAATAAAATCATATACACTGTGTTTATAAAATGCAGGGTTAGTGCATTTTTTTTTTCTTCAAGAGAGTGCCACATTTGCCTAACCTATTAATTCTCTGGTCCCCTGCCCCCCCACCCTGGCCCCCCAGCAAAATCATAAAACTTTCTACCTTACGGAAAAGGGGACACAGACTTGTCAGATATCCTTCCAAGTAATATTATGCCTCTCATGCTATTCACCATGCATCAGTTCTGGCTTGTCTTCCCATCCAGAGATTCATCCTTTCTCCTCCCGAGGAGATTAACGTGAAATTTGATAGCTTTCAAAAGTGCTTTGAAACCTTAAATAAGAAATAAGAGCAGTTGGGACCAATTGTTCCGAACAGGGAAATCTGTCACACTGCATAGAGCCAGGCATGCTTTGACAGTTCTTTCACTCTGAACTGAGTAATATGAAAGTCAGTAAAGAAATGTTGTGCAACCTGCCTTGAAGCCCATATTCTCTGAGTTTCAGAGAATTTGAACAAAACACAATGAAAACTGTGTTTGTTGTATAGGAAAAGAACGACTTGGTAATGCTTATGTTCTAAAGTAAGCTCCTCCAGGCAGGGACTGTATCTTTGTACTTTTTACAATATCAAGTGTGCTGTAAGCACTTAACAATTAATAATGAATAGTAAGTAAACACAAAACTTATGAGAGGTGCCAGGCTGACATCTCTGGAGAACTGGCCTGTCTATTTATGTAGAGAATAGGCAGCACAGCATTGCAGGCTTGTTTATGCTGCCCCAAAAATTTACTAATTCATTTCACATAGGCTGCTGAATGACTATCAAATGGTAACTGCTCACAGTCACTAAAGTCCTAGAGAGATTTAAACTGCTGCCTTCATGTTCTAAAGTTGCAAGGGTGGGTGTATCTCATGTTCAATCAACAGAATGAAGTAGCATCCTTTATTTTTAATTGGAATTAACATTAATTCAGTAAATAAGAGGTTTTTTAGATACACCAAGAAATGCTACAAATCGTATTAGAGGAATTGCTATTTACCAGATGTCTTTTTCTGTGCTAATGTGAGTTAAAAGTGACTTGTTTGCATTTTAGTCCTATTATTTTTATTTCCTTTAGCATGTCTTGTCCTTTTCTGAAATTATGAGGAATGCAGGCATAGTATAACTGACAGTAGGTAGAATGCTTAGGTAATATCTAATCATCCTCTTTGAATTTCCCTTTTAAAATATCTATGCAATAAAATGAAAACTATGACAACCTTTTAATAGAAAACCTGAATAAAGTAGAATACTTCATTCAATGTTGTACTTACCAGTAGTTCTTTGGATGGCACAGCCAGAAGACAGAAGGAACTTCATGCTGTGCAGAATTAAAAAAAAAAAATTAAAAAACCCCAAACTCTGAAATTATTTCCCTGTGTCTACATCATTCCAGAGAACAACAGGTTCACCTTCACGTCAGATGCTCTGAAATTATTTCCCTGTGTCTACATCATTCCAGAGAACAACAGGTTCACCTTCACGTCAGATGCTCTGAAATTATTTCCCTGTGTCTACATCATTCCAGAGAACAACAGGCTCACCTTCACATCAGTTGCTTTGAAATTAGTAAAGCAGCAGCAAATCAGGCTTGTCTCTATTACAGCCACCAAAATCAAATCACTCTCCTTCTCATTAACCAAATAATAGAAAAAATGGGAGTAGTAGGGTAGCGTTCTGTAAAGGTACCAATCTGTTTTTGCACTGAGGCAGGTAAGTGACATCAATCTGACTGAAATGAGCTCCTGCGGACCTACTCCCCACATGTCTGTGTACTCTGAGTGTGGTGGGTTCAGGCACAGAATCACACAAACACACTTGGGTCTAACGATGTCACCAAATGTTGATGGCACTTGGCGTTTTAGTTGCTGTACTACTTGCCACCACCCCCACATCCCTCCCCATAGCAGAACCTACTGGAACCAGGCTGTTTTTATAATACAGAAGTCACAGGCTCTCTGAACCTGACGCCTCCATCCCCACATGACAGGTATAAATGAACACCTCTACAGCTAATTTGCTATGTAGACTTTTAATTACCAATAAAACTAGGCTCAAAGTAATGTCTGTCTGCTTTGTTTACAGGCTAATAACTTTACACTTCGCTCAATTACCCACGATAGGGGCCACCAGCCTGCAGCTTTTTGCTGCCATTCCTGGCTATTGCTCAAGTTACCATGCTCTAGCATTGCTTTGCACAGAACATGTAATCAGTCTTTCCATTTCACCCTAAAAAAAATCAAAAAAACACAACTAATAAGCACATGTCTACCATTCACCTTGAAATAATACATTCACTGGCACTACTCTGAGGTTTTTTGTGCCCTTTTTGTGCTCCATTCATGGTCACAAAAATATTGTGACTGTGAATATTATAGCTTTTTTTTTTCTTTATCATTATCGAAGATCATTACTCAATTAGTTTACATTCTGCACTTGAAGCAAAACGCACAAAAGCTGAAGAGTGACTCTCAGTATCTGTTCCTGCATATGTAAGAAATAGCAGTAGCAGGTTTGTTACTATTTAGTACATTAACAAAGACACTTCCCTGAGTCTGTGTAGTGAAGAAAATGTTTTAGCCAGTTCATACCTCTGGACTTCATAGTGTTAACTTATTCCATAAACCTCTAAGGAAGCAGAAATTTATTGAATTTCCCAATATTCTCTTAAGGGCATCAACAATATCAGTGGATTTCTGAGAACACAAACTGCAAAAGGTTGCTGTCCTTACACCTGCAAACTGCTGCAGAGCATGCTGGCTGCCTGCTTCCAAAATCTAACACCCTGCTCAGCAAGCATGCTGCAGAATCAACCCAGTCTCTACATTTTGGCCCCCAAAATCTAGGTACATTTACTGAGACCGGAATCCAGGTGAGTTATTTCTTCCATTTTATTAGCATTTGTGAAGAGACAGGTGAGACCTCATTCTAAAGCCTTCAGTCTACATTTTTTGCCATACTCAGGAATCTTGGCAGAGAGCCCAAAGATGAAGAAGGATCATTCTATTCATTCGTAGGGGAGTCCTACTTTGATTAAGTCCTTTAAAGCTCAGAAAATATATTTTTGTTCTATTACTGAGGCATATATAATTACATGACGTATTTATGAATTAGGTCAATCAATTATTTTCAGATGCATGGCTTAGATATTCATATCAGAAAAAAAATCATTCAATGAAGCAAATATATGCGTGTTCTTTATCAAAAGGTATATTGCTGCTAGAAGCTGTGTTTCTGAAATGTAATGATTGATAAGGGTTTTGAGACAGGGAGAATTTCTCAAAGTTGTTCACAAAAGTGAAATAACTCTATCACAATGACTTTAAAAAGTCACCATCTGGAAATCCTTCCATTTAGCTTAGGTAGAGCTTGCTTCCTCATGGCATGACTCAGGTTGAAAAACTGAGGAAGCCAAAAGTGATAAAAAAGCCATTAGAGATGGGGTGGCAGGATGCCAAAATGAAAAAAACCATCTCATGGGAGACAATGTCTTAATATTATTATCATTATTACATGTCCTGTCAGACATTAGGAAGTGATTTAAAAATAAAAATCCCTAATTTTGACTCTGAATACCTTAAGAAAAATTGGTGTAGAAATTTTAAAAAATCAGCTGCATGGTAATAAACATGTACACAGCCTATTTTGTAAAAAAAGTCTTGGAGTCAGTCCCTTCATAGAAAGATCTCTGGAATTAAAAAATTTATCTTTAATTGAATAAAGACTTGCTTAAAAAAAAAAATCTCTTCTGATCCTTGGAAAACATGGCTGTGGAAAAGGCAGTTATGCATGACACACTTTCAAGTTATGTAAATCCCGAAGAGTAAATCATATTAATCCCCAGATTCTATGCATTCTTCACTAATCATTTATTATGCACAGTCAAAATACAGAAAGAAACTCAACCTAACACTTTTAAGATTCTTTTTTTATAAGTCTAAAATTCACAGATCTTCATGGAATAAATAACAGGGACACACAACCAAAGGATATAAGTCAACTTGAAAGTGAAAGGTAATTTACTGAATGGATTTCACCTTATCCCTTATCCCAGATTTGGTACAATTCCCACATACCAAAGTTATCATATCTGTTGTCTATGGTAGCTGTCAAACCGCAATACAGGGTTCTGCTCCTACTTCACCAGGTCACTGGCTCTGCCTTAACACACCCACCCTGCTGCCATCTCACTCTGCCCCTGCCAAGGTACATTCTCATGTCAGGCAAAAATGAAATTGTATATACCACAACAGAGTAACAGATGGAATTCCTCTACATAGAACTAGAGCAAAGTCCTCTTCTGAAATAAGAGGACTGTGTTGACTTAGTCTTCCTCAACACCCCTTAACATTCACTAGTAGAAGACAGTGTTTTTGGAAGCTGGAATAACCAGAATGAGCACATCTCAAGAGGTGGCACTATGTACCATTATGGACTGCATTGCAGCCCACTTCTATTTGTGGCAACATTGGGTAGGGAGAGGTAACTCCCAGGAAGGGTTACAAAAGATTCAGATTAAAAAATCATCAATCTGAAGTCGATCAGCTACACAACTTTTACTTCTCTTACAGGCAGATGAAATGACTGGCTGGCAAATCAGTAGCTACACATGGAATGCTACATTTTGGAGGCGACAAGTAGAAGGATTACTGTGACTAAGATATTGAAACAACAAGAAAGCAGTTTTCTGTTAGGCAAGACTTTGAAGAAAGTGATGCCTGAACTGAAAATTAAATGATTGAAAGACAAAATTAAGAAATTTTGCATCACACTTTTGAGGCTATAAAACTACCAGCAGCAGAGGCAGGGAAAATAAACCTATGTAAGCAAAGTCTGCTCCTGAGTATATTTTAATTATTATGATTAAACTTAGAGAACATAAGAGTTGCTATGAGGTGACACATCTAAACTACTGACACAGCTTAGAGCCATACAGTACCAGAAAATTGTGTTTTCTAAAAAATCTCCTTAACAGAACAAAAAGTTATAAATTAACTGAAACTTGAAATATTAGGTGTACACAGACAGGTTTTTCACTAGTCATAAATAATGGAAGTTCTAATACAATGGTGTTGAGTTTCCAAGTTTCTGTAAATGTCCTCTTGCCTTTTCACTTGC